>CM053606.1:54360811-54396892 GCA_028646535.1 Procyon lotor
GCAATTAGGGAAAATATTGCCCTTTTGGGAGTGTGTGTATGTGCCAAAGAAGTGTTCAGGAAACGCTGGCTTAAATCAACTCTACTAAATTAAGTGTAATGAAGCACTGATAGAAAGAATCCAAAAGGAGGGTTAGAAGTACTTTGATGCCTAATAATCAACAGAGCATTCAATCAGCAGGCATTTACCAAGGCCCGTTGGAGGCCCAGTCTTAGATCACTTTTTGGTCACATGCAGAGTGAGGTAACCAAAGGAAAGAAGCTCTCCTTCTAGCTGGGTCTTTTTTTTGAAGCGCTTGGTGGTGGGAGCACAGAGCTGAGGAGAGACTGGGCTTTTTTGCCCACTTTGCGAGGAGCCAATGGTCTGGGTGTGTGTGGTTTGGCCTGGACAGAGTAAAGGGTAAGAGCTCACATCTGCTAGGTTTTGTTTTTTTCACACACATTTTCTCACAAGCACTGTTTTCCTTTAAAAATAATTTTAAATTACACATTTAAGAAAGAAATATATTCTTTTTAGGAAAATGGACATATTACAGGTAAGCATAAAAATTCCTTCTGGTTCTCATTCCCTGCTCCCCTCCACAGGGTTAATTAACCACCATTAACTGTGTGTTTTTATGTAACATTTTTTTTCTCTTCACTTACATACAGATAAACCTATTTTTAGAAGTACATAATACTTTGTATTTTTACATTAATGATAATATACTATATGTATTACCAGCCTTTTTTTTTTTTGTAACTCATGTCATGTCTTGGAGATAATTCCCTAATAAAACATGCTGATCTCATTCTGTTAAACTACTGCATGCCGATGGGAGGAATATTACTATTATATACTTACCCATTTCTCCTTCTGTAGATAATTGGGGGTGTATTTCTACAGCTGCTCTTTGGAGCAGATACTATCTTACAGCTGAGGAAACTGAGGCCCAGAGAGGTGACACAGTCAGTAAGTAGCAGGTTTAGGACCAGAACCCAGGTCTTTTTTTTTTCTTTAAGGTTTTAAGTTTAAGGTTTTATTTATTTGTCAGAGAGAGAGAGAGAGAGAGCGAGCGAGAGAGAGAGAGCGCACATACAAGCAGAGGGAGCAGCAGAGGGAAAGGGAAAAGCAGGTTCCCCACTGAGCAAGGAGCCCGATGGGATACTCAATCTGAGCTGAAGGCAGATGCTTAACTGACTGAGCCACCCAGCTGTCCCTAGGACTTTTTGTTACAAATTCAAATATGATAAGTTTTCTTTCCCTCCCATCCTGAGCTACCTTCCCTTCCCCCAGACTGGAGCATGTGCATTGGGTGACCTGTTTGCTTATGGTAGCATTTGAGGGGCTGCTCCAAATGTTGCTGCTGCTTTACTCACTTGCGCTGATAGATCAACTACCTCACGTTTCTTGCAGGAAGGGCACTTTCTGGAAGTGGATGGCTATGTGGGATTAAAATGGGGGTGAAGGAGATTGTGTAGAATGGCCAGCCTCACCTGTTTACCAAGTTGCTGTGCCAAAGCAGTCACAGATTTATTCATCCATGGCTGAAATTTGAAAGCTCCGACTGAGAAATGTCAGGATGAAGTAACACTTAAATTACGAAGGAAGAAGGTACTAAAGAGGACGGGGAATAATAACCTATGGAGACTGGCTTGTTTTGAGCAGGAAAGGAAAACATGGATATTCTAATTGGCCATCATACCCTAAAGTAAAAAAGGTTCCCAGGGCCTATGAAAACCTTAAATTTCAGAGAACCTTGAGCTTCTTTCTGATGAGGCTTCTTCAATATTTCACAATGGCATACTGAAAGGATTTTTTAATTAAAATCCCCAGTACATTGTTGGGGCTGCAGATCAGTATGGTTGGACCAGCCCTTTCTTCCCCAGCCAATCAAGACTGTAATGCCAGGGGCCAGACTGCCCACATCTGTCAGCTGCCTCAGACCAGGGGGCGCTCCAGCAGCCATGCCGGACCAGATTCCAGCCAGAGGAGATGCTGGCAGAGAGGAGGGAGCCCAGCTAGTTCATCATGGCCTTGCTGCCCCAAGCCATCCAGATACTCCCCTGGACCCAATTAGCAGATTGGAAATAGCATCCAAGTGTGTTGCAACCACTAAGTTTGAGAAGAATAACACACATGAAAGAATCAAGTGGGAAAAGAGCATTTTGGATCCTGAAGGAGCAAGTTGCTTGTCAGAGATGTAACGAACCGAAACAAAGTAAGTTGCTGCTCTTAGGCCTTTTTCTAATACTGCTGGAGTTTGTTAGCTTGGGGAAAAGTACTGAAATTGCAAAAGAACAATAACACAACAACAACAACAACAACAACAACAAAAAACAGAGAGAAAAGAAATGCTTATTGTTCCCATGTTCAGTTTCTTATTTAATATAACTTAAAAGGGGAGATTTAATAGAAAAGGGAGGGTATCATTAATTTGAGAGTCTGCAAGAAATGAAAATGAAAAATGATCTGCTGATTAGTGATATGCAGTTTGTTCCTTGAACGTCTTCAATAATGTGTGAATGTCACATTATATAACACTTATAATGATTAAACCAGAAGATGAAATAAGATAGGATAGATCTTGTGTTCTTCCCTTGACTAGTGGACAACTTATCTCATTAATCTCTCTAGGCTTGCAGCCTTAAATTGAATAAGCAGTGTTACTGGGGGAGATTTATAGTCATAAGACTTAGCAGCCTCACTGAGGAAATCTTACAGTACTATTTTGAGAAGCCCCCGAGATAATTCTTGGGATTTGTATTCATTGTAGCCTGTCATAAAACATTGCTGGAACCAATAATGAGTAGTGAACCTTCTCAGGAACTTAATATTCTGACAGCGACATTGCAAATGGGCAGTTGTTGGTGCCTCATCTCGTGGGAAGTTAAAGTCTTCTTGATCCCAATTTAGAATTATTTTGTTAGAAATGTTGACGTCAATGTAGTTGGAGATAATGTACTGAGAGAACTAGGTCCTGAGGAAGGCTCACGAAAAATTAGCGAGCTTTTGGACACTACAGAGGCAGGTCTGAAGTGACTTTTATGAAGTATTTGTTGAAAGAATGAATGAACTGGTAACCATGAGTCCTCCTCTTTTCATTTAAATACTCTCTATGACTGGAATCCTGACACTTGGTGGATGGGTACCATTAAGATGAGTTCATATAAGGCAATTTTTGAAGGAAATGCCCTGCCACCCCTTGGACCAGTAGCTTGGAATTCAAGTTGGGAAAAAACTGTTCTCCTCCACATGGCTTTATTGAGTAACTGACAAGTTAAAGTATATACACTTAAACTGTACAGTGTGATGATTTAATACATATATACATTATGAGATGATTACCACAGTCAGATTCATTAACACATCCACCACCTTACGTGGTTACTACTGTGTGTGTGTGTGTGTGTGTGTGTGTGTGTGTGTGTATGTGTATGTGTGTGTGTGTGTGTGTGTGTGTGTAAAGAGAATGTTTAAGATCTATTCTCTTAGCAAATTTCAAGCAAGTATTTCAAGCAAGCAAGTAAAATGCAGTATTATTAAATAGTCACTGTGCAGTATGTTAGATCCCCAGAACTTATGCTGTAGCTGATGGATTTCACCCACCATAGCCCCTGGTAACCACCATTTTACTCTCTGTTTCTGAGTTTGACTTCATTCTTCTTTTTTAGGTTCCACATAAAAATGAAATCACACAGTATTTGTCTTTCTCTGTATGGCTTATTTTATTTAGCGTAATGTTCTTTAGATTCATCTGTGTTGTTGCAAATAGCAGGATTTCCTTCTTTCTCATGGGTGAATAATATTCTAGTGGGGGGGAGGCAGGCCCACATGCATACACATAACATACATACCCCATCTCTTTTATCCATTCATCCATTGATGGACACTTAAGAAAAAGAGGTTTAACTTGATAAATCACCCAGGACAAGGTGCCCTTTAAAAATCATCAGTAAGCCCTTGCATGCCTTCTTCCTTTAAAGCTTTTTTTTTTTTTTTTTAAATATTTTATCTATTTATTTATCAGAGAGAGGAGAGCATGCTGAAGCAGGAGGAATGGCAGGTGGAGCAAGCAGAGGGAGAAGCCGGCTCCCCGCTGAGCAGGGAGCCTGAATCAGGACTCAGTCCCAGAACCCTGGGATCATGACCTAAGCTGAAAGCATCCGCTTCCAGCTGAGCCACCCAGGTGTCCCGCATGCCTTCTTCCTATGGAATGTTCACTTCCTCTCAAAACCGGTCTGTTACTGGACTATGAGCCCCTTGAGCCTGAAGCTGTGCCTTTTTCTGAGCTCTGCATCTTGATTATGCCTGTGACATATTAAATACCCTTGAAAAACTTTTTCATCTATGAAATGAAAGTTATTATTATTTATATAAAGTCAAGATTTACCTTTCTGAGCTTCTACTTGGCAGACTTAGTTCTGTCTTTTGCCCAGAAAACAATGTCCCAACTTTTTATAACATGTATTTTGATTCTCATTCACTTTTTCGGTTTTCTCTGTTCCAGATTAATCCCTAGTTCCCTCAATAAATTATTTTCTTTAGCAGCTCTGCCCATCACTTTGAACTTCCTGGTCAACTTGCCTTTAAGTATTATCAAGGAATGTTCCCACCCATCTTTTATTGGAGCAAAGGCTTTTTTTTTCCTAGCTGAATTTATAACTGATGTCATTTATCATTGTAAAATTTAATCATACCGGTTTTACCCATTTTTCTGCCTTCTTGAGAGTTTTTCATTGCTGATTTTTTTAATAGTGTTGTTGCCACAGTGTTATATCTTTGCAGAGGTGACCAACAAAGTTGGTAACAGAAAACTGTGGATGCTTTGGTACAGGCCACTAGGGTCCTCTTTTCCCCCTAGGGTGACAGTGAGCTATCATTTAGCCCTCTTGTGTAATCATTAGGCCTACACAAATTTCCACCTTGTGCTGAAAGTGACTTTAGAAAATGTTAAATCTATTCATGCTTGCTACCGACTCCATATATAAGGAAACCAAATCAATCCAAAAGAGCCCAGAGCTACACAGCTGGTTAGTAGAAACACCCAGACTAGAACCAAGGCCAAATGATACTGAAGGGAGTTGTCCTTTTTCCTTTATGACAACTTTTTTTAAGCAGACAATTTTTTTAGAGCAGTTTGAGGCTCATAGCAAAATTGAGCTGAAGGTACAGAGATGTTTGTACACTTTGGCCTCACACGTGCACAACCTCCTCCACTATGGACATCTCTCACCCAAATGGTACATTTGTTACAAAGGATGAACCTACATTGACACATCATTATCACAGCGAGTCCAAGGTTTACATTAGGCTTCACTTGGCGTTGTACATTCTGTGGGTTTGGACGTTTATAATGACACGTATCCACCATTACAGTAACATATGGAGTAATTTCACTGCCCTAAAAATCCTCTGTTCTTCACCTCTTCATCCCCTTCTTCCTCTAGCTCCTGGCAACTGCTGAATTTTTTTACTGTCTTCAGTTTTTCCTTTTTCAGAATGTCATAGAGTTGGAATCATATAGTAAGTAGCCTTTTCAGATTTACACCTTCTTTCACTTAGTAATATGTATTTAAGCTTCATGTTTTCTTAAGGCTTGATAGCTCCTTTCCTTTCAGTGTTGAATATTCCATTGTCTAGATGGACCACAGTTCTTTTAAAGGGCATCTTGGTTACTTACAACTTTTGGCAATTCTGAATAAAACTGCTATAAATATCTGTGTGCAAGTTTTGAGTGGACATAAGTTCCCAAATCCTTAGGGTAAATACCAAGGAGTGTGACTGCTAGATGATGTGGTAAGAGTATGTTTCATTTTATAAGAAACCTCTAAGCTGTCTTCCACAGCTGCCACTCTTCATCTCATTCTCAAGTTCAGTACAGAAACATTAAAGGTCTTATTGAAATCCTAACATATTCTGGAAGGTTTCCAAGTCTTTTTCTTTTTTTTTTAATTAACTTTCTTATTTAAGTAGAGTTGACATACAATGGTACATTAGTTTCAGGTGTACAACAAACATACTGATCAGGTTTCCTTGTCTTTATACGAAGGTCAGATCATATACTGATGTTAATTTGAAGATAAAGCAAAATGATGGTCTTTCCTCTTTCTTCTTCTAAGACCATCAGTAAAACTCTTTTTATTTCTAAATATAAAACTTTAAAACATGTGATGGTAGCAATACCTAAGAACTGGTCCACTACAGAGAGAAGTAAGCGTGTGTGTATAGGTAGGCAGGTGTTCGTAATAGGGTTTATACCATAATTAAAGAGTCAGAGAAACAGAATGATTTCCTGGTCAGTGAAAACTTTCCACATAAAGGCAAACTGGTTATTTATACACATCCATCGGGGGGCCGTGGAGCCTTGCTTTGTGCTCACTAAGGGAGCTCTATTTTAGATGAGGGATTATACCTTTGTTCAATGGAAAGAAAATAGCTCTTTGTACCTTGCTGGCGAAATTGCTAACTATTCTTCAACCACAAGTCATTGTTCCCATTATTCAGTATTTAAATACACATAATGTAATGTAATGTCTTTAGTACTGTTAGTATTTTCGAAGAGCTTTTTTTCTTAAATCTCTGAAACCCAGAACTAAAGAACACTTTCCTCTTAGGTGTATTTTATTATTGGTTAGAAGAGAACCAATCCATAAATTTTTAGAGTCAAAAAACACTGAGTAAAAGTTTTCCTTAAAATCTCCTTAGAACTTACCTTTCATAGGAGACTGTGTTCTAAAAAACCATCTTTAAAATCTGTTGTTTCATCAGAATTGTTTGTGTAAACCTGAGTATTGTCTAACTCTGGCCCAACAGAGGACTATCATATTGCATTTGTAATCAAAAAATAAATTGAACATAGAGGTAGGCTTACAGAAAGAGAGGGAATTAGATTTGATTAGATTAGCTCTAACCTGCCCGGAATAAAACTGGCTGTGTTTCCTGTTATTTGTCAGTGTTTATTGCCAGGTTCATCTACAATGCTTTTACTATTATTTCCAGGCGGTAAAAGGCAGTCAAGCAGAAAAGACACTCATAAATGTCAGAAAAGAGTAAGTTGGTTTTTTTTTTTTTTTTTTTGCATTTCAAGGGCTTTGAAGGTCAAGTTCAACCCACTTAGGGGAAGCAGAGTGCTGGGTATGTGGTAGCGTATTGTTAGTTGGTGTATTTAGGCATATAATTTATGGGAACTTAATGCACTTGCCTATTACTCTAAGCAAGTGAAATATCCTGGGAAGATTCTATTTACTTTATAGATTTTGTTCACCTGTTAGAAGGTAAAGTAAGTCAAATTTTCAAAATTTGAGATGACGAAGGGAAGACGTTCAACTTGTCAAAACCTGATCAGGTTATGGAGCACTGTAATTTCTTTCCTTGCTCCTCCTATTATAAATCTGTTCTACTTGGCAGCCTCCCCACTCCATACTATAAGGTGGAAGAGCTCTGTTAAGAATTTTGAAAACCAGTGTGAGATTTTTCCTCCAGAAGCTTTTATTGAGATGTTTTCTTTTTCTTTATGAGATCTTTTTTTCCCCCAGCAGAGAGCCTTAGCAATTATAGTTTAAAGCTCTTAAAAATAGATATGTTGGGGCGCCTGGGTGGCTCAGTGGGTTAAAGCCTCTGCCCTCGGCTCAGGTCATGATCCCAGGGTCCTGGGATCAAGCCCTGCATTGCGGTCTGAGCTGCTCAGGAGGGAGCCTACTTCCCCCCCTCTCTCTGCCTGCCTCTCTGCCTACTTGTGATCTCTCTCTCTGTGTCAAATAAATAAAATCTTAAAAAAAAAAAGAAAATAGATATGTTTTTTGATACGAAAGAGCTTCTGGAGCTTCTTGAAGATTTTCAAACTAAAGAGACTTAAGGTGGTATTTCAAGGTGCTACCAGCATGGGCCTTTGTAGTTAGAAACTCGCAGAATGTTCTACCAAATGTATTATTCTTTGGGGATGTTGGACTAAAGTACTATTGCATTTGGTAAAAGGTAAGGTGTTTTGAGTCTGTGAGTGTGTGTGCCTATATGTGTTCCTGCCTCTGCTACACTGAATCTCAGTGGTTACAAGTGTTGCTCTAATGAGGTAGGATGAATAGACAGAGGATAGGGAGCAGAAGTGGAGCACTCACTCTGTATCAGATACACAATATATATTTCTTTTTTTAGTGCTCACTGTTAGCATGCAAAGCAGGCTAGGTTACTATTTTCCAGGTTGGAGGGTCAGGGAGGTAAAGTTTACTTGTCTAGGAGCCAACCCAGGTTTCTTTAATGTCTGCAGTTAGCGCACTAGGGTAGCCTCCAGAGAGGTGGAATTAGAGGACAGAGAATAAAACCTGGACACCAGAGCTAATTTCTTGGGGGAAATTATGCATGTGTGTTAGGCATGGAGGGAGAAAATAAACACGTTCATGCAACAAAATGCTTTGAAAATTGTAATATCACTAGATGGTTAAAGTTCAGTGGTTGTCTTTTCTTTCCAAAGAAATGTTTTTTGGTCACCCCACATAGGCCCTGGCTTGCTCCTCCTTTCCTGGACTGCTTTTCATTTGTTATCCTTTCCTTCCTCTCCTGCTAGAAAATTTCAGAATTTTCCCATCTGAAAATTCCTATTGGTTGGGGCACCTGGCTGGCTCAATTGGTTAAACATCCGACTCTTGATTTTAGCTCAGGTCACGATCTCAGTGTCATGGAATTGAGTCCCAGGTTGGGCTCTATGCTCATCAGGGAGTATGCTGGAGATTCCCCTCTCCCTCTCCACTCTCTCAGAAAAATAAATAAATCTTTAAAAAAAATTCCTGTTGCTTTTTATATAGAAAATTCATTCTTCTTTTTGCTTTTGCCCTCCATTTCCAGACCATGCCTTATATTAGAAACCTTTGTCCATGACGGTATTTTGCTAAACAGTGAACCCTGAGTGTGTATGCAACAAATGTTCATTGAGCACCACCTGCATACCAAATATTATACTAGGATGATGTATTGGCAACAAAAACAGACACAGTTCTTGCCCTCATACAATTTCAACCTTAATGAGAAAGACATCAAGTTATTTCATAATGAATATATACTAGTTTTCTCCTTCATGTTTTCTGCCACCATCAAGTTTCTTATTTTAGGAGAACAGACTGAACTTAGACCCCATACAAGCATGGTGTTGACATTCAGTAAGCGTGTACTGATTTATAGAAAATATTAAATCTCTTTAGCCCTCATTTTTCTTGTTACACAAATAATGTTTTAAAACAAATATTCTTTGAGAAAATCATCTTCTGTAGTTGACGATCAGCATTAGTCAACATTTGTATGGAACTTTGGTGTTTATGAAGGTAGGGCTTTTTATAAGCTTTATTAGAGTTAAGGCCTATAAATCTGTGAAAAGGGGGCTCTTATAATTTCCATTTTACAGTTTAGAAATCTGTAGATAGGCACTAATCCATTCAGTGTGGAGCTGAGATTAGACCATTGTCTATTCCAAATCATCTTTTCCTTTGACTACCATTGCCTCTTGAAAATGATTAAAACAAAACATCAAGAGATACGTAAGCATCTTGATTTCCACTTATAATAAATATTTATATTTATTATAAATATAAATATATATAAATAATTATAATAAATATAATAAATATTTTTCACCTGAAAAGCACAGAGGCAAATTATTATATTCACTTAATTTATTGATTTACCCAACATTCTCTATCACATAATATGTTCCAAACAATGAGTTTCCAGGACGAGGGGTCCAAGATGTAGTTCTTTCCTCCAAGACACTGCAATTTATTGGAGTAGACAGGCATATAACTAAATAAATACAGGACTATGAGATAAGATATTCTTGAGGCATAAAGCAAAGACTACATTTTTGGACAGTCTGTTTTGCATCTTGACATTAATTACTATTTATTAGCTATTATCCCGGGCACATCATTTATACTCTTTGGCCAAAAGTTTCCTTAACTATGAAATAGGGGATAAAAGTATTAACATGCATTGCAGTTATACATATTAGAGGAAGTGTGTGCAAAGGGCCCAGTATGATTCCACAGGCTAGTAGTGCTGAATTAATGGTACTACAGTTATAACATGACTGAGTCATTACAAATTTTATGTATATAAAATTGTGTTTTGTGTTTATCTTTTTCCTATCTATCTTTCTATCTGTGTATCCACCCATCCACCTAGTCTCTGATTATGGACTCCCCAAGAATCTAGGGACTAATTTCCTAATAAGACAATAGAAAGGCTAGGGGAAATATCTGAGAGGACGTGAAGTGTTTTAGTGTCTGAAGACAGGTATTTTGGTTTTGTTTTTTTATTGTTCTGAACTGCAATTTTATTTTCATTTTTAAAAAAAGATTTTTTTTTTTTTTTAAGATTTTGTTTATTTATTTGACAGAGAGATAGAGATCACAAGTAGACAGAAAGGCAGGCGGGGGGTGGCAGGTGGTGGTGGGGGAAGCAGGCTCCCTGCTGAGCAGAGAGCCCGATGTGGGGCTCGATCCCAGGACCCTGAGATCATGACCTGAGCCGAAGGTAGAGGCTTTAACCCACTGAGCCACCCAGGTGCCCCTTTTAAAAAAAGATTTTATTTATTTGAGAAAGAACATACAGAGGGAGAGTGTGAGGGAGAAGCAGGCTCCCTACTGAGCAGGGAGCTTGATGCAGAATTGGATCCCAGGACCTTGAAATCATGACCTGAGCTGAAGGCAGTTGTTTAACCAACAAAGCCACCCAGGCGCCCCAATGAATTGAAATTTTAGGTGGAAGGAACTGTACCATGTATGAAGCCATCCAAAGCTGTGGAACATTCCAAGAAGCTCCATGAGAAGCTCACTATAGCTGAAGTATGAAGTATGAACTTGGAGAGGCTGAGGGCTCAGCCAGACCAATAGTCAGAGGTCAGGTCATAAAGGGGCTTTTATCTCATGCTGAGCCACTTGGACTCTATATTTCCCTACTGACAACTTTCTCTCACCTAAATAGAAAATGACAAGCTTGGAACAAAAGTTGAAACAACTTATTTTGGTTTGTGGAGTTCTTGATTGCGTGGAAAATAGAGGAAATCTACCAAAAATGTATCTGAAAAAATAAGAAATGGTATCTCTTGAACAAGAATCTTTATGATGAATGGATCATGGAAAGTTGAGATTTCTAGTAAAAAACACTGTTCGGAGGCATCTTACGCCAAGTTCCAGAAGGAACAAGCCGTGCCAAAAGGTTATAGGTCAGAGCTCCCTGGGCCAGATTTTGTCCATTACATGGCAAGTTCTAAAGCAGCAGGGACAGGACTGAGAGTACCTGAACCTCAAATGGAACACTTGCCGTTTTCCCTGAAAGTCAGCATAAATATTTGATAATGTCTCCATTTCTGTGGAGGGGCCCTTGCTCAGTGGGAGTGGTATCTACTATCCCTTAGCAGAACAGAATTATTTGTTTTCTTAAGCTTTTCTTTATGTCCTGGAGGTGGATTCTAAAAGCTCCTAAAGTATTTTGATTTTGAATTCTCACAAAAGTATTTTTTCTTTCACAGTAATTCAATATAAAAGGCAATAAAAGTGATATATTCAGAAGTATTCAGGACCTGCTATCAGTGCCACACGGGAATAAACTATCTTGCCACTTGCACATCCCACGGGAGAAGAGAATCACAACTCACATATAGGAAATATTTAATGTGTTTGCCTCCGTTTTGCTCATATTGTCTGCTCTGCTGAAAGGCAGATTTTTTGCAGATAAAAGCTGCCCTATCTTGATGAACTGCTCATCTATTTTGCTCAGGAAGAAAAGCCTTTGTTAAAATCAGAAGCAAAACCTGATTTTCAAAATATTGCCTAAAAATAACAAAATGCAAGGAGATACCAAAATGTGCTAAGATTATGGGCCAACTTTGCGCTTTGGGAAATCACCAAATTTGGCAAATACTGTTTTTAAGTGAACGGGCAGTGTGTGTTTCCTAAGCATCGCCTTATGAATTAGTGGTTAGGCGCTGGAGAATAAGCTAAACTACCAGGGTGGCCTCGCCCGTGTGGCTGGGGAGGCGGATAGACACGTGGTTGAAGGCAGCGAACCATGCCGCCCTCCACCTTTCAGGACTGCTCACAGATTGCTCATGTGTTTTCGAGGTTTGCATCCATGAGACGTCTAGCTTGGCTGCCTTTGCCAATGCGGAAGCATTGGGGAACAAGACAGAGCGACTGCTTTTCAAGAACTCATGGTCTAGGAGGGAAAGAGATATTAGGCAACAGTGCGCTGAGACATGCAGGGGCGGTTCAGTGCACCGTGGGCCAGGCCTTTTAGCGGTTGTGAAAGTTCAATTTTTGGGACTCAGTTCTGGCAAAAGAATACCTACCTGGGCCAATCTTGGGCACCGGAGCTGAGATTTTTAGTTAAAATACTAAGATCTAGCACAAGTTAACTCCTGTCAACTGAATGTTTCTAAATTTTCAGAAATTGCCTTTGTTTCCTTTTATCTGTTTACTGGTAAGTCTTCGCCTGGGACTACCTTTGTGAATATTTTTTATGATAATGTTTCCTGAGCAAATCTGAATGTTTGCCTTGTAGAACCAACAAATAATCTCCAGAGAAATCTTCATCTTCATACAGCCATGTATAAGATACAAAAACAGATATTTTCTTATTTGAAGAAATATGCACAGAAATGAAAATTTTTGTACTCTCCTTGGTTTGATTTCAGATTTTCAACAAACTGAACTCTCAGTTTTAAAACTCCTATTGGGAATGCCAGGGCTTAGTGGGAGTGGTGTGACCAGTGGGAGTGGTGTGACCAGGTTAACCCATCTGTCTATATGTATGAGAGACTGAAACTGATTCTGTTCTATACAACTGGGTGAAGAAATATGGAAGCTTCTTTTCAGATAAGGGTTAAAAAGGAAATAACCTCTTCTGCTGCAAACTTTTTCTCAGCAGGTGCAAAATAGCTGCAATCAGGTAGGCTTTGGTAAGTGACAGCTGCTATCTACCAAGTTGAAAGATCACACATTCTCACCCCATTTCTATTTCAATTACATAGACACTGGGTTCAATTTGCGTGTCCCAGAAGGCATGCCTAACTCTGTGATAAGAAATGGGCCTTGACCGAGCGGGGGCCATGTACACAGCCAGGCTGCAAGACTAACTTGTGGTGACACCAGCTCTGGCCAGTCAGGGTCCCTGGGTCATCATTACAGTATCATTAGACATGAGAGCCAGCTACGATCCTGAAGACATTCCATCGTACAGATGAAGAAATCAAGGCTTCGAGAGGATAATACCCTTACCTGTGGTCACATTGGTTATGGACTTATCAAGGCAGCTCTGGCCTCCAGCTGCTACTTGTCTGGCCTCAAGCTGCTACTTGTCTTTGTGCTACAGAGGTAAATATACCAGGTTGAATTGATGAACACTGTTGCTGCCTGGAGCACTGTGCAGATAGGATTTGGAAGTTGCATCCTGACTTGGGGAAATGGTGCTGCGGTTGATTAGCAATGTCTGTCTGCGGAGAATGTGGGGGCCATGTGTTTCCTGAATTCGGTTGAGTGACGGAAGAGGATGGGTAATCAAATAATTGCCATATGTTCTGAAGCGTGCTTTGGAACAAAGTGCTCTAAAATCTTCCTGGAGAGTCAGGACCATTTCATAGGAGATGACGCTTGATTTGGTCTTGAAGAATAATTAGCAGTTTTCCTCACGGAGAAAGGAAAGAAGAAGACATTCCATGAAGGCAGAAGAGCTTGCATAGGGGACCTAATATGTGGAGAAACAAAGGAAATTAATGCTCATTGATTGCCTGCTATGTGCTGGGCACTAGGCTGTGTCCTTTATGTATTATCTTATTATTTAATTTTCATAATGACTCGAAGATTTTACGGATGAGGAACATGGACAAAGAAAATTAAGATGCTAAATCATCTTAAAGCTATGAAGTCATCTATTAGCTATAAAGTCATATAGCTAAATAGGGTGAGATTTTAGTTACTAGGGCTCCAAAGGAACTTTAGTGGTAGCTTTTTAGAGGGACAGGGTAGATGAGGAAGAGTGGATTGGGGAGGGAGGATATCATTAGTTTGGATTTGGACTATTAAATTCGAGTTGCCTCTGGGACATCTAAATAGAGAAGGCTTGTGTGCTGTTGGAAATATGGCTTTGACTGATTTGTTTATGATAAAAATATAGATCAGAGACTCACTGATAACAGACTTAGTGCTTATAATTCCAGGCTTCTGCTTAACAGTGGAGATCTTTCTGCCTTTGCTATCCTAGCACAGGAGACTATAAGTACTAAACTAATACGCTTTATGTTGCATGAGTGATTCAAATTATTGCCAATGCAATATTAAACCCAGAATTGATAGGAAAACTGTCTTACTTAGAAATTCAAGTGTTCTTGGCACAGTACAATTTATTATCACCATGAGACCTGTGCTCTGGCAAAACTCTACTTGTGCTCAGCAAAGACTTGAATATGTGTGTTCCTCTGCTAGGGTTCAGCTTTGACCTACAAGAGGACAGTGTCTAGTCCTTAGAGAGATGCTAGGAGGTGCCACAGTTGACAGCAGTGCATGGAGATGGGGTATGACTTGTGTATTTGCCCAGGGTCATCAAACCACGTTCAAAAAAAGGCTTTAAAAATTATTTTTTTAACTTATGCAATTTCAAAAAGAAGAAAAAACCCAAAAAAGCTTTTATGTTGGTGAATTCTAATGTCCTGGGCAAATCTAGTGCTCTTTGTTATTCTCTTTGTGGACTTGTGGTTACAGCTCCTGTAGAGTACAGGGTAAGGGGATAGGTGTTTAGATCTAGGTGTTTATAATCCAGGTCCCATTCCTGATTCTCTTTGTTCTCTAGGATGATGATGATGATGATCATAGCGATGACAATGACTTTGATACTACCCTACTTCATTGATTTTAAAACGTTTTTTCCACACATCGGAGAGTGGGGTACATTGTATTCTCAATACTACCTTGTAGTCACTACCAGCCTGCAATGAAGTTAAATTCTCCCAGATGGGATTTGCGTTGTTTCAAATGGTCACCTGGGGATACTACCAACCTGAGACCACTTTAAATTGAATTATTTACTGAGATTTTTCTCGAATCACACCGGTAGTGTGAACTTGTATCAAAAACCTGCATGAATACCTGCTTGTGGTTCGAATTCTCAGGGGAGATTATTTTTTCCTTTCTCTTCTCTTGCTGTGCCTTTCTGAATGGCAGCTTTATTTCTCGGATATTCTAACTTTAAGGAAATAGCATTTTGGTATCTTAGCTTTTTGCAGAGGTCTATTATTAGACTCCCCATCTTGCTTTTCTTTCCTACCATATTTAGAGTAACTGTGTATCTAACAATAACAATTGATGGTATCTCAGAGTTGATGAAATACTGTTAACAATAAGAGCTAACATTCACTGAGCGCTTTTCCTTTGCCAGGCAGTGCTTTTAGAGTTCTTCATGTGTAGTAAATCATTTAAACTGTTAGCAGTCATATAAGGTAGGTACTATTGTTTCTCCAGTTTCAGGTAAGAAAACAGAGGCACAAAAAGTTACGAGCAACATCTCCAAGGTTACCTACATTGACTGCTGGTGAGAATCCGTTTCATTCCTGTAAAGTATTTGCTGAACACACAGCTAACTGTTGTGAATCCCTCCGCTCAGAAAATGTGCCATCATCCTTAGTACTAGGGCAGGGAATCCTTTTGTTATCCACTTTCATTCCCTGATGTGGGATTCATATTTTAAGTGTTATCCTCAGACAACAGTTGGTTTTCTAAAAAATGTGAATTCATTAAATCTTCTCATTATATACCATAGAAAGGATGTTGTTCTAAGCAGATTTACTACCATTTAGATCTGCAAGTTCTACCAGGAACCTCAAAGCAATTCTCAGAATATGCACATTCTTCTTACTTCACTTTATATTCCCCCATCTTAACCCTTTCCCCTCACCTCCTCGCCATACCCACATCAGATCTACACAGAAATGTCCAAGTGAGGTGAATTAAGAGGAAAAAAAGAAAAGGATGATTTAATATGTAGAAAATACATTTCCCCTAATGATCCAATCTAAAACTTTTCAGATAATTTACCATTTGAATTTAAGAGAATAGTTTTTAATCCTCTTTCCTTGTCTCTTTAAATTTTTATTTGTTCTACACATATTTACTGAATATCTTCCAAATTCAAGATGCTGTGCTTAATGCTGCCCGAGATGTTTCTCAGACTTTGTTCATGTTCTTAAGGAGTTCTTTTTTTTTTTTTTTTGAGAGAGCGAGAGCGAGCAAGCAAGCAGGGTAGGGAGGGGCAGAGGGAGAGGGGTAGAGAGGATCCTAAGCAGGTTCCACACCCAGCATGGAGCCCAAGATGGGACTTGATCTCTTGACTCTGAGATCATGACCTGAGCCAAAATCAAGAGTCAGACACTTAAGTGACTGAGCTACCCAGGTGCCCCTCAGAGAATTATTACAATTAAAATTATAGGGGAACCTTTCCCTCCCCATCCCTCCTCTTCTTCCCTCCTCCTCCTTTCCTCTTTCTTTGGTCTTCCTTCTCCATCCACTCTACCTCACCTCACCCTCATTCACCACCTGGAAGCCAGGGAGAGTTACAGGTTTTAAGGAAGAAATGCCATTTGAGCTGAGTTGTATTTGCACTTGTAGAAATGAGGATGGTAGAAAATAGGGTTCCGGTGAGGAGCAGTCCGGACAAAGTCACAGGAACTAGGTAGCAAAGGGGCTTTGCAGAATGTTGGGATGCTGTCTTGAAACAGGGAGGGATGAAATGACAGATGGGACGTGAGACCTCCAAGCATCCACACTTCCCTTCCTACTTCACTGGTTATAGGAAGAATCATGGGGTCTGACAGGTCTGAAAGTGTTTTTAAAGATATATGCTATACAATATCAGTGTCCTGTAGAGTCACAGAAAAATAGAGAGTCCCATCATCATCTTCATGGTTATCATTCTCTTCATTATCATGATGCCTTCTGGGGATGACTCCCTCCCTAATGACACCAGGTCACCAGAATTTATCCTTATGTTCCACTTCTGTGTCCTGAACATCTTGAAAGTAAGAATTGGATTCTAAGAGACAAACTCATCTCTGTAAGAGTGAAAGAGATGCCAAGCAGATGTCTACAGGAACCAAAAAACAAAAAAAAAAGGCCAGTGTTTTGTAAGATGGCAGAGAATAAAACTGGTTACCTAAGTAGTCATCATCTCTGGTTAGTTAGCACCTCTCTTCCCTCTACAGAATGCCAAGGGTAGAGAGAGACAACAACAGGTGGACTGGAAGATATTTGTTCCCCTAAGTTTAAGAATTTAATTTAAAAAAAAAAATAGGTAACTTCAGGGCTATATGTCCCAATCTCTGATGTTCTTATCATGAGAACTGGCCCTTTGGATTAAATTTCTCTGAGTCTAACTGCACAGCCACACTGTAAGAGACTTTGCCTTCTGGGCCCCTTCGTTCTACATACTCAGAACAAATCTTCAGCTCTATCTTGTGTTTCTGAAGAAGTTTGATTCCTTTCTGCCATGTGAAAGGACATAATGCTGAAGCAGTATGATAAAGATGAAAGGCAAAATGAGATAAACTGGTTTTATGTAATTTTTCAAAATGAAGCAAACTCAGTCAATGTATCCATGATTATTTTCACTTGATGTTGTAGCAGTCTGAAAATCAAATCAGGACAGGAAAACCTAACTTCCCTCCTCAAATAAAATAAGAAAGATGTGTAAGCGTACAAAATATCCATTGACAGTTTTCATTATGGTTTTAATATAGGCATTAGAAAGTTCGGTGTGACCTCTTATCATGTAATCTACAGACTCAAAATGTTCATGTGAACTTGAACTTCTCTATAGTGTTTGCAACGATAGGGAGCCTCCTTTGGGGAAAAAAATCCCTGAAGAAATTTTAGCCACCTATAATTTCTCCCTCAGAATTTGCACATGATAATGTATGACTGTGGTGCCCCTGAGAACTCTGTTGCCTTGGTTTTTGTTTATTGGATCTGTAATTCTTACTGGACTGTACCTGTGTCAGATGGTGACATGTTGACATGGGTTCCAAATACTTAAGTAGCAGTTCACCATATTGAATGTTGTCTGCTACTTAATTTTTTTTTTTTTTTAATGAAACCATCAGCATCATGTTGTTTAGCTGCATCTTCATTAAATAGAAGGACTGCAGAATTGTGGAGCTAAGAAAGGAAGACATGTCCATTTGATCATGTTGGTTCCTGCAAATTGCTGGTAATAGGACTCCATTCTATTGATTGACAAAGGGCACCTAATATTCTCTAGCAGAAGTAGAAGAATAATTGCTTTATTTTCCCTGAGTGTTAACCAATGGTACCCTGAAGTTGTCTTTTTAGTACTGGGAATAAAACCAGGATTAAATTTGCCCAGAAATTACTGATTTTGAGGTAAATATAATTATCATGCTTCAGATCAGCCATTTAATTTTCCCATAAGAATTAATTTGTTTATTGACAAAATGTATTACAAAATCTACTTAGGGTCAGTACTAGTTTTTAAAATTTCTGAACCAGTCCTCTTATAGTGTTCCTTTTGGTATTGGTAAAATTAACAACTTAGTTAATTTATACACTAGAATATGGGCTTCGGAATCAAAATATCTGAGTTAAATACCTGTGTTTATTATTTTTTGGCTCTGTGACCTGGGCAAGTCACTCAACCTCTCTACATCTCTATTTATCTGGAAAATGAGGATTACAAAGGCATTTCTTCAACTACTAACACTCACTAAATATTACCTTCTATTAAGACCATGATGATTGTTCATACATATACACTATATCTGGACTTTAATCCTAGTGCCCCTACTAGGAGAAGAAAAGCCAGTCACTAAAAGTAACAACTGCGGTTTTCATATTAAGAATTGTATATCTGTTAGTGATAATGGACTACCGATTAAGTGGTCCATTTGCTCTTGTCATTATCTTTTCCAAAAGGGTCTTTCCCATCTCCTCATCCATTGACCACACCATGTCCAGATGAGTTCCCCTCAAATCAAATCTGATCCTGTCTGTCTCACAGTTAGACCTCTTTTTTGGATTCTCCAGTGTAAGTCCAGACTCCTTGCCGTGATATACAAAACCTTCCATAGTCAGATCCCTTTCTGCCTCTCTAGCTCCACTCCTTCTGCCCTCTTCAAAGCCTGCTCCCAAAATGTATTTCTTTTAGGGCATCACATTTCCTTCAGGAGCTTTGTGGACTCTGAAATGCTGCTTATTCTTTTATGTTTGTCATTCACTACTCTCTTCTTGTTGACCTCAATGATTCTATCACCAGTTATGCTGCCTACATATGGACTCTACCGATTTAGGTCTGGCCCCTTCTTATTACCTCCCTTTCCTCACCCCCCCTCCCAACAAATGGGTGATGTTTTCCCCAGAGTTCACTCTAGTTTAATAGGCAGGATTCAGTTTGTTGATTCAATAGATAAATAAAACAAATGAAGATTTTATCTGTATACTCTGAGCTTTGCTAATTCATCCTTGTACAAATGAGAAGAAGCTTTATTGTATTTTGGGAGAACCACACTTGGAGCTTGGCCAATGACACAAGGTAGAATTAAATTGATGATACAATTTCCTATATGGGAGAAGAATTTGTATTTGATAAGGTCACAAATATGTAATGGGTAGACACTTGTCAATATGTAAAGTGTTTGAGCACTGATATAAACAATCAACACAGATACTTATTATTGGATAGATGACAGTATATGGACAAATATATATATAATTTTACCCTGGAAAACAACTACCTTGGTAATTAAATAATACTATTGAAATGGAAAAATACAGCTTTAGACTATTGTTAATCATTTATGAAAAAGAAACAAAAAATCTAGCAACTTAAAAAAAAAATCTAACAACTTGCCTAAATTAAAAGGTAAAGACTTTGTCCTGAGGTTAAAGACTAATTCTGTGGTAGAAAGAATAAAAACATACAAACATTAATACAGCTTGCAAATGTGCTAGGAACAAATATTTGCAATTGTTTATTCCCTAAATCATGAATTCTCTGTGGATTTTATTTTGAGATAGGTATTTATGCTATAAGTCTGATAAATGATATTCCAACTCTAAAGAGCAAGCAACTGGAATGCCACATTTTTGATGCATATTTTTGCAGCACAGAGGGGATTAAATTCTAAATGTCTCAGCTGTTAGAGGCCCCTTCAGACTTGCCCAAAATGAGGAACAAAGAAGGAGAAAGCTTTTCCTAAAGCAATTCATCAGATCTATTTGGGCACACTGACATTCTCTCAGAGCTTGTGTGGATAAGTTTCACTGAATAGTTCAAGAGTGTGCAGCTGCTTGGAATATTTGCAAAAAGATATATCCAAGTTTTTATCATGGATTCACATGGGCTGGCCAATTCTTACCAACTGGCTAATGGCCAACAACTCTGGCAATTAGTATTTATAATGATAACATCTCCCATTTTTGAGTATTCAGTTTGTGCCAGAACGGTGCATTTTCCACCTGTTGTATTTTAAGTTTGTACCTTTTTTTTTTTTAAAGTAGGCTTCATGCCAAACTCACGACTCTGAGATTGAGAGTCACAAGCTCTACTGACTGAGCCAGCCAGATGCCCCGAAAGTACATACTTCTAATCTTAGAGGAAAGACCTATTAAATTTACTGCCTATTTTTGCAGTATGAAAAGTTTGTCAGACTGCATCTTCTACATCATAAACTTGATGAGTACTTAATTGTTGCTTTTTCTTACCTAGATGCTGGTTGTTGGACCTAGGAGATGCCCTGATTACTTCAGTAAAGGGTGCAGTGATTGCTTCCATAAGCAGACTGTTAGAAAGAGCAGAAAAAAGTAGAGTCTTCTAATTTGCTGAGTGTTGCCGGACTCAAAACAATTGCTTGAACAAGTCACCGATGGAATAAACTTAAGTAACTGGAAACAAGGCGTTGTGGTGTGTTGGATGGCAATTTCAAATTAGATGACATGATTGATAGATTTTCACTTGATTGCAAAGTGGAGGAAGTTTTCGAACTATAAAGCATAGTACTTTTATGCATTTATCCTTTCATTATCCTAATGTAAGATGGATGGGACAGATAATTGCATCTGACTGAAAGTATTTGGCTTACTATTTTTTGTGTTTGAATTTGAACCCTGTGTACTTCCCTACCACCATCTCCCATCACATACAGTCTATGTACTCTTTTTACCAAATCATTTACAGGTTGCTGACTAATTTAAAGCCTTGGTCTATGCTGTTCCCTCTGCCTGGAATGCCCTTCTCATCTTCACTTGTCTAACTCCTCCTCATTCTTCAAGACTTCTTTTGAATAGTGCCTCCCTAAGCAAGCATTCCCTGAACTGTCCCAAGCACAACCCTTCCCACTCCCTCTGGGCTGGTACTGTGCCCTGTGTGTAATCTCCATGACCTCATTTGATATGTGGCATTCTACCCTTCTGTTTACTTGCCAGGGGCATGAAGGCGTGACTCTCTGGAGGCATCGTTTTATGTCTTTTAGGGTTTTATTTCTGTTTTTCAGCCCCTCACCAAGTCTTTACAAAGCACAGGCTCAGTGAGTGAATGTGACTTGGAGGAGTAAATGCATTCATATATATCATACATATCAGTATTTTGTTACTTCCCGACCTCCCACATCCCTCCCACAAACGCACACATTCTCACTGCATTCTGGGATGGTAGACTTCCAAAAACCTCATCCACAGGCTTATTGTAATTGCTAAAGCTCAAGGTCATGATTTGGCAGGAATGCCTGCTAGAAGGATGCCTGTGAGTGTGCCATCCTGTTGTCCTTGTGTCTGAAGTGCAGAATGTGCTTGAAATTATACCTTTGCTAGTGAAATTTTAGGGTGGTTTTATATCAGCACTCTGAGAATGCTTTCATGTTAAAGAAGAATATTGAGACATAAAGAAAGGCAAAGAATCTGGTCCAGGCAAAGCCTGAGCTATGGAAAGGAACACATCTGCCCACTGCAGAATAGGATTCCAGGTCAAGGACAGAGGAGTCTGTCTGGCTTCTGCTCTCCATTTGCTCCCCTCATCCTTTCTGGGCTCATTACTTGGTTCCCTTTGATAAAACGTGGGAGGCAGACATGGATTACTAGGGAGCAGGCTCTTACAACTGTGATTTCATTCCATTTTGAAGTTTCTCTCCAAATGGTTGATTTATTTTCTTCTCATGTATGCATTATGTATGTGTGGCTACGCGAGATCAGCGAATTCAGAAAGGCCCTCTGTGCTTTTGTCCCCAAACCCTCAGCCATGTAATGCAGTGCAGCAAGCAGAAGAACCAGAGAGCCATGCTGAGCTCTGGAATAGACAAAGGCACAAATCCCATCTGGGTCTCCTTCAAAGAAAACTGCTGTTTGCAACAAGCTACTGGATGGCGATAAAAAAGGTTCTTACCTGTTTACTTAATGGGTGACTGGCCTCTTTGCTTTTATTTAGCCATCTGTTCTGGTCTGTGTCCCTTTAAACTTGTAAGATCCATCACTTCATTTAAGCTGTTACCTTGACACATTGCAATGTTGTGGACATAATGATTCCACAGAGGAGCAAATTAAAACAGTTTTTCATGATTAGAAGGTTAAATGAGGTAAGGCGGTGGTAGTTAGTGGTGAGATAAGGGGTTTTGAGGAGGCAGAACTCAAGGGACTTTCAGGTGATTGAAAAATTAGGCTGGCTTGACAGAGGGATGGGGCTCTTATTATTTATGGGAGCTGAGCAAGAGTGAAGACTTCCTTTGGGGTCTCTGGCTTCTCGGGACTTACTCCACTGTCCTTGCAGAAACTGTGACCATGGCCCAGGGAGGAACAAGGGCTGGCTTTGGGTTTCTTTTCTTCTTGGGGTGTTCTGTGAAAAGCAAAAAGAAACCTATTTCACCAGGAAGTGGTAAGCTGGAAACACAGCAGCACATATCTAGTCATTCCTGGACAGTTATTTGGATTCCCTTAAGTTTGAAGAAGAATCAAGGGCCTAGCCCAGCTTTAAGAGGGAATATCTCATTGTGTCTTCACCGCGGACTTGAAGGCAGAGTTATTCTTGACATCTGTCCTCTGCTCTGCTCTTCGTGCTCTAGACCTGACCTTCCCCCTGACTCCTGGGTGGTTCCATTCAGATCACCTGCCATCTGGATGAAAACCAGGACTCTGAAAGCCAAAGGCTTTATCCTATTACTCTTAAATCAGTTCTTGCTCTGACCACTCTGGTTTCTCTTGACATAACCAGGATTCTTGCAGTTACCTAGATCTGAACTCTCAGGCATCTTTGAATTTTCCAACTGCACCTCTACGCCATCAGGAGCCATGGTCTCTGCCTATCATCTACATTGCACAGTATCTTTTTTTACCCTTTTATTCCCCTTGCCACTGCTCTAGTTCCCATCCCTCATCACTTCTGTCTGAGCCAGTTGGAATAGCCTCCTAACGAGTTGCTGCCTAGCTTTAGTGTCTCCCTGCTCCAAAACATCTTAAGCACTGATGTTTGATTATCACTTATAACAGTCACCTTTAAAAAGTTAAGCAAGCAAACAAGCCTCCTTTGGTCTTCTGTCACCTAGCAAACTCACTAGACTTCTCAGCCTGCGGTTTCAGGCAGTCCATCGAGTTACCATTTGTTTTTCCAGCTTTTTTTCCCCTGTGTGCCCTAGGAAGACAACATGCTATGTAGCTATGAATAACCCCGTGTTTTCTTACCTCCTTGCCCTCTACCTGAAAAGCTTCGCTCACACATCTTTACTGAATAAAACTCATGCGTTTTATCTCGCTCAGTCTCAACCACAGATCCGCTCTCTGCCACCCCAGTCAGATGCCCTTGCTCCTGCTCTTTCTCCATAGCAACGTATTTACACAGATCTTCTTATGCTGCTGGGCATGGATTTTGTCCTACTTGTGTTCTTAGCTTTTTGAATCTTACTTTTGTATATCCTATGACACAGGCAAAGTTTCCTGCCTGTCGAGGGCGCTAGATAGAAAAACAGAGTCATTGTTAATGAAGTGTCTACGAGGATGTGAAAAATCCATCCATTCGTCGTTTGTTCATTGATTCACTCAACTGTTTCTTGGAAGCCTTCAGTATGTAAGATATTATGTCAGGGACCTGGGATATAGAGGTCAGTACAACAGTACATTCTTGTTCTCCAGGATGTCACAGTTAGATGGGGGAAAATTCAATCAAATAATTATACAGTGAAACATATGCAACAGTAGAAGTGCCTTCAAGGTATTGGAATGGCAAATCTGCTTGTTTCTATTAGGGTAGATAGGGTGGGGCGGAGGGATGATGATGGGAGGGAACCTGAGCAGTTAGGAAGGGCTTCCTGTAGTTGGGAATGTCTGATTTGCATTTTGAAAATTGAATAGAAGTCGTTGAGGAATATAGGGAAGTAAGGAAGGGTAGGAATGGAGGGAAAGATAATCTAAGAAAGTTGCTCTGCTTGCTCTCAAGAGGCTCAAGAAAACAACCTAGTCACCAAATGATTATGTTCTGTCTCCAGGTGAAATATCCTAAATGGAATAGCCCTTTGATCCTGTTGAAAGAAAAAGAGAGAGGAACAAAGGAACCTCCCTCTGTGACTACTTTTGGTTGAAAGTCATTCATTCATTCATTCTTTTTTTTTTTTTAATGTTTTTTAGAGAAAGTCTGTGATCGCAGTGAGCTTCATAGCAGCATTCCTCTTCCTGCTGGTTGTGCGCCTGGTAAATGAAGTGAATTTCCCACTGCTGCTAAACTGCTTTGGACAGCCTGCGACAAAATGGATCCCATTCTCCTACACATATATGCGGCCCCTTCGAACTCACTATGGATACATAAATGTGAGGACACAAGAGGTAAGACCTCAGCGGGTTTCCTAGGATTCATGGGTATCCAAGCTAACAGGCTCCCTATCACTGAACTTACTCTCTCTGCCCCTACAAGCTTCTTTGGGTCCCTGGCATTTTCTGTTTTCTCATTCTCAGACATTTACTTACACATGTCTGAAGTCTGCTGGCCCCCGCTACATCAAATCTTTGGATTCACGAGCTTCATGTGGAGTAGAGGAGGCAATTACTTGTTTTCCTGGTGGTTTGTGGCCTAACATACATATCCTCCTATTTCAAAACTCTGATCAGCAGTTACCAGCTGGAGAACGGGCTGGCTTTATTTCCTGGAGGTCAACTGGTTGGGGACAATTCTTTGTAGAACTGCAGAGAAGCATTTATATTCTTTAAAACTCTATAATCCTTAGACCTAGAGCTAGAAAGGCCAAGCTGATTTTAAAATTCTCCGTGGCTGCAGAGATAATGGGATTTAAAGAGTTTCCAAATTTAAAAGGGTTAAAATCATTTAAGTCCTATAATCACTGAACCTCTAAATCTTTGTATCCATTTGGCCATACAGGAGAGAATGGAGGTATATGGACAACTAGAAAGTATGCTACACTGTGCTGGTAGCACTTTTATAAGCAAGAATTTTATCTTGGAGTGAGGTAAAGAACAATGAACTTCCCAAAATGCGTGAAGTGTATAGAAGTGGTTAATACAATTGTTTTCACTCTTTGTTTCTATAGATATATATGTGAGGTTATATGTGAGGTTAATATTCGTAGATGCGAAGTCCAAGCCTGTTTGAAGTTGTTGATGACAAGGGGACAAGTCACCAGAGTGTCTACATCACTGGGAAGAGTTTTGGCTCAGATCCCATTGACAGGTCATTTCATAGAGACACTAGACAGGAGACTTAACATGCAGAAAGCTAGCTGCTCCTGTCCTGAGAGCTATTCTTAGCATCTACCGAGGGATACTGAATGCTATACTGGTCCATCCCCTTTTGTAGGCAATATCATATTTGAGTCACTGCTTCTGGTTAATTTGATTCTTTGAAAATTGTTTCTGTAGCTGCAGGATTTATAGGCTTTTTATTAGACATTTATAGTAAAAGACAAAACGCCATTAATAACATGTAAATTCTTAGGTGTCTTGCCTGATGTTTATCCTTTCATTGGTTTTAAATTCCTTTTTAAAAAAGTGTCCATTTCTTGCATTTGTTGAGTGTCCTAATAAATTGATTGCCTATATAAAAATGTATCTCTTAGAGAATAGATTGTGTCACTCTCATCTTCTGTTACTTTCATTTTTGGTTGTCACTGAATATTCTGTAATTGCTGGATTGTGTTGATCATCTCACAAGTGCCTGTCACAGGTAGAAAATGAAACATGTGACTAAAGTGTCTCATGAACTACTCTCGTGAGGGAAATTCCACCAAATGTTAAAGACCCTTTCACTTATCTAAATATTAATGGATTAGGTCTTGGAGCGGTACTGGAAAACTGACCTGAAATGTGGTTATTTAATTAGTCACATCAACCAGCTACCTTTAAAATTCTGTTGGTTGGTTTCTATTTATATTTTTCTTTTTTATTTTTTTTGAATATTGGTAGAGTTTTTAATACAATGACTTTACCAGATGATATTGATCATTATTTTGCTCCTGCGGAGGGTCCTTCTTGGGTGGAAGCATGATTTCTGGAAAGAGTTTTTAAGTTTTGAGGGACACAGGCATGGTTTGCATGCCAGTTCTGTGAAGACAACATCAGAGTTATTAAAATACCGGAGGGGCTGGAGGCAGAGGGAGAGAGACAGGCTCCATGCTCAGCACAGAGTCTAACCGACTCAGGGCTTGATCTTACAACCCTGAGATCATGACCTGAGCTGAAAGCAAGAGTTCGATGCTCAATGGACTGAGCCACCCAGCACCCCTAGAACAACAGGAATTCTTAGATGCTAGGATGGGCAATATAAATTGGAACAAGCCCTGTGGAAAAAACAGCTTCCTGTTGCCAAGTAAAGTTGGAGATTTGCATATACCATACCCCGGCGTCTCCAGTCATTGATGTGCTTGCTGGAGGCACTCAGGAGCACACACACCAGGGGCAGCATTATTCATAACAGCTAGAACCTGGCAGCAACCCAACTGACTATCAGAAGGAGAATGGATTAAAATAGTGCTCCATACACTGGAATATGCTATAGCCATGGAAATAAAGAAGCTACAGCTCTGTGTGACACTATGGGTGAATGATTTTGAGCCAAAGATGCAGGAATAATAGAATAGAGCGTGATTCCGTTTATAGATCACAGGAAAAGGCAAAACTAATTGATGTTGCTTAGAGACATAGATAGGAGGTAAAACTACAAAGAAAAAAAAAGAGGAAGAAAATCATCATCATAGAAGTGAGAAGAGAGAAGTGTGCTGTTTGTGCTCAGAGTGGGTCTCTAGGATATTTGCAGGGGTCCTATCTTTTGATCCAGCTGGAAGTTACATGGATGTACACATTCTATTTGTTAAGTACACATTCACATTGTTTTACATTTATACTTGTCCATTTCATAATAAAAAATTAAAAATATATTCTGAGCCCAGGGAGAGTTTTTACTGACCAAGAATCACACAAAGCCTTTCACTTAAGTTAACAGCAAGAAGTAACTAAAAAGAAGCAATGGGGCATTAAGCCATCTAAAACAAACTAGAAATATTTGCAATAGGCAATTTCATTTTATGCAGAGACTAACAGATAGGTAACTTATTCCTCTAGTCGATGCATGACAGAAAGAGAGGTCCATGTTATAATATGAGTGTAGGTGATGAGCAGAAAATTTTGCATGCAATTAGAGAAACAATAAAATAACATTCGAAAGGAAGGAGAGATTTTCCTCAAACAATTTTAGGCTAACAGTTTTCGGCTAAATTGGGAGGAAAGCTAAATTTGGTGGCTCTCTACCTCCTTTTTCATTGGTTTCCTCTTTCCTTTTCACAGTTCCACCCCACCCCTGTGTGCACGCTTCAGTGTTCCTCCCAAATGCTCTGTGCCCTGGTCTTCACCAGATAATGGCTTCAGGTGTAATCCTTCCCAGAGATGGTTGCATTCAAATAAGGCTTGCATTAAATAAAGGGGAAAAAAAGTCTTCAAGAACCAGCGTCATATAGTTTAAATGATAGGTGATAGGCTTGATCTTATGAGGCAAACAGCTTCAATAGTGACCCTTGAACCTTGCCTCAAAGGTAGCCACCCATTCCTCTGTTCCTGTTCACTCTATTTTAACCTGGAGAAGGTTAAAGCCATAGCCATGGCTTAGCTGAGTCAAGTGGTCACCAAGCTGATGTGTTTATTTTAATATCTTGGTCCTTGAGATTTTCTCAGAAGTTTCTCAGAACAAAGCACAAGCTTTTTAGAAACCAACAGACTTCCAAGAATTTTTTGAGCATGCAGACATGCCAGCAATGATTTCTAGACCTAGAGCATCTACAAACACGATCATTATGGATGATGGCTTTATTGCCCGATGCTGTAGCTGGACCAGACACTAAACAAGGTTTTTATGAACAAAAGTGTTTACAAGAAAGAGTCTCTCTCCACTACTGTCTGAAACAAAGTGGGAGTGGGAGTGGCCAATATACATTGAAGATTAGTGGACGTTGGGAGAACTGGATTTCTTGGGAACAAAACACTGATTCTCTGGTTATCTATTTATTTTTTATTTTTAAAAAGATTTTGTTTATTTGACACGGAGAGAGAGAAAGAGCACAAGCAGGGGAGCAGCAGGCAGAGGTTGAAGCACACTCCCTGCTGATCAGGGAGCCCGATGCCGGACCCCAGGATCATGACCTGAGCTGAAGGCAGATGCTTAGCTCTGATAATCTTTAAAAGTATGAGCTCTGATCCCTTTGGCTTGGCACAGGTGGAAGTAGAGGCAGTCTTATGAATCTGTGACAGTCTGTCCTGAAGGCTTCACAGATAGTAAATTATACTGTGTTCAAGTGTGGGTTAGTTTTATCAATCACCTGGTTTCTGAGAGACCTATTCTCGGGGGAAGTACAAGAAGCAAAAAGTACAAGGAATACGAGAAAGAGAAACAGGTAGACTTGCTTGTATTTTAAATTGTTGGAGTACTTATTTTCTCTGGTTCAGATCCATAAAAAAGGAATATGTTTTGAAAACTATGAATACTATTCTAGAGGAGTTAAGTTGAAATGATTAAACTACCCTTCCCACCAAAACAATGACAATCTAAATATAATGCAAAAAAGAATGCTCCCATTCTTTGCCCTTTGGCTCTTCTCTTTCTTAACCAATATAGGCTAAAGTTCTTATCTTTGGGGAAAGCAGTCTTGAGAGGCAAGGAAGTAAAATGCGTTCCTACAAAGGAGATGAGTGTTGAAATGCTGCAAGTCTCTTCTGGCCACAGAACCCAGAATTCCTGGTCAGTACTTGTGTTTGATCTCACATCAACCATTTTGTAGTACCAAACTGAAGGTTGGACTCGGGGAGATTTAGGTTTTGCAGTAGGCTCTGTACTCCCCTTGTGCTCCACTCCACTTTAATTCCTGACCCACTAGCTGCTCAGATGTGCTCCCCAATGTCATTACTCTGTTAATAATGGAACTCTCCACTTTAATAGGACTGCATGCAGGGGACGCCTATAGAGCATATAATGCCTATTATATAATTATATAATGCCTCATAATGCCTATAGAGCATTATGGCAGAGTTACTGTATTGTCTTTTGACCTTGGACATGGTAAAAAGCATATGACACTCAAGTGTGTTTCCAAAAAATCCATTTCAGTGCTTGGTAATAACCTATGAACTCTGCTTTCTCCTTGATGCAAGTGTTAATGATTTGTTTTAAATTAGTTATTGTGACAGATAGAAAAGGTGTATAAAAGACTAAGATACTGTAGGGCTTGGTTCAGGTAGCCATTGTTTCTCCCTGTTTGAAATCATGGCAGATTTTGAGGAAAGAGAAGGGAACGAACTTCAGGCTAGATTCTGTTTGGTTTCTAGACCATGGAATTAGTCATTGTGTTGTCTTTTTTGTTGGGTGACCTGATGTGAAGACATTGCTCAGAGCAAGGAACCTGCAACTTATTTGCATTAACTACTAGATAAGAGATTCAAGCTCTGGCAATCAATAGGATGCCCGGCCAGATCTTCCTGGTGATCAGTGGGGGTGACAGATGTCTCCCTCGCATCTGATAAGAGGATGTAACATGCTAGAGCTGCAGAGGGTTTCTGGTATTCGTGAAAGAGTGCCTTTTCAGCTGGTACCTAAAGATGTGCTAAGGGAAGAAACGGGATTTCTGGAACATAGCAATCAAGTTGTAGGGCTGCATATTGATTTGCCTAACAATTTAATGAGGCCGAAATATGCCTCTTTTAAAAATGAGAACATTTTAAAGCCTCAAGTAGACTAAGTAAGAATACTTAGGATCAGTTGCTGTGACAGACAGGCCATACTAGCCTCATTAAAGATGTGCATAACATATTGATGTTGCAATAGAATTTCCTGAATTGTGGTTATAGCAACAATTAAGGAACAGAACTGACTTTCTTGGCAATAAATGCACACACTCCACAAATTCAAATAAATGTACACATATAACTAAAGCTGACATGAATAGGTTTTCTATATTTGGGAATATAGGCTTTGGGTTTTTCACAAGTATAGTGAGAGCAATTATATGCAAATGAATGTTCCAAAAGTTTAAATCTGATCGATTTAATTGTTAATTAAATTCTGAATATTCACATTTGTGTAATTATAAAGCAAAAGAAATTTCAACTATTAAATTGTTGTAGGAAAGGAAACGACTAAATTAACATGTCATAAAGATTACTTATTTGGCATGTGCATATTAGATTCATCAGTTTTAAGATACTTTATCTTCTTCCTGAGTCCAAGGGCGTATCTTTATTGAGTGGAGAAGAGGTGATGTTTCTTAGCGTGGTCATGAGATAGAAACTCCCCAGCAGTGGATGCATGGCAAGGCAGTCTCTGCTCCAGAGCCGCACGGGAAGGACAGCCATAACTGGGGACTAGAATAGCTCTAGGAAGCTTTCATGGGAGAAGTGAGACATGTGCATAGGAGAAAAATTTGGATGGGATGGAGAGAAGAGAGAAAGTTGAGCTGGGGAAAAGAACAAGAGCCAAAGTTCTGATTAGACCCTGTCCATTTTCCTTCGGCTCCTTCCACTCCCAGTAGGCCAAGTGCACTAAATTGAAAGTCAAGGTGAATTCCTACTGTCAGTGTTGGACATCACCCCTGCCTCACTCTTGATCCATTTCTTACCTCTTTCTGGTTCTGTCAGCCTTGTTGCTAATCTCTTGCCTCTGAATTTTGTTTGGCTAGTGACCACAAGTCTTGAGGTGCTCCTAGTTTGGTCCTGCTGTACCGAAAACTACACTTGTAATAATGCTTCCCTCTGTGTACCCCGAACATAGACATGGCATCCCATGCCCAGGGGGTCCCTCAGGACTGCCAGAGGCCTGCATGATCCTCTGACTTTCCAGAGAAGGAAATCAGACATGTGGGGTCAATAAGTAGGCCAATCTGCCTGGAATGCAACTTATTCTAGGGAATAGAAGATAAACAGTGCAGTCATTGGGGAATGATGATGTAGGTTGGGAATGGGATCCCTGGAAAGGGAAAAACCACACGCATACTTGGCAAAACAGTAATATATACATACATACACATTCATGAACCAATATAAATAAATATACAGAAGAGACAAACATACATATATATACTTGCATGCAATATATACTTGCATACATACACGAGTACAGAACTTATAGTTTCTTAGATATACACAGATTTTATGTATATATATACACTATATTACATAATTAAATGGTTAAAATATAGGGTTAGTCAGTTAGGTATATGTGGTGTCTCTTATGATTGTCTCCTCTTCACTGCCTCTTTATTACAGAAATAATCCCTCCCCTCTAATGACAGGTGTGAGCAGAAAATTCAGGCGAGTGATGGGCCAATCAAGTGATTGGTCAAGAGATGGACACATGGCTCAAGATAAGCCGTTTTGAACTCTGCCCAGACTTCATTATTTTCCTGGGTAATGCTGTGCTCTTTTCTTTGGTTGTCGAGCTGTTGAGATGGGATTCTCTGGGTGGCATTGGCTGTGTTCCCTCGAGGAAACAAAACCAAGACGTTGAGAGAAGCAGAGATCAGTTGCAGAGCTGAAGCGAGGGCCTGAACAAATGCTCTGGTGCTGAGCCCAGCCATTCTTGAAGCCAGTCTACCCTCCTCTGTGGTTTGGGTGTATAACCTAATAAATCCCTCCTTTTTATGTGTGCTGCCTTGAACTATGTTTTGGTCACTTGCAACCAGAGTCCTAGCTGAGACATACATTATATGTTATAAGTATTTTATAAGAGTAATAACCAAACATTCTGAAACTCATCTTTAAACAAGGTGCTGCCTGCAGGATGTGAGGAGCTATCTTTCTAAATCCATACTTCATACCTGCGGGGAGGCTGTGCATGAGGAGACATGTCTGTCACTCCATCAGTCAGCTCAGGTGTCCACAGAGATGCGTGCTGTCTTTCTCCTCGGGGACATATGTTTAGGAAACTAGCTTGTTCTGAGAGGGAAGTAAAGGTCACAATTTCCCAAGGTCATCAAGCCAGAGAAGGGTCAGATGGACTGCTTACTTACTGACTTTCTAGTCTTACTCAACTGATAAATCATATAGTTTTATTGTAATTATTCAGATGAAATCTTCCCTGTTGCTGAGGCATCATCAGTCAAAATAGATTGATTTTGACTTTACAAATCACATTTGTTATTGATGAAAGATCCATTATTATTATAGTTTTCAACGTTGTAATTTGTTCCCCAAGAAGATACAGGGAATTTTATTCATTACAGAACCTTAAGTAGATAAATGCCCATTTGCCAACTGCCATGTTAACACACTTGAAAGGGGCCTATGAAAAATTGAAATTCATTCATGACAAGCAAAGAAAGACAAAACAGAGCACCCACCAAAGAGCATCCTGATTTGAGAGTTGAAAAAGATGATAGAACTAGGGCCCCAATGGTAAGAGTTTTGCTTCAACTTTTCTCAAGTTCCAGCCTGACAGAATGACTAGCACAAAAACCATTCAAGTGGCAGTTAGTATTGACCATGAATATTAATCAATCCCCAAATATTTAGTAAGCACTTGCTCAGCTCCAGACTTTAGCTATGCTAAGGATCAGTAAGAAACCCCAGTTTCCAAAAAAACTAAAATTGGGGTCCACTAAGGAAGAGAATGAGAAAGACCGAGTTACAAGGGTCCTGGAACAATACCACCTAAAAGGCTTTGACATTTCATCACAACAGATTTATTCCACTGCTGTTAAGAATAGAGAACATTCAAGTAATTTTCATTAAACAATTGTACTCAGAGTCTGGAGGATAATTTGTCACTAAGTAGATGGCATTGAGCTGTGATTTCTCCAGCCTAGTGATTTTCCAGAGTAGGCTAACAAAGGCTTACTTACAAAAGAAAAATATTTATTAAAGAATTTTCATTTCAGAAGTAACTCTATATCTCCTATATCAGATAGTATCCTGCTAGGCTTGGGAAATTGTATATCTGGTTCATTGAGCAATCTGGCTAATGGAAACATTTTAAGCAGTTAATAAATAGGTGATTGATTTAAAAGGAAAAGGAAATGAAGAGTTGTGGTCTGGCAATATGGTGGTCTACGAGAACCTGACAGCTCTCTTGCTGTAACACCAGGACCTGCTGGATAAAGAGAATACCTTATTTAAGGCCCAGCTGGCTCTGCCAGAAAAAAGGGAAATCTTTAGACACCAGGAACTCTGAAGGAATGGAAATAGATGTAAGCATGAACGTGGATGGTGTGGTTTCCTGGGGTTTTATTAGTATCAACAATGAGGGAATGTGTAATATCGACTCTATAGGAACAGAAGGTAGGGCCTGGGTCCGCCAAAGCAGAGAATGAGAACCACCCCTGCCGTACTCCCCCGTCCACACACAGCCCTAAAGCTAGGCCCTTACCAGCTCTGCCCTAGTGAACGGGGAGGCGAGGGAAGAAACCTGAAATCTGGCACAGAGTGCAGAGAAAGAGGCTTATTTATATCTTTGGTTTTTGGATAATAAAAATTATCCCTGGAAATTCAACATGCTAGACCTCTACCCTAGTGGTCTTTCAGTTTGAATTTTACCACTTGCATTTCTAGGCAACCTGCAAGATGAGAAATCAATCCCAAATTTGATCTTCAGCTAGTGATAAACTGGGGTTAAAGGGGCTGGAACTCCTCGGGATGGTGTTCCCACGACTCAGACACAAGGGAGTCTTAAAATGCACCATTAAAAATTATAAAATGTAAGGAAACAATGTGTTTACTGTGAGGATTTGCATGCTTTGCTATAGAAGATATCTCTGTTGATTACAGTGTGTTTCCCTATCCTTAGTTGTGGTCTTCCATCATATGCTGTGCATTTGCTCTCTCATCCTCCTCAATGGAAGAATTCTTAGTTCCAAAATGTACCTGGTTCAAGGCATTTGGGATAAGGGATCGTGGACCCAATTCCTTAAGCATTTCATATGCCATCATTTCTTTTAGTCCTTATAGACTACATACTATTTTACTGATTTGATTAATTTTGCAAGGCCCCAAATTGGTGATTCTGTGCCAGTGACTTTAGTTGTCCTGTGAGGGCAAAGGCAGAGCCTAAGATTACATTGGTTAGCAAATTTTATTAAATGGTTTCACAAGGGTTGGTCAGTTTATCAAGTCAGAAAGGTCACTAGCTCACAATTGCTGAATGGACTACATGCTGCACCCTTTGGTAGGTTCTGGAATTGTAAAGATAAAATACTTTTCATAATGTTGAATGATGATAAGTGAGGTAGAGTAGTATATGTGGCGGATTATTTTAGCTCTTGCAATGTAGGCCTAGAAAGAAGATTTGGAGACAGCAGCTCCAAATATTCAGTGTAATGGTCTCTGTCGGGATGGTAAATTTTAGGTGACCCTTTGCTTAATCATGCTTCCTATTTTTTCTACGATGAGCAGGTATTTGTTATTAGAAAAGATAAGTAGAATTAAGTATTTTTAAAGCAATATCTGCAAAACATTTTAGAGCTGTTTTCATCATTGAAAAAAATAGAATTTAAAATATCTAGATAAATATATCACTTAGAGTATTTTAAAAGTGAGTACTCTCCCGTTCCTTAAGTATGGGTTGCTTATAGTGACTTCCTTCCGAAGGGTACAATATGAAAAGGGGAAAAAATAGTAATTTTTAGTGGAGAAACCTGACAAATACTACCTCGGCCAGCTGAACAAGGTCAACATCAATGGCAATAAATCATGTGGGTAGTAAATACCCTTGATGTGATGCCATGAAATGACACTTTGCCTCTACACTCTTCTTCTCCCCAAACCTATAACTCCTGTGTAATCATGAGAAAAACCCCAGACAAATATAAATTGAGGACCACTCTGACCAGTACTACTCAGGGTCATAAAAAGTTATTACTTTCTAATAAGGCTCAATAATGTTTATTGGATGGAAGACACTTACATATCTTTCAGTTATCTTTCCCAGAGCTCACAAGATGAGGCTTTCCAAAGTATGTCCTGGAAGATGTCAACAATAACATAACAGTAGTAATAATAATGATGATGGTAGTAAGCCAACACATACAGTGCTTGCTATGTGCTAGACACCATTATGTCTGCTTTATGTAATGCTTTACATATTCTTATCTATTTAAACCTTACAATTCTGATAGGTATTATAATCGTCCCATTTTGCAAATGAGGAAACAGAGGCTCAGAAAAGATAACTTGTCGAAGGTTTCATTGTCTTTGAGTGGAGTTGCTGAGATTGGTACCCTGACTCCTCTGCTCTTCACCACCACATGTGCTGCCTCTTAGAATAAGAGCTAACATGTATATACAGGAAGGACATCTCTGCTCCTGAAAAGATGGAAAACTTGAGGATGAGCCGAGGGACTACTTTCTTCCTCAAAAAATGTCTCTTTCACATTTCTTTTTTTTTCCCCCCAAATATGTTTATTTTATTTTTTCAGTGTTACAAGATTTATTGTTCATGCACCACACCCAGTGCTCCATGCAATATGTACCCTCCTCAATACCCACCACCAGGCTCGCCCAACCCCCACCTCCCTCCCCTCCAAAACCCTCAGTTTGTTACTCGTAGTCCACAGTCTCTCATGGTTCATCTTCCCCTCTGGTTTCCCCCATTCACCTTTCCCTT
>CM053606.1:54397392-54428474 GCA_028646535.1 Procyon lotor
TAGGGTGGCTGGGTTGTGGACATTGGGGAGGGTATGTGCTGTTAAGTGCTGTGAAATGTGTAAGCCCGAGGATTCACAGACATGTACCCTGGGGCAAATAATACATTATATGTTAATAAAAATTAATTAAAAAAAAAATTGACCTGACTTGTATTTCTTTACCGTATTAGGGGAGAATCCAATTGCTTTTTTTTTTTTTTTTTTTTAAAGACTTTATTTATTTATTTGACAGAGAGAGATCACAAGCAGGCAGAGAGGCAGGCAGAGAGAGAGGGGCTCCCCACCGAGCAGAGAGCCCGATGTGGAGCTTGATCCCAGGACCCTGAGATCATGACCTGAGCTGAAGGCAGAGGCTTAACCCACTGAGCCACCCAGGCGCCCCCCAATTGCTTTTAAAATCATTTTTTTAGGGCCTCCTGGGTGGCTTAGTGAGTCAAAGCCTCTGTCTTTGACTCGGGTTGTGATCTCAGGGTCCTGGGATCGAGCCCCGCATCAGGTTCTTTGCTTGGCAGGGAGCCTGCTTCCGCCTCTCTCTCTGCCTGCCTTTCTGCCTTCTTGTTCTCTCTCTCTCTCTGTCAAATAAATAAATAAAAATATTAAAAATAAAATAAAATCATTTTTCTAAAACCATGTTTATATGTGTTGAATTTTATCAAGTGACTTTTTGGGCATCTATTGAAAGGGCTATATGATTTTTCTCTTGAAATTTTTCAAGATAGTACTTTCTTGTTTTGAACCACCTTTACCAACTGATTTCTTTTTTTTCATAGTGTATGCATTAGTCCGAATTCTTCGGAGACACAGAACCAACAGGAGGTGTGCATATATGGAGAGAAATTTGTTTTAAGGGATTGGCTCATGTGGTTGTGGAGGCCTGGTGAGTCCAAAATATGATGTGGTAGGCTAGCATTTTTGAGTTGCAGTTTGAGTCCAAAGACAGTCTATTTAAAGAATTCCTTTTCTCTGGGGGAGGTCAGCCTTTGTTCTGATAGGCCTTCAACTGATTAGATAAGGCCCACCCACATTATGGAGGGTAATCTGCTATACTCAAAGTACAATTTAAGTGTTAATCTCTCGGGGTGCCCAGGTGGTTCATTTGTTAAGCATCTGACTTCGGTGCAGGTCATGATCCCAGGATCCTGGGATCGAGCCCCACGTCGGGCTTCCTGCTCAGTGAGGAGTCTGCTTCTCCCTCCCCTACTCCCCTTGCTTGTGTTCTGCCTCTTGCTGTCTCTTTCTCTCTCTCTGTCTTTCTCTCTATCAAATAAATAAATCTTTTTTAAAAATTAAAAAAATAGCTGTTATTCTCATCCAAAAAATAATTTCGCAGACACATCCAGAATAATCTTTCACCAAGCATCTAGCCATCATGGCTCAGTAAGTTAACATGTAGAATTAAGTATAACAGTATATAAGGCTTTTAATGAATCAATGAATTTAAAAATATCTCACAATATGAGTTATGTAACATTATTCTCCCATATTGTGAATGAGGAAATTGAGACTAAGAAAGGTTATATAACTTGTTCCAAGTCACACTGGCTTATGGTCGCAGGGCTGAGTCGAACTCTGGACTCCAGCACTCTAGAGTTAGTCATATGTTCAAGAGCATCCAGTGTGTTGATATGTTATTCTCTATACTGGCCCCCTACTTCCTTTGCTCGGGGTTCAGCTGTCTGTATCTCTTGTATGTGACTTGATCTTGTCTGCTTTTGTTGGTTGGATGATGAGTAATAAGAGTTGAAACTTATACTTACTTCTATGAGCTGATGTAAGTTGATTATCTTGTTGCAGTCCACATCTGGACTGAGTATAAAACTGAAGCTCTTTTCCTGATTTTTTACTCTATTGTACTGGTAGGCATAACAACCATAGCATCACCATTTTTGCTGTCTTGCTGATGAGTTGACCTCATACTTCTCTCCTTATATTTTTCAAAAGACAGAGGCTGTTTTGCAAGTTATTTAAGCTCTGTTTCAAAGCAGTATGGTTGATAACTGTGTTTCATCCCTGGCTGCACTGAGCCTTTTAACCCTGTATTGTTGCAATAATATGAGCTTTCCGGCAGGATGTGTTCAGGACAGCCTTTCAGAGCGAAAATGTTGATGTTCCGAAATTAAAGAGCTCATGGTCTATGGTAATATATTCTCTTGATTTAAAATTAGGTGGAAATTGGTATAGTTTGTCAGAAATCCATGGAAGATGAAAATGAGGCACAATTTTAGGTGCTGAGCTATATGCCAAATAGCCCTTGTGTTTCTTCCTTGAACATATACTTCAAAGAGGCAGATTTGTTTTTGATATCTGTGAGAGCATGCATATGAACTGATTCCAGTGCCCTCATCATCTCCAGAATTATTTATTTGTTTGTTTGCTTATTTATTTTGTTCTCAGGTCTGTGGTCGATTCGCTTCTTTGTTTCTTGAAACCAGCATGATCATTATAATTCTCCTTTTAATTAAATAACTCACTCTCAGCCCCATGTTGTTATCCTCCACTTAGAGGTTGGGAATGGAGTCACCTAACATGAGGTCATTCATCTCTTCTGTGAGTGCTGTGCCTGTGTTGCAAATTCTTATGCTGACAAAAACACAGGAATCATGGCCACAGAATGATATTCACCACCTGCGCCACCTTGACATTTTCCTGCTAGTAGGAAGCTTCCTTTTTTCTCTTTTGCTTTAAACTCAGAAGAATGCATCCTAAATTCTGTGGGCTATGTAATCATGCCCATGAGCTTTCTCTTTTCAGTGTAGCCTGCCCCCATAACTGGTTTTTTCTGTAAGCGATGCTAAGTATGCAGAAAGCCAATTAGGAGATTTCACTTAGGATTCCTTTGCTTAACTGTTTCTCAAAGCTTATGTGGCATAACTGCTAGAAAAAGATGTTAAAAGAAGAATAACATATTCTATATTGGTCTTTCGAGTTCTCACCTTCATGCTTTAGTTCAGATTGGAAAGCTTCTACCTGCCATCTCTGTATGTGGAAAATCTACCCATTCCTCAAAGCCCTGTCCAAAGGCTATTTCCTTCATGGTGGTTTGCCTGAGTCTCCTTAGAAGTCACGGTTCCTTCCCGCGAACCCCTCAGCACTTTCTATTGTCACTACTATTGATAAACACTTGCATAATTTTTCTTGCCTTACAAAGTTTATGAGCATATTATCCCATGTAATAAATAATCTTGTGAACTTGATGTAGTCTCCGGTGGAATTAGAAACATTAAATAAGTGAAGCACAGAAAGACTAATTTGTTAAAATGCCACGCGCTGTCCTCTGACAGTGTCTTCCTTTACCAACTATATCCTTTTGGTCTCAAATTATTGTCATCATCTTAGCTAATCCTTATGGAGCACCTCTTTTTGCCAGGCATTCTTCTAGGTGGTTATATGCAGCAGAAATAATACCTAACACCTCCTTGAAGAAATAATACCTAAACTTCTTGCCAGATACTTAGTCTTCAAAACAACCCTATGCAGTAGGTATCATTATCATCCCACTATTTGCTGGTGATGACTCTAAGAGACAGAGGTGAAGTAATTTACTCAAGAGCAGATAACTGCAGGAAGTTACTGGGAGCATCGTAGTCTTTCCACATCATGCATATGGTGTCTAGTCAGTGAAAATGCTGTGAAAATTCACAGTTGTCAGAGGCCACACTTCAGCCACCAAAGAAAGATTATCCATCTCCTCTGCATTTCAGATCTTGCAGGAATGCATTCCATAGGCAAAATATAAACGCCATCGAGGACCATAGTGACCATCTGTTTGTTTTTCAGCCTTCGCTCTGCAGGATAGGGGAAGAACGCAGAAGAAGGTAAAAATAGATACAGAGCGCTAATAGATGATATCTAGCATACCTATGATGCTGATGTGAGGCTGTTGGTCGTTCCTTCTGAATAAGACCCTGGTGAGATGGTTGTCAAATGTCACTCAGCTTTGCAGTGGTTTCACCCGACGAGTGCAGGGGAGATGAACAACCGTCGAGTTTGATGTAGAGAAAGCTTGCCTGTTAAGGAGTAGTGGAATACAGGACTGAGAAAGGAGTGGATGTTTTCTACAGCTTATGAGGAGGAGCCTATTCTATCTTTAACAGAAAATTAATTGGGTAAATGAATGCCTGAGGGCTATATCCAGATGTGTTCCTATTTGCAGCCACTCTCAGTGGATATGCCACCATTCAAAGGCTACTTTAGTCTTTCAGCTAATGATTGAGTAGAACCTTTGTTCCCCCTTTCCCGCTTAAATGCTGCTTCATTACCATTACTTCTTGCTCGGAACCATCATCTCCTAAGCGTTCTGCAACTTACCACTTTAAACGCTGGATGGATTGCTATCAGTTCTTCATCTAACCTGTTGTTTCACCAGTTGCTTGCAGGGTCCTACTCCAGTAACCATCTTAGCATAAACATGTCCCGTCACCGAAATTCCCTACTACCTCCCACTGATTAGGGCAGGCTTTGAGCTGATGAGTATGTGTCTCAGGGGGCCTTTATTTGAAAAAGTGTCAGAGACTCCTTTTATGGAGGAATGAGTGTAAATGTAAATGTAGACATTTGTTTACCAAAAAGAGTGGTAACTGAAGAATTACTAGATAATAATCACCTCACTCGTCAGTGTACTGTGTCTTTTCCAATCAGTCCTCTCTTTTTGTGAAGAAACCTGCCTAGAATATCTCATGGTTTTTTCTCCCACAAGTGTGCTTTTGGGAAGTTTCCTGGAAGATTGATTGGAACACAAGGATTTCAGTTCATGGCATCCTGTTAATCAGCTCACATTTGTTAAAGTCATTAGTGTTATAAATTTCCTTGTACTCACAATTTTCGTTACCTGGAGTTAATTCTGTGTCAGCACATTAGTGTGGGTAGAGTACCTTCCACCAACTCAGTATTTTTAATGGAGCTTACTTGGTTTAATAACAGTGGAGATCCCCAAGGGAAAACAAGGCCTTCGGTTCAGATGTCTTGTGGGAGCTGAACCCACCAGAATGTTCTGCTGGGGGACTCATCATTAGCCTGCCAACACTGGTGTCTGTATTCTATCAATTCCTTTTCACTGAAGCTGTGAGGTGGGGTGCACTTTCTTTATCCAGCCATTTCTTTTTTCTTGCTTTTAATGCATGAAGGAGACACGGGAACATTTGGAATAGTTGGGCCTTGGCAAATTGTGAGATTGGTTTTCCTCTGTTGGTCCCCATGGTATTCAGATCAAGATGAGCTACTTAACTTCCCTGGGCTCTAAGTTGCCTTCTATAGAACAGAGTTGATACCAATTCTTGGAAAGAAATAAGGCCATGATGAGTCAGGTTTCCACCATGTGCATGCTCTGCTAAGGGTTTCAGGGCTAACGCATTCCTTGAGGTATTGGAGAAGGTGGTTACAAGGTCAGAGCTTGTGTTGTGAATCCATGGAGAGGCCTCATGACTGTTAAGTCTATAGAGTCTGACAGCTGCCCATTTCTCAGCTTACCTCTCACTGTACCCCCTCCTCATGGTGCTCAGTGCTTTGGCTCTGCTGAATCACTTTGAGTTCCAGAATATACAGTACATTTTATACCTTTCTGAATTTTCAAATTCCTGCCCCTCCCCTCATTTACCTGGTGAACTACTTAGCTTCCAGGCCTTTTCTGATAACCTCCTCTTTCTTGGTGTACTTGTGTTCCTTTTGCGGCTTCAACATATTTCGGTCAGAGCCTCTTTAACCATATATTGCCAGTACTTGTGTGCAGAGCTGACTTCTGCTCTGTAACCATGTGCCACTTAAGGGTAGGATCCTCTTTATATCTTGAGCCCCTTTCATTTTCTTCCTGCCAAGATTAGTGCCTCCACTCAGAGAGAAGCACATCCAAAAATATTTTATAATGTGTGAATTTCAGTGTAGTGTTTATTTCAACTCTAACAGAAAAACAGATTGATTTTATCCAGAGATGTGTCTCTCCTCACACATAGTATTTTCAATGGGTAGAAATGCTCAGCAAGATTTGTATTTTATAAAAATCACAGGAAGGAGGATTAGTGATCAGAAAATATGAAGGCAGATTTGAGCTCAATATAAGTAATAACTTTCTGGGCATCCAAACTGTTCAAAGTTGGAATGTGCTATCTTGTCAAATAATGGGGTCTCATGACTGGAAGTATTCATACCAAGACTCACAGGGATGCTGTCAAATATATAGTCTTATATTGTTCTGGAAATAGGTACTTGCCAAGATCTTTTCTAATCTTAAGAGTCTATTTTTATCTCTATAATTCAGTTCAAATATCATTAAGTTCTCATAATTTCCAATTATGGAGTTGATATCCATCAACTTATCTCAACCTTCATTAAAAATTTTTTTATTAATCTTTAAGTCAATGAAACAATTATCTTCTGCCTCACTCCCCAAAGAATCTCTCTGTCCTTGTTTATCCATGTTTTGTTTCACTCCGTGTCTATAAATACATGGTAAAATTCCTAAGACTTTTAAAAGACCTATCATTTTAAGTTGACCAATACTTAAATAATGGGCCAGGGGCAATAGGACATACAGTGAAGATATTAAAATGATTATGGTAGCTAATATTTATCAAGTGCTTACTGGCATTTTACATGTATCAACACATTTGTTATTCACAACAATGCTATGTGGCAGGTAAGTAGTTTCCCATTTTATAGATTAAAATCCTAGGGCACAGGGAAGTTAACTGATTTGCCCAAGATCATAGAGCTACTAGGTAGAAGAAACCCAGTAATCTGATTTAAAATCTGAACCTGTAACTTTAAGCATTACTGACTTTTGATGAATAAATTTAATAGATACTATCTCTTACCTTCAAGATGTTTTCACCTGGTAGAATTACATGTGTTTATTATACACCGGACAAGGCAGTCCTTGCTTTTACTTATTCTGAAGATTTCTGCTTTCGAGTTTCTCTTTGTTGTTATTGCTTCCTAGTATTCTGGCATTGGCCAACCAAATCCATGCTCATTGGATCTACACCATTTATGATTTTCTAAACTTGCTATCTAACTTTATGTATCTTTAGTCTGAACTCAGAGGAATGAAGTTCTGTCTCCATGATTATGTTAATTATCCTCCCCTGAAACTTCTCGCTTTATATTTTGCTTTTGTGGGAACCACAATAGTATTCAGAGATCCACCAACAGACTGATTTCTTCTATGAGCACATCTTAGGCTTTGTAAAGTATAATTTCGAGAAGCCATTTTCAAATTTTAACATTCAACTGAAGGATAGGCTGGGCCCCAACCCCAGGGTCTCAGATTCAGTTGATCTGAGGTCAGTTTCAAGAGTTTAAATTTGGAATGTATTCTCAGATAGCACTGAGTTTCTGGTACTGGGACCATGCTTTGAGAGGTTGGGCTTTCTAAAGGTTACACTGAGTCACAGATAGCAGAGGTATGTTTGGAAAATTCACAGGTGATGCTAATGCACACCCAGAGGTTACACATATTCACAGTATTACCCTAACTCTTTCAAAAAGCTTGAGTCGATGCCACTCAATCCCTTACTGACTTTGGTAGTTTGGCCCGGGCACTCTCTACATTTGTCACTCCTTGGTAAGATGTCTGCACCTCCTTGTTTCAAAAGATCATTTGGGAGTAGAACTCTGGCTGATGCCTATCTCAATAAAGACCAAGCAAGTAATTGATTGAAGATTTAATATACCTCCTTTTCCCAGTAATGTTTTCCAATTACCAGATGTGGCACAGCACATGGTAGATGCTCAAGGAATGTGTGTACGATGAATAACTATCTCTTATAATAACAGCCTTATTCTGCCAGACTAGGTTGGCCATGTATCTCTAGCATGCTAGAATGATAACTTACTTCTGATAAAATTATTGATTTTATTAATCCAAAAGAGCCATGCAAAGTTGTTTTCCTCTTTTTACTTGCTATTTTCACTTTTCCCGGCCTAGGCTCAGCCAGCAATGCCACAGCTGGATGGCTACATTGATTTTAATAAGGACTCCTATTGCGGTGAAGGATAATAAACAGGTCTGGAGGGCAGGGTCATACTCCCGAAGTCTGCCTGACATGAGGCAAAGATGAAAATGCTAGAGCACGCTGAGCAGGCTGGAGGGAAGCTGCACTTCCTCACTGTGGATTTCCTTGGAGTGCCATTAGCTTACCGGGAAGAACACAGGGTAGACTGCATTTACATGAAGGAGGCGAGGCTGAGCTCAGTTATCTTAAATTTTTTTGGCATCGTTTCAGTTATTTGCTGAAATAATGGAACTTTGATCTAAAACATGTTCCTTAGTATCATATTTCTTAGCATAGTAAGGCACAGACTGTTTCCTATTTTCTGTAATGATGGTCATGGAGTGCCCTTAAATTTAATATGTAAGTGAATCCCAGGATGGCAGTGTAGAGAGCTCTGATTCTAAACAGTAGTGTGTCTTTGTGGCATAAATAAGGCTCTTGTATCCCGATCGCCATCGATGATGTAATCTCAGCATGGTGGGTAGTTTACAGCAGTCATGTTTTTATTTGATCTCCATTAGAAATTCGTGAGATAATCATTGGTATCTTAACCTCATTTATACAGGTGAGGAAACTAAGTCACTCTAGGTTTAATTGATTTGTCCCAAATGAAACAGTTGTGAGTGGTGAGGTCCATGAGGACGTCTCGGGTTTTCCCACCCTCCCCCCGCCTCCACTCATGCCTGATTTGCGACACTGCACTCCCCAGCACCTCATGAAGAGGAGCTCTTTTTATTCCCATTTGTCTGATGAGAGAAAGTATGAGGCAGGAGAAAGGTTGGTGACTTGGTCCAGGTCAAAGGGCAAGGCTGATTCAGTGGCGCAGGCAAAGATGAGAGCTGCGTGAATCTCATGTCCTGAATTTAAACAGAAGTGCACTGCCCGTCCCCGCACCGCCCTCAGGCATACCGAAGGGATTCCTCAGTTATTCCCCCTCCTGTCTGCATTTGGTCTGGTCTGCAGTGTGTTTGTGAATAGCAGCTGCATAATCAAGTAACCAGGGCTTCTTCTAGATGAGCTAATGCACCGCCAGAGTGGGAACTAGCAGGGCTCACTGCACAGGCCAAAGAAGGCATCTGCATTTGCCTCGAAGCCCCAATTATTCAAATCTGCCCGCAGCTGGAGAAACGACATCCTGGGCAGAGGCCAACCTCTGATCTCCAGGCTCTGCTTTCACCCAGAGCGGTCCCCTCCTGTTGCTTAAGCGGAGGCCAGGCTGGGCCCCCTTGGACACCGTGCACAGTCGTTCTGCAGTCCCCAAGCACCCTCTGGCTGCTGTGTCAGCAACTGGATGTTCGCCCAGGCTCTGCAGGACTCTGGAGTCTGGAGCCTGCCGGCCTGCAGGCAAGAGAGCTGCCAGATGTGCGTGCTAATAAATGGCAAGAGCTACTGTGCAATTAACGTGGTACAGAAATAAGTCGTGAAATTATCTCTCCCACTGGGTTTGGAATCCAGAGTAACTGAGGCAGCAAACTTCTCTTTGTGTGTGAAGTAGAACTAGTTACCAGTGGCTTCCATTCAGGGGTGTGTTCTTCTTAGAATGAAGCTTTTCTCAGCAGTCTCAAGGGTGAGGGGCTTAAGAGCAGGTTGTCTAGCACCTGGTACTGAATGTGTGGCCTGCAGGCCACTATCAGTTGGGTGCTCCTTAGAAACGTGGAATCAGAGGCGCCTGGGGGGCTCAGTCTGTTGAGCGTCTCACTCTTGATTTTCAGCTCAGTTCATGATTTCAGGGCCGTGGGATCAAGCCTCTCGTGGGGCTCTGTGCTTAGCCAGGAGGCTGCTGGAGAGTCTCTCTCTCCCCTGCTCTCCCTCTGCCCCTCCCCACTTCATGAACATGCTCTCTCTCTAAAAGAAAGAAATGCATCTTCCAAAAAAAAAAAATGTGGAATCAGGGCCTGTCCCCGACCTATGGAATCAAAGTCTGAATTTTACGAAAATCTCCACAAAGTGTTTGCTTGCATGTTTGAGAAGCTCTGACCTCAATACGAGAACCCGAGGGGCTTGTGAGCCCCGTGGGGGCTGTGCCCCTTCCTCTGTGGTTCTGTAGCGTGACTTGGTCACACTGAATGGTGTCTTACCTGCAGTACTGAGGGTGCAGTGATATTAACCTCTCTCTGGACCTTAGTGACATTTCCAGAGGGCTGTGTGAAGTGATACATGTCCAGACAAGGACTTACCGGTTGCATGAGCTTTCTCCCAGAAGTCCTTGAGCCGTGTGGCCCCCACAGACCAGCCTCTTACTGTTGCGTACCTTGTCTTCGGAAAAGCCCCAGCTGTGCTGTGTGAGGGAGCTTCAGAGCTAATGGAGGAGCAGCATACTAAAAATGATGCTGTGGCTGTTAACATTTTATGGGTGGACTGCTTTGCAAAGCTGAGGGAAAGTATTATTCTTCTAGGATTAATATATTTAACAAAAAGTCTGCCAGGAGAGGAGGCTTTTGCTGATAAATATAATTCTGCTGTTGATTTATCTAGTAATGGAGACTTGAAATTACAGGAATCAATGTGTATGTGAAAGCCATTGTCATTTGGTTAATTATGTTTTGCCAGCAATATGGGGAAGCACTTTATACTTGGTGCAGCCAAATGTATTTCAGCCAGAATCCTGCATTATAAGTGATGGGCCCAAGTGTGGATGAAGACGAAGACACCTAATTCCAGACTCCTGGACATGTGATGCATCCCCTCTCCACTCGCACTGTGGCAAAGCCACAGTGGCTTCCCTCTAGGGAAGCGGTTCTCAAGTGAGGTGATTTTTTTTGACTCCTTCCTTCACCCATGGGACATTTGTAAATCTCTGGAGACATTTTGGTTGTCATAACTCGGAGAGAGGTGGTACGGGGAGAGGCCAGGATGATACCTATGAAGAATGTCCCGCTGTGTATAGTCCATCACACACTCTCCTCCCCAACCAAGAATGATCTGACTCGAACTATCAGTAGTGCTGAGGTTGAGAAACTCTGCTCCAGAGCTCCCTTGTCCCTGATCCTGACCCAAAGAATTGGGACCAACTCCATATCCTGTTTATCAACAGATAAAGAAATTTTTAAGTCTACAGGCATCACAGTCATCTAGGATTATCTGCCAGGGTATCTACCTACATGGAATCAAGAGAAGCATACGGTAAGAGAGTCTGGAATGGTTCCCAGGCCACGACCAGCAGTCTGGCATTGGTAGTGATGCTGTCATCCGGGACTTTCTCAGTGTTCCTTTTCCTTCTTTTTGATGAGTCAGCTACTGGTTTCAGAAGGCCTAACCTACACTATAGTTTCAGCATTGCTATTTACTACTGAGTGACCTTGACTGCAGTAGGCAGAGTCATGGCCCCCAAAGATGGCCCTATCCTAATTCCTATGACTATGTTAGCTTCCTTAACAAAGAGGACTTGCAGATGTGATGAAGCCAAGGATCTTGAGATGAAGAGATTATCCTGGATGACCTGAGTGGGCCCAGTGTGATCACCAGGGTCCTTACAGGTGAAAGACAGAGACAAGAGAGTCAGAGTCAGAGATGAAAGGGTATGTGCCGCTATTTTGAAGATGAAGTGAAGTTCTAAGAAAGGGCATGAGGCGAAGAATGCAGAAACTGGAAAAACAAGGAAAGGGATTCTTTCCTAGAGCCTCCAGAAGGAGCATAGCTCAGTGGATACTTTGATTTTAGCCCAAGAAGGCCCAGATTTGGACTTCTGACCTCCACGACTGAGAGATAATGAATTTATGTTTTTTTAAGCCACCAAGTTTGTGGTAATCTGTTATAGCAGCCAAAGCATACTCAGCATAGTATGTTGAGTCAGGTATTTTCCTCTTGATATCCCGCTGTAAAACAGGGCTTGCTCCACTGTAAAATGGGCCTCATTCTTCAGTGGTTACTTACTGATTACGTATTATGTGTCAGGCACTATTCTAAGGACTTGGGGTGGAGCAGTGAACAACAAAGACCAACCACCACTCCAATCTAGTGACAGGAGACCAATAAACAACAAGAAATGTGTGGATGTATAAGGATACATGAATGATAAGTGCTGTGAAGGAAAGTTGAAGCAAATAAGGAAGCAGGAGTCCATGGCTATTCTTAGGAGGCATTCAGGGAAGGATTCTGTGGTAAGATGACATTCAGTGAGGGAGAACACCATGCAGGTATCTGAAGGAAGACTGTTCTCAGCAGAGGAAAAGGAAAGAACACATGCCCTGAACACACGCTACTAACTTGCTTCAGGAATTCAAAGGGCAGGGAAGGAGCCAGCGTGGATAATGATAACAATTATCTCACAGGGCTGTTGTGAGAATTCCTGGCAAAATATATGAAACCCCTTGGTGAACTTCAAAGCACTTGGTGAATATTGGTTATTATCATTGCTATGGACCCTCAAGATGGATTTGTGGGGCTGCCAAGTGACCCAGAGGGTGACCTTCATTTTCTGTCTGAAGAAGAGTGAGGAGGAAACAACCGATGGCCCAGGCCCTGGGAATTGTGCACAGAGGCCCAGAAAGAAGCAGTTTCCCACCACGGAGATGCTGGTGACTATATGTGTGCCCTTTAGATTGGCAAATCTTTGATGGGGTGGTGAGGACAGTAATTGGATGGATGGGAGATCATGGCCTCTGTGGCCGATCTCAGCTGTCACACCTCTCAGTCAGGAGGGTACTCCCCATAAGCCATCTGGGGCTTCAAAGTGCACTTGTCCCCCATGAAGGCGCACAGCCACTCTGGGAAAGAAATTGTTGAGGAATTTAGAGACCTTGAACCCTACCTGGCCAGGGACCAGTGAGAAGCACTTAGGATAGCTTCTGACAGCCCAGCCTTGCTGGCAACTAATCCCCCAGGAGGAGTTAAGCTCTGCCAAGGGATTAAACTGAAATGTTTGAAATATAATCCACACACTTCTTTTTCTAAGGCAGGTAGTGAAATGGTCTAATTTTTATAAAAACCTGAGACATTAAAATACTGACATGCTGCGTAAGGCTTTCTGTTTGGAAGTAAGACTTTCCTCCACAACTATGGGGGATTTGGAGGAGGCTCAGGGCGTGAAGCACCCAGAAGGTTCACAGAGTCTAGAGCTGACCTGTGTGCCTACTCATTAACATCTTGGGTTTAAGGGACTTTTTCAGTGCATTTTGTGTCTCTAATCTCATAATGACCACAGCAAGGTCATCGATGATGTGTGTATATTTCATCCTTCTTTATGCTGAATAATCCACTTGTAGCTGAAAGGCATTTCAGTCATTATTTGATTATCCTGTTAGATTTTTTTCTTTCCCTAAATGAGTTTCTCTAAGCTGTCTTTCCCTACTTTTTGATAGATAAATGGAATATCTTCAGAATTGAAAGATTAATGTGAGTGCTTTATCATCTGAGTAGGGAAGCTTTCTCTTTTGAGACACATAGTAACAAAAGTAAAATGGACATCTTCAGCCTTACCACTCTTTCTGTGAAAGAGCCTCATTTATAAAACTTAGGCTTTGATATCAGTTTGCTCTGCAGTCTGCAGGGACTGTAAGAGGAAAGGTAAAGGAAGGCTAAGCAAGATGAGCAAGACCAAATCAGGGGAAATGAAAATAAAAAGAGCGGGAGATCTGTGTGTGCTCTGAATTCTGTGGGAGCCGAATCCGGATCCTAGAATGCCTGGGAAGATAGTCCAAACCAGACAGCAGGCATGCAGCCAGGATGAACAGCGAGAGCAACTCTGAGGAACCGGAGCCTGTCGACTGCTGGCATGTAGACAGCTTCCCCTGTCCTCAAGGTCGGAACAAATACCTCTCTTCCTTCCCCTTTCTTCTCTTCAACATCTGAAGCAAAACCCTGTGGACTCCTGAGAAGTGAGGACCAAACACGTCCCTTTCACTTCGAAGTGCTTTGATATTCTTTGCCTTTTATTTTCTTAAAGCCTCAATAGCGTGTTAATGCCATGAAATAGCAGGATTCCCTTGCATTATAGGATAAGCGTGCTAGTGAAAAGTAATTGCAAAGCAAATTTTTACAGATGAATTAAGGCAGTCTGAGAGTTGCTTCAAGTGGCATATTCATTTGTTTACGTATCAAAGGGCCGTGGTACCTACTAGATGATAGGCACCGAGCTAAGCACTTGTCGTGGGACAGGCGTGGGACAAGACCTTATCCTGGGCCTCCTGGAACTCAGAATATAAATGGCCGCGGAGACAACATGCAATGAACAAATAGGCAACCGAATTTAGTTTGCTGAAAGTGGTATGAAAGGACAAACATGATATTATGCTAGAAGGGAGGAACTGCCATTATGGGATGAGGGAAGCATCTGCCAGCCGCCAGGGATGGCCTTCTTGAGGTGGAATCCGAGAAGAAGCCAAGTACACTGTTAGAGACCAGGAATGGAAAACTGTTCACTCTGGCTACTCTGGGAAGACAGGAAAGCCTGTGTTTACAAAAGGGCCTTTTCATACCATATGATTTCATGTGCGGCATTAAAGAGACAAAGCAAATGAACAACAAAAGAGACAACAAACACCAGACTTAACTATAGAGAACAAACTGGTGATTGCCAGAGGGAACATGGGGGTGGGGATGGGTGGAAGAGGCGATGGGGAGTAAGAGTACACTTACCCTGATGGGCCCTGAGTCATGTATAGAACGGCTGCATTACTGTATTATACTCTCGAAACTAATATAACACCATATGTTAACCACACTTGAAGTAAAAATAGAATTTTTTTTAAAAGGAGGATTTGGATTTTCAGAATCACATGGTCTAAAAAGAGTCTTTCACCATATGCTTCTGAGGAGACTACTGGGTCCCCCCTTCCAAACCACCCTAACTTCTGCTCTCTTTTCCCTTCCGACTCTCTTTTCCCAACATTATTTTTTCTCCCTAGCTATTACTAATATCTGACATACTTTCTAATTTAATTACCTGGTTTATTGTCTGTCTTCCCCAACATGAGCTCTATAAAGACCCACGTTTTGTCTGTTTTATTCATGATGACTGTGTCTCCAATGCCTAGAAGAATAATTAGGTGTTCAAAGAATACCACTGCCACTACACTGAGCTATTGCTTTTTGCCCGTAGAGAGGAGTAGAGCATAGAAGAAAGATCAACAATTTTGAAAACTGCCAGATCTGGAATAATATGCTATACTTCACAGGGTTGTTATGACATTTGCATGAGAGAATGTAAATCAAGAATGAGTGCCCTGCTCGTGTGGAAGAGCTGAGCAAATACTGTTCTCTCGTGTTTCCCCATCTCTGTCTCTTTCCTCATGCTGACGGAGGGCAAGAGCTACAAACCTGATGAAGTAGGAGAAGGTGACACCCAGTGTTTCTCCACTCCCTGGCTGGGGTCCTCCTAGGCTCTTCCGGTCTTCCTCCAGCCTTCCTCTGTCACACATGGCTCCCAGCTCTAGCCTTCCATCATGTCCCATCCAGTCCAACCTGTCCGTCATGCTAGACCCTCAGGATCCTTGGCTCTGGTGTACAAGGAACAGATGATTGCTCTCAGCCAAAGCATGCTGAACCTCTAGTGACTGCTGCTGTGCCAGGAGCAGGCCAGCCTTCCTTGCCACGGATGGGTAAGAGCAGGTGATGCCAGTGGACACCATTGCCCTGCGTGTGGGCTCCGCCTCCCGCTCCTGGGCGGTGAGGAACAGACACTGCCGCGTTGGCCTCTACCTATCCCATTTCCACACTCACTAACCAACCTTGAGAGAAGCCTTCTTCAATTCGTTTTCCTCAGGAGAAGCAGAAGGATGAAATAGTGCTGAAGAAGGGAGACAGCAAGGTGAGGGAGCAGAAGCATAGAAAGAGGACTGAGTGTAAAGAGGAAAAGGGCCAAAGGAGAAGAAAGGGGATAAGAGAATGAATGAAAGAGCAAAGGAGAAAAGAGACAGGTAACCGTGCCTGTTAGAAGCTGCCATATCTCACATCCGCAGAAAAGATGTTAACAGCAAAGTCTGTGAAAATCCTAGCAGGGAAGTATCTCTACCTTGGAAGACGATTTCTATTGATAAAAGTGATAACACAATAACATTTATTAAATACAATGCTAAGAGTGTACACACATTATCTCCTCTGCATGATCCTTTCAATTGCAGGCAAATCCTGCCATTCCTGTGTTCAGAATTCTTCAGTCATATCCCATCTTACTCATAGTAAAACCAGTATCTTATAGGACCACTCCTCAACCCCACCTCTTAGTAGGGTCCACTTCCCATCCCCACTTCTGAAAGTATTTCCTCTCACTCTCTCCCTTGCTCCCTCCATTCCATCTACATTGGCCTCTTTACTCTTCTCCATCAAACTAATTATCCTGTCTCAGGATCTTTGCGCTGTTTCTTATTTTGCCTAGAACAGCCTTCTCCCAGATACCTCAGGACTTTATCCCTTGCTTCCTTTGGAGCTCTTCTTCCTTTACTTGCTAAACAAATTCTCCCCTGACAACTCTATGGCCATAACTTCCCTCTGCTCCCTTTCTTCATCTTGCTTTAATTTTCTCTATGCTACTTATCCTCACCTTGCATATAAAAGTATTTTATGTTAATTGTTTATCTTTTGACTCTAGATTATGAATACAGGAACTATGTCAGCTGCCTTCTTGATTCATAGTAGATTCATGATTATTATGTTCTCATGGTAACCCTAGAAGGTGGTTTTTATCCTCCATAGTGCAAAATAGAAGAATTAAACTTACATCAGATAAGTAAATTTTCCAACATCATAGATTGAAGGTGGTAAAGCCAGGCTTCAGATAGTCATCTGCTGGGTATAGGGCCAATACTCTTAATGCCCATGCTAGCTGGTTCCCCAGGGTCTTCCTATACAGTAAGGACTCCTCTCCCAGAGGGTAGTTTAGCATGCTACCTGGCTCATGGTAAGAATTCAGTAAGCATTCAAGATATTACTATTAACATAATCATTACAGAGTTAACTTACTGTATATATGCAGGGAAAGCTTTGATTGAAATGTTATCTGTTCATACATTATTATTTTTTTAGAAAGAGCATCTAAAATTTGGAAACGAGGCAAAAAGATGACTGCATATCCTTTCACTGTCATACCAGATGATTATCTAACATGTTTTCCTAAAGGCTGTCTGACTTTGTTGGACCATATCATTTTGTTTGTCTAATTATTTACCATTGATTACAGTCCAGACTCTATAAAGTTGATGTTTATGTAAAATTAGTAAGATGTAAAGCATAGACTGTCCAGTAGAGAAGCACATGACTTCTAAACAGTAGAGATGATAACTCCAAATGTGCAGGTTTTATTGCTTTCTAACCCATTAGGCAGTTTTGGTTATATGTCTTAGAAATGCTATTCCAGCAATCTTTTCCCCCACCAATCCCTCCATCTGTCTACCTGCCTGCCTGCCTGTCTACCTGCCTATAGTCTACCTATTAACTTACCTCTCAGTTTCTTGTATTCTCTTTCAAATCAGCTTTATTGTCTTCCTTCATTAATTATTTTAATATATATTTTATATATGCTTCTTATGTAATTGTATGACAGTAATTATGTTTTTAATTTTGTCATATAATAGAGTAGCTAGAATAGAATAGAGTGATGATATGATATGATATGATATGATCTAGTAAGGAATTGGTATACCTAAGATAATGAAATCCTGGTGTACCCTAACAACTATCTAGTTCCTATACTGATCCTATGATGTTCCTACCCCTGATGAAATTGACTACTTATCATAGAGTTTACCTCTTTTGCTTACTGGATGCAAGAAGGGTATATCATAGTGATTAGGAACCAGGACTCGAGTCAGACTACCTGGGTTCAAGTTCTTCTTCTGCCACTTATTAGCTCCGTGATTTTGATGGTTAATTTTATGTCAACTTGACTGGACCATGGGATATCCAGATGTTTGCTTAAATATTATTTCTTGTGGGTCTGTAGGATGTTTCTGGATGAGATTAACATTGAATCAGTATACTGAGTAAAGCAAATTGCCCTCCCTAGTGTGGGTGGGCTTTATCCAGTCTGTTGAAGGCCTGAATAGAATATAAGCTTGAGTAAGGAACAATTTTTTTCTGACTGTTTTCAAGCTAGAACACTGGTCTCTACTGCCTTTGGACTTGGTCTTGGACTGCAATTTATACCACCAGCTCTCTGGGGTCTCCAGCTTATTATTTTTTTTTTTTTTTTAAGATTTTATTTATTTGACAGAGAGAAACACAGTGAGAGAGGGAACACAAGCAGAGGGAACCATAGTGGGAGAAGCAGGCTTCCCGCTGAGCAGGGAGCCCGATGTGGGGCTCGATCCCAGGACCCCGGAATCATGACCTGAGCCGAAGGCAGACGCTTAACGACTGAGCCACCCAGGCGCCCCTGGGGTCTCCAGCTTATTAAATGTATATTTTGGACTTCTCAATCTCCATAATCATGTGAGCCAGTTCCTTATAACAAATCTATCTCTTGCCATATATCTATATATACAGCCTAACTGAAACTATCTCTCCATCCGCCCGTCCGTCCGTCCGTCCGTCCATCCATCCATCCATCCATCTCTCTACAAAATCCAGACTAAAACAATGATCTTGGACAAGTTGCTTAGCCATATCAACAAAGTGGGGCCATATCAGTGGATCTTATCTCAGAAGGTACTTTAAAGAGTAAATGTAGTAATGTATATCAAGTACCTAGCTTGGTGTCTGGTACTTGGTGTTTAACAAATATTAGTTATTATGACTTCTGTTTGTTTTTTGTCTTAGTAATTTATGTAAAGAAAATGAAATTTTAAAAATCTATTGACTGATTTTAATTGTAATATTCTCTCTGCAAACTACAGCAGTATTTGTATAATAAGACAACTTTTTTTCTGTTCTTCCTAGAAGCTTACTAACTAGAAGCTCTGAAAACCAGTGTTTACCATGAAGGATATTATATTCTTAGCCCTACAAGTTAAAATAGCCCATTCTGAATTTGTTTGAAAAATGGCCTCTGTTATTTATTTTCTAACTTTCTGCACTGTGTTATAGACAGAAATAACTTATTATTTAGCACTGTCTAGTCTGTAGTTTTATTGTCTTGTGCACTTTCTGACCCTATTGATTTACCCTGAAAGTCTAATTTAGTGTGAGAGACCACTTGTGATTTTTGTGCAATTCAGAATGTGGAAGTATCTTTCCCAACAACCTGTACATTCCAATGTTCTTCGCACATGAGAGTTGATGTGGAAAAGCCAGCTGAGTAGAGGTTGGCAACCTTTCAGAAGTGTTATGCCAAGTGTCCATTTATTCACTCTAACTTAAGGGTTTCCATGCCAGGAAGAACCTCTTCTCTTCTAAACCACTGGAGACTGAGAACTTCCAAGGCAGAGTGAGGCTACGGAAATTGAAATTATCAAAAAAAAAAAAAAAGAAATTGAAATTATCATGTTGTAATGTAAAATGATAGATTTTCCCGTTTTTTCCATTCCCAAAAACCAAAAACTGAAAAAAATGAATGCCAATTTTATGCAATCCAGGCAGAAGCAATCCTATATGTGATGAAGTGGTTGGTGGACAAGACTGATGTTCTTAAACTGTTTGAAGCTTTTCATGCAGTAATTGTTCGTGTATGCAAGCACCATGATAGACATGCACTATGCATTCATTTAATAAACCATTCATTAAATCCATAATCAGTCCCTAACTTTACATATACCTTTTTTTTTTAATCTTTTTTTTTCTTCTTTTTTTGCAGAATAAATAAAAGAATGTATTTAAAGTACCCATCACAGTGCCTGGCTCATAGTAGGTATTTAGTAATGAAAAACACTAGTTTTACTCTTTTCTTTAAATATTTTACAAAAGTAATGTACGTGGTAAAGAATCTAATAGGGCAAAACCGCTGACATAAAAAGCAGCAATTCCTCACACTACTTCTGTTCTTTTCCAGTCATAGTCTCCAGAGCCTTGATTTTTAAGACAATTCAGTTTTTCTGATAGTTGCTTATAGAGCATTAAAGAATCCCGGTAACTGGGGTGATGCATCCTCCGTGTACTCTCACAGGCACAGTCCCTGCTGGGTCAGTCTAGATTCGCCTTCATCAGGGCAAAGTTCTCTCTTTGCCTGTTCCTTACAAGTGTCCCCAGTTGCTGAATGCCAGACCTGTCATCCAGGGGGATAAATTGAAGTGGAGGAGTCCACAGTCAGGGAGCTTATCTTCGGATTCCCTTGTGCACTGCTGTCCAGACCTTGACGGGAGTGGCTTCTCTTTCTGTTCCTCCATGATGCATTCCTTTCCCTTTCACTACGTTGGCCCTTCCCTTCTCTCACACTTTCACCAAGTCCAATCTCATTCAGTCTCTGCAAATCTCTTAGTCTGGCTCTTTGAATCTCTGTTTTCCCCTGTGTGTTTGTAATTGTGATAAGTGTGGGGTAAGTGTGGAAGGAGGAAGTAGCTCTTGGGGGTAACAAGGAAGACAACTATTTGGAGGAAAATGCACAGAGAACAACTAGATTAACATTTTGAGATAAAACCAAGCTGCCTTATTCCCTTATTTTATTGTTCCTTGATTTATCAACATTAGACATGGCTTATTCCCTGTTAAGAAGAGGGAGAATTTAGTTCATCCATTTTCCCTTTTTTTCCCTCTTTCTCTTCCCGAAATCTGAGGGTTATGTCAGATTTTGCTTCTGTTTTCTTTTTAAGTACTACATGATTTTTGTCACATCATCTTCAGGCAGCCTCTCTTGTCTAGCCACCAACGTAAGCTTGCATTCTTCCCTTCTCTATTACATTGAGGGGTGGCCACCCATGTTCTGTTCTAGAATCACATTTAAAATTTCCAAGTTTTATAGTTTGATTATAAAAGTTGAAAACCAATAAACAGGATTTATATTCCAATGTTGATTAGCATAATTTGAAAATGGACTGTATAATGGAAAATATTGCTTCCCTACGAAATGTCCTCAATTTGGTAATTCTATTTTGCTTACATAGACTATCATTGTACTTACAATATACGTGCTGAGGGACAACAGCATACTCCCACAGAGGTCTGCAAAGCAGCGCACAGGGGATTTGGAAGACCTTGAGGTCTGCAATGTATTTGCAAATAGTTTAGCAAAATATAGGTATATATAGAAACAGAGAAAGGGAGATGGATGAAGAGAGAGAGAGAAGGTAAATGTGGCAGGATTTTAACAACTAGTTCTAAATGCAGTAGATATACAAGTTTTAGCCCTGCCCCCCTTTTTTTTTAACCTGTAATGCATTATTTGTTTCAGGGGTACAGGTCTGTCATTCATCAGTATTAAACAATTCAGAGAGCTCACCATAGCATATACCCTCCCCAGTGTCCATTACCTAGCTACCCATCCCTCCCACTCCCCTCCACTCCAGCAACCCTAGGTTTGTTTACTGAGTTTAAGAGTCTCTTATGGCTTGTCTCTCTCTCTCTGGTTTCATTTTGTTTCATTTTTCCCTCCTTTCCCCTATGATCCTCTGTTTTGTTCCTCAAATTCCTCATATCAGTGAGATCATGTGATAATATTCTTTCTCTGATCGTCTTATTTCACTTAGCATAATACCCTCTAGTTCCATCCACGTCTTTGCAAAGGACAAGATTTCATTTTATGATGACTACATAATATTCTATTGTGTATGTATACCACATCTTCTTTATCCTTTCATCTGTCGATAGACTTCTAGTCTCTTTCCATAGTGTGGCTATTGTCGACATTGCTGCTATAAACATTGGGGTGCAGGTGCCCCTTCAGATACATTTGTATCTTTGGGGTAAATACCCGGTAGTGTAATTGCTGAGTCATAGGGTAGCTCTATTTACAACTTTTTGAGCAACTTCCATACTGTTTTCCAGAGTGGCTGCACCAGCTTGCTTTCCTACCAACAATGTAGGAGGGTTTGCCTTTCTCCACATCCTCACCAACATCTGTTGTTTCCTGACTTGTTAATTTTAGCCTTTCTGACTGGTGTGAGGTGGTATCTCATTGTGGTTTTGATTTGTATTTCCCTGATGTCAAGTGATGTTGAGCACTTTTCCATGTGTGTGTTGGTCATTTGGTTCTCTTCTTTGCAGAAATGTCTGTTCATGTCCTCTGCCCATTTCTTAACTGGATTATTTGTTGTGTGTTGTGTTTGATAAGTTCTTTATAGAGTTTGGATACTAGCCCTTTATCTGATAATGTCATTTGCAAATATCTTCTCCTATTCTGTAGGTTGTCTTGTTTCTTGAGAAAGGCTTGTATTTCGATATACTTTCCTCTCAGGACGGCCTTTGCAGCATCACAAAGGTTTTGAATAGTTGTGCTTTCATTTTAATGTGTTTCCATGTATTTTTAAAATTTTTCTTTAATTTCCTGGTTGACTCATTCATTCTTTAGTAGGATGCTCTTTAGCCTTCATGTATTTGCATTCTTTCCTACTTTCCTCTTGTGATTGAGTTCTAGTTTCGAAGCATTGTAGTCTGAAAATATGCAGGGAATGATGCCAATCATTTGGTGCTTGTTGAGACCTGATTTGTGACCCAGGATGTGATCTATTCTGGAGAATGTTCCATGTGCACTAGAGAAGAATGTGTATTCTTTTGCTTTGGGATGGAATATTCTGAATATATCTGTGAAGTCCATCTGGTCGAGATTGTCATTTAAAGCCCTTATTTCCTTGTTGATCTTTTGCTTAAATGATCTGTCCATTTCAATGGGGTGGAGTGTTAAAGTCCCTTACTGTTACTGTATTATTATTGATGTGCTTCTTTTATTTTGTTATTAATTGGTTTATATAATTGGCTGCTCCCATGTTAGGGGCGTAGATATTTAAAATTGTTAGATCTTCTTGTTGGACAGATCCTTTAAGTATAATACAATGTCCTTCCTCATCTCTTATTATGGTCTTTGGCATAAAATCTAATTTATCTGACATAAGGATTGCCACCCCAGCTTTCTTTTGATGTCCATTACCATTAGCATGATAAATCGTTTTCCACCCCCTCACTTTAAGTCTGAAGGTGTCTTTGGGCCTAAAATAAATCTTTTGCAGACAGCATATCAATGGGTCTTGTTTTTTTTTATCCAATCTCATACTCTGTGTCTTTTGGTTGGGCCATTTAGACCATTTACTTTCAGAGTAACTATTGAAAAATATGAATTTAGTGCCACTGTATGGCCTGTAAGACTGTTACCGTATATTGTCTCTATTCCTTTCTGGTCTATGTTACTTTTAGACTCTCTCTTTGCTTAGAGGACCCCTTTCAATAGTTCCTGTAGGGCTTGTTTGGTGTTTGCAAATTCTTTTAGTTTTTGTTTGTCTTGGAAGCTTTTTATCTCTCCTATTTTCAATGGCAGCCTAGCTGGATATAGTATTCTTGACTGCATATTTTTCTCATTTAGTGCTCTATATATCATGCTAGTCCTTTCTGGCCAGCTAGATCTCTGTAGATAGATCTTCTGCCAATCTAATATTTCTACTGTTGTATGTTACAGACCTCTTGTCCCACGCTGCTTTCAGGATTTTCTCTTTGTCACTGAGCCTTGTAAGTTTTACTATTCAATGATGGAGTGTTGACCTGTTTTTATTGATTTTGAGGGAGGTTCTCTGGCCTCCTGGATTTTGTTGCCCATTTCCTTCCCCAAATTGGAGAAGTTCTTTGCTATAATTTGCTCAAATATACCTTCTGCCCCTCTCCCTCTTCTTCTTCTGGGATCCCAATTTTTCTAATATTGTTACGTCTTATGGTATCACTTAGCTCTCGAATTTTCCCCTGGTGATCCAGTAGTTGTTTATGTCTCTTTTTCTCAAGCTTCTTTATTCTCCCATCATTTGGTCTTCTGTATCACTAATTCTCTCTTCTGCCTCATTTATCCTAGCAGTTAGAACCTCTATTTTTTTTTTTATTTCACCTCATTAATAGCCTTTTTAATTTCTACTTCTCTAGATTTTAGTTCTTCTATTTCTCCAGAAAGGGATTCTCTAGTATGTTTTATGCTTTTTGCAAGCCCAGCTAGTATCTTTATAATTGTCATTCTGAACTCTAATTCAGACATCTTACTAATGTCTGTATTGATTAGGTCCCTGGCAGTTGGTACTGCCTTGTGTTCCTTTTTTTGAGTTGAATTTTTCCATTTTGTCATTTTGTCCAGAGAAGAATGAGAGAACAAAATGCTAAAAGGGTAACGATGACCCCAGAAAAAATATACAGTAAACAAATCAGAGGAACCCCAAAACTAGGGGGAAAAGAAAGGAAAAAAAAAAGAAAAAGAGTATGATCAGGCTCGTGAATAGAACAGCCACACACTAGAATTTTGGGTGTATTTTGGTCTATTAGAAGAAACTGCCTCTCAAAATTTTAAAGAAAGAAAACCATATATACACAAAAGTAAGGATAAATGCAATGAAGGGATGGAATATGATTGTAAAGTTGAAAATTAAGAGATTTTTAAAAAAGGAATTGATAAGGCTGAAAAAAAAGAAAAAAAAAAAAAAGGAGAGAATGTGATCAGTGGGAGGCTAGAACAAAGCCATACACTAGATTTAGGGTGTATTTTGGTCTGTTAGAAGAAACTGTATCCCAAAATTTTAAAGAAAGAAAAACTTATATAAATATAAAAAATAAGGTTAAATACAATGAAGGGATAAAATATGACTGTAAAAATGAAAATTGAAAAAAGACTTAAAAAAGGAATTGATAAAACATTTGAAAAAGGAAAGAAAAATTTAAAAAAAATAAAAAAACATAAAAAAATAAAATTTTAAAAATTAACTTTGAAGGACTAAAGAATCTGGGGGAAAAGCCATGAATTCTGTGTGCTGTATTCCCCTAGTGCTGGAGTTTTGCAGTTCTCATTGATCGGTGAACTTAGTCTTGGCTGGATGTTCTTGCTAATATTCTGGGGGAGGGGCCTGATATTCTCAAATATCTTTGCCTGATGCAGAATTGCACCACCCTTGCCAGGGGCAAGGCCAAGTAATCTGCTTGGGTTTGCTCTTGGTAGATTTTATTCCCTGTAAGCTTTCCATACAGCTTTGGAGGACAAGAATGAAAATGGCAGGTTCCCAATTTCTGGTTCTGGAGGAGCTGAGAGTTCGGAGGACCCCCTCCTCAGTGCGCTGTCAGAGAAAAGCAATCAATCATTCCTGTCTCCCTAGTCTCCGGCCACACTCCATTCTCACCCAGCCTGTGACCGAGCCTTTCTTTCTCTGGCACACAGCCCCATTTGGAGTCTCCAAACCCAGTAGATTCTTGCAGTGCACTACTGTGCCACTCCTTCCTATCGAGAAAGGGGGGGGCTCCCCGGATCTGCCACTTGTGGGGTCCTTGCTCAAAGAGCAGTAGTGTGACTGTGCCATGGATCATGGTTTATGGCAATGTCCTCAGCTCCATCTTTGCAGCTGGCTTTCTCACTCCAATACTTGCAAGCTCTGCCACGTTCAGGTACCTCCAGTCATTCTGTGACCCCTGGGGTCCTGTGACCATACTGTCCCAGTGAGAATTTCACCCCCTGCTTAGCTACCAGAGTGACGTCCCTCACTGGAGTAGACTTCTAGAAGTTCTGATTTTGTGTTCCACTGCTCTTTCACTTGCTGGTAGCCAGCTGACAGAAGCTACCTACCCAACCATAGTCTATCTTCCCATATATCAGCTCAGATTCACTTCTCTGCACGTTCTAACTTCCAAAAAATGGTCACTTTTCTGTTCATAGAATTGCTGCTATTCTTTTCTTCAATCTCCTGTTCACTTTGTAGGTGTTTGGAATGGTTTGATAACTATCCAACTGAATTCCTGGGACCAGCCAAAATTTAGGTCTACTCCTCCACCATCTTGCTCCTCCTCCTTCCATGTTTCAGCCCCTTAGTGTTGTAAATTTTCTGTTGGTTTAAATGTTTTCAAAAGTCCATTTCGAAGTCCAGAATTTTCAACAAGTTTAAAATAGATGAATGTAATCATGCTTCTATCTCCCTCCCAAGATTTACCAATGACCGAATTCAAAAGGGACTATTTAAGCTTCAGTTAATATAAGATATAACTACAAAGTTAGTAATTTTAAGAAAAACATGAAAATTTCCATTGAGTGACACATTTTAGAAGCATTAATTTGAGTCAGATTTCTTCAGCTCAAGCGCAATTAGTAGTCTAACAAAAGAATCATCAGTAGATGGGTCAACATGTGAATCCTGTCTTAGATTTTTAAACTAAGATAGTTTGAAAATAAGCACATTTTCCAGCTTCTTAGATAAGCTTTCTAGTATACCAACTCTGTGACATGGATTAAAAGTATAATAATGGGTTAAAATTATTGTTTTATCTCATCTAAAACACAAAATATTAGTGTCATGAAGCCTTTTAGTGCTTGTACTAATATAGGGCTGGCAGTTGTGAGGCAAACTCTAAGCTACTGGGGCTTTTCAGAGCATTATTATTCTGATATACGATCTCACTATTTTAAACACCACATCTCAATTTTCTGACACATTTTTCACTTTTATAGTTCTAAGGATTTGCAGCATCCCATTCTTCTCTAACTCCTTGTTCGTGTAACTAAGAAAAGTGTTAAATTAAGTATGAAAGTTCAGAATGTAATGTAGTGTTGAGAAGTAAGGCCGATTTTGTCCTGGATCTTGCATACTAATCAGCTTGTGATAATAGACTAATTTGCTATAATTCCTTTTGCATGTGCATGCCCTTACTCATGTGAGATTGGGCTGCAGTTTTCTTTTTTGTGTATCAGTTTTGTCAAGTTTTCATCATTAAGCTCATGTTAACTTTATAAAATGAATGAGATAACTTTCTTTTTGTTCTGCTTAAGAACAGGTTAGGTAACATATTCTCATGTGTTTTCTGAAGACTTCAAATAATTGCTTTCTAGAAAAATGTATGTCCTAAGTTTCTTTTTAGACATATTTCATTGTTAACATTTTCAGTTTCTTTCCTGATTTTTTTTAAGTTTTTATTTTAATTCCAGTTAGTTAGCATACAGTGTGATACCAGTTTCAGATATACAATATAGTGATTCAGTACTTCCATACAATGCCCAGTGCTCATCACAAGTGCCCTCCATGACCCATCACCTATTTCGCCCATCCTCCCGTGAACCTCCCCTCTGATAACCATCAGTTTTTTTGCTATAGTTAAGAGTCTGTTTCTTGGTTTGTCTCTCTTTCTCTTATATTTTTCCTTTGCTCATTTGGTTTTTCTAAATTCCATGTATGAGTGAAATCATATGGTGTTTGTCTTTCTCTGTGTAACTTATTTTGCTTAGAATAATGCTCTCTAGCTCCATCCATGTCACTGCAAATGGCAAGATTTCATTCTTTTTGATGGCTGAGTGATATTCCATTGTATGTGCACATATACCACATCTTCTTTATCCATTTATCAATTGATGGACACTTAGTCTGTTTCTAGTCTGTTTCTATAATTTGGGTATGTATTGTGTAGATAATGCTGCTATAAACATCAGTGTGCATGTATCACTTTGGATTAGTGTTTTTGAATTCTTGGTGTAAATACCCAGCAGTGTGATTACAGGATCAGAGGGTAGTTCTTTTTTTAACTTTTTGAGGAAACTCCCTACTCTTTCACAGTGGCTATGCAAGCACCAGTTTGCATTGCTACCAACCATCAGTGCATGAATATTCCTTTTTCTCCACATCCTTGTCAATACCTGTTTAGCCATTCTGACAGGTTTGAGGTGATATCTCGTAATTTTGATTTGCATTTCTCTGATGGTAAGTGATGATGAGTATCTTTTCATGTGTCTATTGGCCATCTAGATACTCTCTTTGGAGAAATATCTGTTCATGTGTTCTGCCCATTTTTAAATTGGATTTTTTTTTTTTTTTTTTGTGGTGTTAGGGTTGTAAGTTCTTTATATGTTTTGGATACTAGCTCTTTATTGGTTGCATCATTTGCAAATATCTTCTTCCATTCCATAGGTTGCCTTTTAGTTTTATTGATTGTTTCCTTTGCTGTGAAGAAGTTTTTTATTTTAATTAGTCCTAAAAGAAAACTCAGAAATAAACCCACAACTATATTGTCAGTTAATCTTTGACAAAGCTGGAAAAGAATATCCAATGGGAAAAAGACAGTCTTTTCAACAAAGGTGTTGGGAAAACACCTGGATAGCTACAAACAAAAGAAAGAAACCAGACCACTTTCTTATACTATACACAAAAGTAAATTCAAAATGGATTAGAGACCTAAATATGAGATTTCACACCATAAAAACCTAGAAGAAAGCTCAGACACTAACCTCTTTGACATTGGCTGTGGCAACTTTTTTCTAGATATGCCTCCTGAGGCAAGGGAAACAAAAGCAGAAATATAACTGTTTAAAATCCTCAGTCAGTTTACAAAATTTAGACTCTCCCAGAAAATTCTTTTTACTTTGATTTAAAAAATTTTTATAAAATATGTACAGTGTTCTGTGATATATTTTAAATAATTATATTTATGTTTATATTGTTTTTATAACTTCGAATTTGCTTTTCGTGTTTTCTCATTTTCCTAGATTTTCAATGTTTGACCATTTTCTTCATTTTTCTGACAAACCAGCTCTTAAGTTTATTTATTTGTCCATTTAAAGTTAATTTATTGCCAAGTTTATCTTTATAATTTTTTTCATAGTTTTATAGTGAGTAGGAGGGTCACACATCTCAGTTTGTCTGGGATATTTTGGTATATGTCACCTGTCCCAGTATAATTACCAATAGTACCCTCTTTCCCCTCAAAAATATATTGTTGGATAATAAATTATAATGATAAATTACGATGAATAAATTATATAATTGCCCCTAAATGCAACTTTAACTGCAGCCTATAATCATAATTGATTCAAGGGTGAGGCAAAAGTTCTTTGATATTTTAATGGTTTGTGGCCATTTCAAGGGTTACACTACATAAGTAAATATACAGTCTCTCTGTGGTGTTAAAATTTCATAGGTATGGCGATGCAATTAGGAAACAAGGCTCCTTGAAGGGGCAATAATGAAATACATGCGGAGAAACACTGTTGTAATGCTATTTGAATATTGCCATTCATTATTTTGTTGCTTTTCTTTATTTTATTTTTTGCTTAATAGTTATGCAGGTGTTTTATAATTTGAAAATGACTGTAGTTCTGTTTAAACAATAGGTTAGTGTTTCCACATGGAAATGCCCTTGTTGACATTGTGACATCAGTGTTGTCAGTACAGTTGTCTCATTCGTGACCTTGGCTGACTTCCCCTCTCAACCACCTCTGACCCTGTTGACAGCTTTCTTCTTACAGCATGAATATTACCAGCTGCAGAGGAGTCAGTGAACTGACAGTGACTTGCTCAGAATGGGTGTGTCTCTTGGTTTCCCCTCTACCTCCCTGGCATTTTCAGACTTGTTTGATTGTTTTGTCACCTCTGGCTGACTTCCAATTGCTGGAGTGGGGAAGGAGCTTGAGCCTGAGCCCTCTTAACCAACCCCTTGCTTCAAATCCTCTTCTATAAATTTCTGTCTCCAGCCTGGACGACTCCCATGAGTCTCTTTCTTTCCTTCTTTTCTTTTCTTTTCTTTTCTTTTCTTTTCTTTTCTTTTCTTTTCTTTTCTTTTCTTTTCTTTTCTTTTCTTCTTTTCTTTTCTTTCTTTCTTTCTTTCTTTCTTTCTTTCTTTCTTTCTTTCTTTCTTTTCATTCATTCATCTATTTATCTATCTATTTTCCCATGAGTTTCTTTTTTTTTCTTTTTTTTTTTTTTTAAAGATTTTATTTATTTGACAGAGAGAAACACAGCGAGAGAGGGAACACAAGCAGAGGGAGTGGCAGCGGGAGAAGCAGGCTTCCTGCTGAGCAAGGAGCCCGATGCGGGGCTCGATCCCAGGACTCTGGGATCATGACCTGAGCCGAAGGCAGACGCCCAACGACTGAGCCACCCAGGCGCCCCTTCCCATGAGTTTCTAACTTAACCCATTGCCTACTTGAAACTTCTGTGTGATTGTGTAAGAGTTATTCCAATTGCATACATGTTTAAAATAGAGTCTTCTCTTCACACTTATGCTTTATTCCTCCTCATCTCCATAAGTGAGAAAGACATCCACTTGGTTTTTCAGGCCAAAAACCTCAGAGGCATCCTAGAGATTGCCTTCCTGCCTTCCTCTACATGCCATCCATAAACAGTTGTATCTCCAAACCTGTCCCCTTTTCTTAAAATTTCCTGTTACACCAAGATGCCACTGATTCTCCCCTAGACTGGTCTGCTTCCATTCTCCTCTTCCAGCCTTCACCCACCCACCCATTCTCCAGAGCTGCCAAAGGGACCTTTTAAAAATATAAGTCAGACTACTTGGCTCCTCTCCTTAAAATCGCTATTGGTCTTTCACTGCAGTCAGAATAAATGTCAAGCTCCTTCTCGTGGCCAGAAGGAACCTTGCCCACATCTTCCCCCCAAGCCACACCAGCCTCCTTCTGATCCCAGAACATAGCTCACAGGTTTCAGCCGTAGAGCTGCTTGCTGTTTCCTCGACCTGGCTATTCTTTAGTCTCTGGTCTTATGAGCTGGTCAGTGTTTTCTGAAAAGTCTCTGCTCACTTGTCACTTCAGCAGAGAGGCCTTCCCTTCTGGCACCATAATTCACACTCACCCCTCTCCAGTGACTATAAAGTTATCATGTCCAGTTTTGTTTTGTTTTGTTTTTGTTTTTGTTTTGAACTAGACTGAGTATTACAGAAATTTGGCCAAGGTTCCAGCGAGATGGCCCCATCTGATTTTGAGCTGGGTTTTCCGGCCCAGGGCTGCACAGGCGAGGCAGTTAAGGATTGAAGGAGGGCTTCCGGGTGTAGGCTTCAGAGCTGTGAGATGATGGGGAGGCCAGACTTCAGGTGAAGCCTGTCTCTTCAGGCTCTGCATTCAGTGCCTTCACCACACCTTCATCCATTACCATGGAGAAACCCTTAAGCCAAGCGATTCCAAAGCGTGGCAAACAAAGAATCAAATTGTAATAAATAAGTCCTCTCCCCGAAGGCCCCACTAGGGTCAGCCAGGATCTGAACTTTGCCCTCCATATTGTGGGCTCAAACCTACCCGCCAGTCACAGTGACATTGACTCTCAAAGGCTTGGACCCCTTTGGACCACACAGCCCCAATCTACTGCACAAACTCTAGCAGGCAGGTCTTGGAACAGCCCAAGGTTGAGGCACCCTTCTTGC
>CM053606.1:54428974-54458920 GCA_028646535.1 Procyon lotor
AGGATTCCCTTCAGGACTAGTAAAATCCTTCTGATTTGACTTTAGCTCTTTGTTGTTTTGCTTAGAAGATGTTAGTAATAAAGTTAAATACGTTTCAGAAGCCTCAGACACTTGCTTCCATCATTCTGCTCCCCCCACAGGTCTGCTCGGTAGAGAGGTACTACTAAGAAAGCATCAGCGCGAGGGCTTCCATGTGGGCTGGATCGTGAATGGAGAACATGCACTGTGAAGAAAATCATTCCTCTATCTCACGATGAGAATAATTCCTCAGATCGAAGTTCTCCCTCTGCCCCACGGAGGAAACGTAAGTAACAATAGTGATCCTTTCTTAAGACTGCACTGCAAGCTTCAAAAGACAACGAAGGCCAGGAAAATTCCTCTAACGGTTATCTGTCTCCTCTGAGTGACAGTGAGAGACCATTCTGAATCAAACGCGGCGCTGGGCTTTGTTTCTTAGAAACAAAAGGACAGATTACACTAAAAATTTTAGAAAAAAAATTAATTTCAAAATAGATTTCCTGGCTGGGGGCTAGGAAGACTGTTCTCGAAAAATAAGGGGTTATTTGTAGTCCTTTTTGGAAAACTAGGAAGGCTTTATGCAGAGTATAAAGTGAAGTGTATAATGTATGCGCGGGAGAATGGTTCCAAGCTGATATTTTTTCCCCTGGAAAACTTTCTAATACTTCCCCATTAATAATGGGCCATTATCTTGAATTGAAGCTGGTAAGTCCAAACTCCATAGGACTGGTAGTTATGCTTTGAATGCAGTCTTGCAGTTTTTCAGCTGCAAGTTAAATGCAGGGTAGCCTATGGCTTTCCAAGTTGAGTTTTGACCCGTATTTCTAACCAATTGACCTGTGCTCTGGTTTTTTACTGCAAGAGTAGGTCGATTAACAAAAATATCCTGGATGAATGAGCTGACATGACCACCAAACCCTGAGTTCTAACTCTCAAGCTAGAAGTTGAACCCCTAATTTACTCTAGTCCCAGGCTGATTAGACCCATTATTTAATGAAGTCTCTTTTGGATGTCTGTCTATCAAATTATTTGTATTCATGGAGAGAAAGTGATAAGCCAAAATGCTAATTATCCATTTTTCTAAAATAAAAGGTCCATGCTAAGAATAACAATGAGTTATTAAAATAGCACTTTTCATCTAACATAATACATCTTAACAAGCTCTTTAAATCCAGGGATTTTCATTGCTGGACATCTTATCTAATAAAAACGAAGATGTTTGCTTTCTATCTATTCAGACTTTGCTAGCATTGGGCAACAGCTTTTGAATTTGAATGCTATTGAAAATAATGAGATAAGATGGGGAAATCCAGTCTTTAAAAAAAAAAAAAAACAACTATACTTAATGCACTTAATGTATTGATTTATATGATCATTTTTCCAAGTACCTGAGTCTAAAATAGTGATTCTAAGCTGGGATGAATTTTGTCCCCTAGGGAATATTTGGCAATGTCTGGAGACATATTTGGTTGTTATAATTGGGGGGTATGGGGTACTGCTGGCATCTGGTGGGTAGAAGCCAAGAATGCTGCTAAACATCTGACAATGAACAGCAAAGCCACACCCTCCCCAAAGAGTTAATCAGGCTAAAATGTCCATAGTGCTGAGGTTGTGAAACTCAGATCTAAAAGAAATGAAAGAATTCTAATAAACAATAAGGCAATAGCTCTAATGAAATTTGGCTATATTAGTGCTATGAAATATATATATATATATGGTCTTAATAGCTTTGCAACTTGTTTCTAGAGAATATGCACTCCTGCAAAAAGTTCTGTTAGCGAGTAAACTCCTCTTCTGATCTCATCAGCACTACCTGCCCACAAAACTCGAGTTCATTCATATACAGCCAACCAACTGGGATAAGCTCCAACCCCTGTCCCACACTCACAACACACACTCACACCCGAGGCTTGTCACACACAGGGGCTGCCTTAGCTCACAACCACCTCTGTCGCCACTGCAACAATTGCACTGATCACTTTAAAAAAAAAATTAGACAGGGGTGCCGAGGTGGATCAGATGATTGAGCGTCGGCCTTTGGCTCAGATCACGGTCTGCAGGTTCTGGAATTGAGCCCTGAGTCTGGCTCCCTCCTCGGTGGGGGACCTGCTTCCTCCTCTCCCTCTGCCTCTCCCTCTGCTTGTACTCTCTCTCTCTCTCAAATGAATAAAATTAAAAAAAAAAAAAAAAACCACCAAAAAAACATAAAACTAAAAAAAAATTAGACATTTTGATAACTGAGAGCAAAGTGATTCAGTGAGCATAATTCATGTGCCAATTTGTTTTCTGTATAAAATTTATAGCATTAAACTTCCCACGCAATGTCCTTAATCATTTTTAACCACATAACAACTTATAGGTTAACTTCTAGTCTTCCTAGAGGAGAAGTCAGGAAAAAACAGTTTACTTTCTAGACAGGTTTCTGTTTCCTTGGCATTCCAACTTTTGGCACCGGAGAGCTGTGCGAAACACAGTGGTTTGGGGTTGGCAAGCTCCGAGCAGTTCAGTTCCCAGCAGTCAGGCTCCTCCGAGGCCTGCCAAATCCACAAAGCAACACTGAGTCTTCGGAGCCAAAAGCCCTTCGGAGGGAATCATCCTCTGTGCAAAAAAATCAATATATATGCTCCATTAGCTAAAAGGTTGATTATCGGTAGCAGAATTCTTAATAAATCTTAGCTAAGTTTTAGAATTTGAAGGACGCTTGTGTTGGAGAAGTTTGGTAGCGAACAGAGTACCAGTGCTGTGGATGTTGGTGAGAGACGACCTTCTCTAAACCCCTCTCTTCAGTGAACACCAAATTCGCTCTCACTGGCTCATAGTTATTTAATTCATAAGTTTTTTTCAAAAGTAAAACAAACAAAACCCAACAACCTTGGAGATTAAAGAAAATAACAGATGCAGACAGTGGGCAGAAAGAATCATGAACATTTGTTTACCTGCAACAACTTACTTAAAGTTCACGTATACCCCATGATGAAACATTTGTTGGAATATAAGGTGTGCCACCAAAACACAACACAGAAGTAAAAGCACCATGAAACCAACATAAATAATAAATCATTCTATAAATAAATGAGCAGAGAAATCTATCAAAATCCATTAAAACAAGAATCATACATAAAACTGAGTTTGTGTGTAGAGGCTGGGTTAAAGGTGAGTATGATACAATGACAGGAAGCGGTAACAGATCATTGAAAGGGGAGGAAGCAAATATTCAGCTGCTTTAAATTGCTGGCTATTATGAAAAATCAAATTATATACATTCTCCATTTTTTTTTTAAATTTTATTTAGTTATTTCACAGAGAAAGAGAAAGAAAGCACAAGTGGGGGGAGCCAGAAAGGGAGAAGCAGCCTCCCCGCTGAGCAGGGAGCCCGAGTTGGGGCTTGATTCCAGGATTCCAGGATCACAACTTAAGCCCAAGGCAGACACTTAACCGACTTAACCACCCAGGCGCCCCAAACTATATACATTCTTAATAAATGGTACCAAAAAGCTAGGCTGAGTATACAAACAATATTCTATAAAAGCAGAATATTAAATCATCTAGAAAACAAACGCATTGGGATGTTTGGCACTTGATCTTATTTTGCATTATTTTCTCAAAGTACGATCATTTTTTCATTTCTCCCTTGACAGATAAATTCTGTCCAATACAAAAAGCTTCTAGAAGAAAGTAATTAAAATGTTGATGTGTGCCCTACTGTCTTAATAGAAAACCTTTTTTTAAGAGGGTGAATTAAAACTGATCTCAAAGGTTAAATGTAATGAAGTGTGTCTAAGATACACAGTTACCAATTAAAAACATATTTGTGGTAATTAGCATTCAAAATAAACACGGAGATTGTAAACTCTGGAATTCACATCTCATACTCTCACAAAGCTGTGGGTCCATAAAAGTAACTGAATCAAAACACTAACGACACAAAATAAGACGCTGCCCTCTGGCATTCCTTGCTAGAAGAGCCCTTAGGGAGATTGCTTTGTTACTTCTGTTTACCCCAAATCTGCAAGGTTCCCAACTGTATGTAGAATAAACTCCAAAGCCTTCATGTGGCTTCAGGCACCCTGGACTCTGGCCCTCTCAATCCTAGCCAGCCAGCAAACACCATTTGTTCTTGACCATGTCCTGTTCTTGCCACAGCCTCAGGACTTGGAACATTGTCTCTTTTTTCTTGGAACACTTTACCATCTACTCCTCCTGCCATTTTCACAAGTTCCTTGTCATCATGTAGGACCTAACTGAAATGTCAGCTTCTCAAAGGAGTCTTTTCCTGACCATTAGTCCAAGCTCAAAGTAAATCCTCCTCCTTAGGCCCTTTCATAGCACACAGTGGTATACCTTCAAAGACCCTCACCATCATTAGAATCGTGTACTTCTTTTTTTTTTCAAATTAATTAATTAAGTTATTATTAACATATAATGTATTATTTGCTTCAGGGGTACAGGTTTGTGAATCGTCAGTCTTACACAATCACAGCACTCACCATAGCACATACCCTCCCCAATGTCCATCACCCAGCCACCCTATCCCTTCCCCCATCCCCACCCCCAGCAACCCTCAGTTTGTTTCCTGAGATTAAGAGTCTTTTATGGTTTGTCTCCCTCTTCGGTCCCATCTTGTTTCATTTTTTTCCCTCCCTGCCCCCCACAACTCCCTGCCCTGCCTCTCAAATTCTTCATATCAGAGAGATCATATGATAATTGTCTTTCTCTGATTGAGTTATTTTGCTGGTGTACTTCTTAATTCATTTATTCATTTATTGTCAGTCTTTCCCATTAGTCCTTAAGTTTCTTGGAGAAAGAGAACATTCCATTTGCCACTATATCAACAACACTAACAAGTTGCCTGGCCCAAAGCAGATGTTAATCAATATTTTTAAAAGCATAAAAGTAGTTTCAGATGCTCTGTAAATACCACACGGGTTAAAAGACTTAGCTGTGATGTTTACCGATAGACTGGTTTTAGCACCATTACCCAACATCAGTGTTAAGTAGAATGCTACTTTATTCACACAGCATCTCATATTTTTCAGTGCATAAATCTTATATTTTGTTAAGTTCAATGAATTCGGAGGAATCTCCAAGAATATGGAGACCCCTGGTACCATTGGGACATACAGTTTATCCATCTCCTATTGAACGAAGAAACTGTAAAATACACTCAGTGTAGTCACAGTCTACACCACATAAATGTGTGTGTGTGTGTGTGTGTACAGGAGCACATGCATGTGCATGTGTCCAAACTCACCTATAAGCAGATTCCTAGTCAGGGACCCTGCTGGATAGACTGTCCTGAAATAGACATGTCAGGATTTAGTCCCTGAGTTCTTTCTTCTCCAGAACTTTTCCAAAAGATTGCTTTCTTAACCTATATTTTGCTTTAATATCCAAGAGCTCTAATATGAAATTTCAGATAAAGTATCACACTGAGTTAGAGGGACTGAATCTAAAACAGTCTTAAATTTATAATGAAAATGTTATGATCGCTGGAGAAACCAGGATCACAGGATGTTTCTTGTTTAAGCAGGTCTGTCCAAATGGGCACAACATGAAAACGGAAGAGATGTTAGAAAACAAGGAAAGAATAAAATTACAGTAGGATATTCATCTAGGTACAAGCATATAAAATCATGTTTAACTCCTGTGTCTGACAAAAGAAAAAGGCAGATTTTAAGGGTCACCGGAAAAGGGTACAAGGTATAACTTCAACCGCAATTTTAATGCTTATCTAATAATTAGATGATAATTTTTATAAAAGCAAGGGATTTGTTTGGTTCCCCGTATAACTCCAGCATCCATAATTGTGTCTGATATCTAGTGGGCCATCAGTAAATATTTGTCGAAAGAATAATAAAAATAACAGCAACTTCTATTAACGCTATGTCAAATACTGTACAAAACAATTCATAGATAAACACCAATAACCATCACAACAGTCTCAGGAGGAAGTCTTATCATTACCATTCTATAAACGAGTTAACAAAATCCTTCCAGGATCAGAGGGAAGTGCCAGCATTCCCAATCAGGACCAATTGGCCGCAGAGCCTGCTCTCCTAGCTACTGCACCAAACAGGCTTCTTGGACATGCAGGATGGTACAGAGGACAAATGTGGGCACATTTAAAAGGGAGTGCAGGGAGAAAAAAAAATCAGAATGTAAGATGAACTATAGAGCTGAAGAACAGGGCCTCTTTCTGTCTATCAGCTCGCTGAAGCTGCAAGTACAACACCATGGGATATTATGGAGGAGGCTAAAGGCACGATGGGAGGTGGGAAAGGGAGTCTAGAAAAGACAGATAGCAAATAAATAAAGAGCTTATTCTTTTCCACAGTAACAACTATACCACTAGCTGCAACCACTAGTCTAGTGTTGCCAGAAGAACCCTACAGAAATGAGGCAGACCCTGTTTTTCAAAAGAGTAATAATGAAAAAATAAAGTCCTGTGGTGCTTTTCCTCTATTGGCCCTGCTTATAAATTCATAGCACAGCATGGAGGTTATTAAAATCCCATATGTGAGAACCACACACAGCACAAAGAGATATGAATTGGCGTTCCATGGAGATAATGCTATCTAATGGGCAAAACAAGTAGTAGGATTTCATTTTTATTCTGAGTACATGTGAAAAGCTCAGCAGCAAACTACCATGCATGGATAGCTGACTGTCCGAAGACTGTTTCTACCCTTCCTTCTTATGGATTAATAGGTGGGCTATAAAGAGGAGGGCTGTTATCTGTCCAAGTCTGGATATTCCCACGATATTTTTTCTTTGCTTGCAACCGTTGGAAATAGAGTAGATGAAAAGCTTTTCCAGCTGCCCTGGCACAAAGGGAAGCAGAAGAAAACCTTCCCCTGCTCCCCACATAGCATCATGGAAGCCCAGGGGTCTGAAGGAGCTCACAATTTCCATTCAAGAGTCTGGGACCCCAGAGACTCACCTCTATGCCCAGTGCAGGCTGGTTTACACTTTGTTGTTACTGAGTTGGTTTGTTCATGGTTTTTGGTTGGTTGGTTGGTTGGTTGGTTGGGTGAGTGGGTGGGTTTTTTCGGGGGTCAGAAGAGGCTGCTGAATGGCCTATTACAGAAGATCAAATCTGACTAATCAGAGTAAATGCTATATGATTTGGCACTGAGAGTGGGAGGCCGCACTTAAGATCAAAAAGCCAATTTTAAGAACATCCTATGACCTTAATCAACAGAAAACCTTACATCTGAAATTTCTGAAGTACCTCAGTGCTAAAATTTAATTAAGACAAAATAGTAGCTATTTTTAATTGATTTACTCTAAAACCAACCTTCAAAAGCAGGTAAATTTGTGGTCATAAATACCTGGACCAGAGTATGGGAAGAAGTCACTACTCTAAGAAGCCAGGAAGTTTAAAATCCAGCGAATAACACAAAGTAATTCTCTAGCTTTCCTGGTAAACAAAACCCAAAAAATTTAAACCAAATCTAATCTAACTTAATGTAGTTCAAGAAATGTATCTTATAAAAGGGATAAGCAAAGGTAGGTATTAATTAAAATGTGATCGGTTTCTGAGTTACCACATCATTCTTTCATTCAGCAAATATGTTATGAGCATCTGCCCTATTCCATGACCCCGGCCCCTCATGAAGCTCACTACATACATTGCTGAGAGGGCAAACAGACCACCTCCACCAGTCCTAGAGTCACCCTTGAAGAATTAAATGGCATGGCTGTTGATCTATTGGTTCCTCAGGGAAACCTAAATGCCAATGTAAAAACATTATTGAGTTTCTGTTGGTGGCTTGAAACAAGGAGCAAGAAATTCAGGAGTCATGGGTGAGATAACCATGTCCAGGCCGGGAGGCAGAAATAGGCCACCTCAGAACAAGCAGAATGCAGCAAGATGAAAGGCTATGTTGGGGAGAGGCTAAAGTGAGCTCTAGGGTAGGACAGCGAAATACTGGGTTCAGAAAGAGGGAGCGTCCTTACATGAACTTCAATATTAGACCTCTTCAATATCAAAACTCTACTGACCAATGTCAACCATCTTAGTACCACAGCTGAAAAGATGAGATGTTGTGCTAGTAATTTAGGGTAACAAGTCCCTTTTAAGAATCCTCTACTCAGGGGGTGATGAATACTCTCTCACTGGTTATCAGAGATAAGAACACAGACTGAGCAGGAAGGAATAAAAACCTTAAGGCTAGCATTGAGGAGGCCTGGGTTCTGGGTTCTGGGTTCTTCTCTAACACCAATAGTCATGTGATTTTTAGACCAACAACTTTATTTTTTTATGTTATTCTCATGTTATTCTCTCATAGGCCAATTGCAGATAATAGCGTCTACACTGTCCAAACTCCCAGGGTTGCCAGGAAAATAAAAACAAAATGGATTTTAAAAAGTAAGGAAGAGTCACATTTAAAAGCTTATGTCTAATTTTCACAATTCCAATCCACCAGGTTGAGTCTCTTGGCTGAGAAAAATTTTTAAATATAAATAACACCTGTAAGAACAGTAACTGCTATGATTTACTGAGGGCTTAACATACGTATCAGGCACATAACTCATTTACTCTTTATTTTTTTTTTTTAAAGATTTTATTTATTTATTTGTCAGAGAGAGAACACAAGCAGGTAGAGAGGCAGGCAGAGGCAGAGGGTGAAGCAGGCTCCCTGCTGAGGGACTCCATCCCAGGACCTGAGCCTAAAGCAGCTGCTTAACTAACTGAGCCATCCAGGCGTCCCTCATTTACTCTTTAAATCAATCCTATGAGGTTCTTATAATTATTGACCACATGTTACAAACAAAGAAGCTGAGGCCCCGAGAGGCTAAGTGTTTTGTGAAGACACACATCTGGCAAATGGAACTCAAATCCATACGACTCCAAAGCCTATGAGTTAAACAACTAAGCTATTCTGGTTCTTAGTTATCTCTCAAGATTCACTTCATTTCAAATCAGTTGAATTTGATTCGATTCAACCCACAAACATTATTGGCAGTAGGAGGACTTTACATAGAGGCTTTCGGAGTTCAGGTCGTTCACACATTTGCCAAAAACAGACACACACGAAGCGTTGCTAGCAGTTCCCAGCCTACTGAGCCATGAATGAAGACTGCAGCGGAAGCAAGGTGACTGCACAGGGAACGGCCTGAGTTCACAGGTCTTGGCACTCATCACTTGGTTCCCTTGCAGAGCACAAAGCTGCTCTTGACGCCAGGGTGGTAGGGTGCTGCCAGTGTTGAGAAAATAATTTTTTTCCCATCTTATTCTTAACATACTAATTTATGCAGCTCTATTTAAGCTTCTGGCTCAGGAGCCAAAATTGTCATCAGTGTAAGCTCATCCTCATCCATGGAGAGAAAACAGTCAGTTCACAAAATATCTTTGCCTCCAGCTTTCCAGAAATCCCATCTTCTTGATTGCTCAGAATAGTTCCAGGTATTAGAGAGATTTAAAACAAATAGAAGGAGTGGCCCAATCTCCCAATCCTAATCACAAACACTTATGGAGTGCTCACTTTTGTACCAGACATTGTTTTAGGTAATTATTGACTCACTGAATTCTCAAAACAACGCGATGACCTAGGTATTGCCATTACCTCTCATTAAGTAAAGAAACCAAGACACAGAGTTTAAATGACTTGTCCAAATGTGAGACTGGGATTTAAGTCTAGTAGTCTGTCACCAAGGCTGTTTTACATCACGTTGCCCTACATGCCCCTCACGATGGGGGAGAAAACAGAACTGAGACAATTAAATAATACAATTAGCTGGCATATTTATTTTCATAATAAATAATCAATGAGAATGCTGATGGAGTTTAAAAGTAAGAAATCTACTAGGTGAAGGGAAGTTCATGGAGAGTATAAAACTTGAACCCAAGAAATTTCCATTTGTAATACAGTTTGCCCACTTCTCTTTACCCAAAAACCACTTCTACATTTCATCTTGAGGTTTTTGGGTTTTGTTATTTTTTAAAAATAGTATTTTTAATGAGGTATAACATGTATATAGTAAGAAAACAAAACACTATATTGACCTGTATCATTATAACTTAATTTTACCTGTTTTGAAATTTACAAAGGGAATTATATAGTATGTACACATTCTTTGTCTCTGGTTTTGTTTGCTCACATTATACCTGCAAGACCCATTCATGTTGTTGTGTGTAGCAGTAATTTATTAATTATTCCATTATGAATACATAATTTTTCCATTCTATTGTGGATGAACAAAAGGTAATATTTTCAATTTTATGATCATTATTGTATATTTCCTTTCCTGTCAAATGTACCCACTTGTGTTAGGTTTCCAGGAACAGAATTACTGGGTCATAGGATAAGTGTATGGTCTCATTATCTTTTTGTTATTTATCTATAGCCTAATTCCAATGTGATCAAAGGAAATACTACATGTCATTTTAATCCATTTGAATTTTTTTTTAAGATTTTATTTATTTATTTGACAGAGAGAGAGAGATCACAAGTAGGCAGAGAGAGAGGGGGAAGCAGGCTCCCCGCCGAGCAGAGACCCAGATGCGGCGCTCAATCCCAGGACCCTGAGATCATGACCTGAGCTGAAGGCAGAGACTTTAACCCACTGAGTCACCCAGGCGCCCCCCACTTGAATTTTTAAATGGCTTACTTTAGTGATGAGTATGCAATCAATTTTGTTAAATGTTTCATGTTCATTTGAAAAGAATGTGTATTCTGCAGCTTTTGAATGCAGAGCTGTATATACATGTCATTTAAGTCCAGTTTTTTAACTATGTTGTTTAAATCTATATTATCCTTTCTCATATTTTGGTCTGCTAATGCTAACAATTAAAGAGAGAGATAACATTAGAATCTCGAACTATAATTGTTGGATTGTCCATTGTTCTTCTTAGTTTTGCCAGTTTTTGCTTTAACTGTTTTGAGTTAAGTGTATACCTTTCGAGATTATTGGATATTGTGGGACACCTGGGTGGCTCAGTCAGTTACACATCTGCCTTCAGTTCAGGTCATAATGCCACGGTCCTGGCATGGAGCCCCACATTGGGCTACCTGCTCAGCAAGGAGAATGCTTTTCCCTCCCACTCTGCCTGCCGCTCTACCTACTTATACTCTCTGTCTCTCTCTCTCTCTGCCAAATAAATAAATAAAATCTTACCAAAAAATATTAGATATTGCTGTCAAATTGCCCATTTAGTTACTATTGACCCAACTTTTTCATTTTTAGCATTTCTTTCCTTAATATATAAAATGTCTAATATCAATATAGCTATATCAGCTTCCTTTTGATTGGAAAAAGATATACCCTGCAGACACCATTCTTTTCAACTTTTCTGTTCTATTAATTAAGAGAGTGTATATTCAGGTAGCATAATAGTATTTTTATATAGTAGATCTTTTAATGGGAATATTTAGACCCTTTATATTTAATATAACTATGGATATATCTGGATTTAAATCCACCACATTCTTGTTCATTTCTCATTTCCATTTGTTCTTTGTTCTTATATATTTTGTCTTTTTAAAAATTAAGAAATTTTATTTTTCCTTTCTCTGTATTAGTCTGTTATTCTACATTCTTGTATTATTCTTCTTTTGTTGTTCTCCTATAAATTACATTATTTTTTCCTTGACTTATTAAAGTACAATATAATTTAATATTTTCACCAATTCCCAAACATTGCAAGGCTCCTATAACACTTTAATACTTTACCCGGCTTCTGCATTTTGATTATTACTGCCATGTTAATTTTAATTTCCCTAGACATTATTTTTATTTTGCTCAAGGTTCACCTATATTTACCTTCACTTTAAACTTTTTTCTTGCTCTTCATTCCTTCTTTCATTTCTGTACTTCCGTATAAGATCATTTCCTTTTACCTAAACAGTTCCTTCCAATATTTAGTGAGCCGGCTATCACCAAATTCTCAGTTCTTGTTCGTCCACAAATGTCTATTTCATCTAAACTTTGAAGAAATTGGGTTTGCAGCCTGATTATTATTACTTGCTTTCAACACCTCGAAGATGCCATTCCACTGACTTCTGAATCCACCATTTCTGTTGAAAAGGCATTTTCAATTTTACTATTGCTCCTTTGAAGGTTTTCTTTCCTCATAGACTTTGAGATTTTTTATTTTATCTTTGGTTCAGAAGCTTCATTCTGATATGCTTAGGTATGGTTTTATTTATATTTACGATGCTTAGGGTTCATGGAGCTTCATGAAGTTGTTCCTTGAGGTCTTTATCAGTTTTTAAAAATCCTCGGTCAATACAGTTTCAAATGTTACTTCTGCCACATTCTTTCTCTTCCTGACTTCAGGAACTCCAAGTGTACATATATCATACTGGTATTTCTCTAACTATTTATGATGAATATGTTCTCCTTTTATTTATAATCCCTTGCAGAACAATTCTGTCATAAAATACATTAAAGATTTTGTGGCTAAATCAGTTGCTATAAATATTTGTAAATACTCAGGCTTTCTTAAATTATCTTGTCAGGGACCAGTATGAGAAGTGGTCTCAGAATCATACGTTGAGAAGCACCATGTTAGATTTTTTTACTGGTCTCATATGTCTGTTACGCTTTTTTTTTTTTTTTTTTGGTTTTTCATCCTTTTATTCTCTATGCTTCAATCTGTTATGTTTTACTAACATTCTCAGCTTTACTAATCTTCTCTTCTACCAAGTGTAATGGGCTACTAAACATATGTCTTACATTCTTTTTTAAAGATTTTATTTATTTGAGAGAGAGAGAAAGAGAAAGAGAGAGAACTAGTAGGGGGAGGGGCAGAGGGAGAAGCAGATTCCCTGAGGAGCAGGGAGCCTGATGTGGGACTCAATACCAAGACCCTAGGATCATGACCCAAGTGGAAGGCAGATGCTTAACCGACTGAGCCTCCCAGGTGCCCCAACTCTTGCATTCTTAATTTATGCTTTTCAGTTCCAGGATTTCTACTTGATCCTTGTTTATAGATTCCGTGGGAAAATAATAAATTTATACATCTATTTTTTTTTAAGGATTTTATTTACTTATTTGACAGAGAGAAAGCGATCACAAGTAGGCAGAGAGGCAGGCAGAGAGAGAGGGGGAAGCAGGCTCCCCACTGAGCAGAGAGCCCGATGTGGGGCTCAATCCCAGGACTCTGAGATCATGACCTGAGCCGAAGGCAGAGGCTTTAACCCACTGAGCCACCCAGGCACCCCTATACCTCTACTTTCTTAAACATATTAATTATAGTTATTTAAAAATCTGTCTGATGATCTCAGTATATCAATTACCTATTGTCTCTTTGTATTTTCTCTTGAAATTCAGATATTTGGTCCTGTTTCCTGACATGCCTGGTAATTTTCTATTGATTATTTCTATATCTTAAGTGAAACAATTATTTAAGTTCTTCCTACATAGAGGATATTGTTTTCCTCTGAAAGATAGAGCATAGACTCATCATTTTGATCCAGTAGGGAATGGTCTAGTTCCAGTTTGCCCTTACTGTTACAGTCTAGCTCTTCTGATTCTCAATTGAGTATCATTTTTACTAGGACTCTTCTTCCTCAGGAGCCTCTGAACCACAGTTTCTGCCTCTTCAGTTATATGGGATTGCTTAAATCCCTGAGTAGACTTGTGGCCTCTTAACTTTGGATTCTTCTTGGCTTCTCTTATGCACTGTGTAACTCCACAGATTCTTCATGGATTGTTGCATGCAGAATGCTGGCTCAGATATCTCTGGTTCTTTTTTCTCTGGGATCTTGGTCCTTCATACCATGGCTGTCTTAGGATTCCTATATATGAATTTCTGTCTTCCAATTCCACAGAAATTCCTTTAAGATCTAGGCCACTACTTTCTGTTTAGCCTCTATGCTCCTTTTTTGTACAGCAAATGTATCAAAGAGAAAAGGCCACAGAGAGGGTCATGCTCACCTCAATGCACTTCCTTTTCTCAGCTGTCTTGATTCCTCAAATTTTAGTCTTTTTAGGTGCATTCTGATGCCTTCAAGCAGTAATTTATACAGCTTCATAGTGGGAGAGTTAGTCTGATAGCCGCCACTCCATTATGTCTGCAAGCAGTGTGCTCTCGTGAGGATTAAATAATGTATAAAAAATAGCTAGCATTACTAAATAATAATAAATATTCAACAAATATTTACTAACATTATTATTCCTACAATTCCTCCAATATTATTCCTATCTTAGCTAACTTTTAGTTCAGGGGCATCTTTTAGTGTAAGGTTCCTGGGAGTCTTAATCCAAACTCCCAATTCCAACTGCCTTTTATTCTCATATTTGCCCCTGGCATTACAAGGACACAGATAATTGCCTTTAGATTACACGGTCTTATGCACAGACTTTCCCTGTGTCTGATAATCTTTTATCACCACATTAACAGTCCTCTAAAGAAGTGATTGTCTTTGTTTTTTAACAACCCAAGCTATTTTCAAACCAAATCTTATGTAGATCCCAAGTAAATATATCCAAAGCTACCTATTTTACCCACTACTATCTCAACCCTCCAGGTAGATAGATGGATAGATAGATAGATACTCCTGAGTTACATGTCTTGGAGTCCAAAAGCTCTGAGGAATCCAACTTAAAAACTATTATCATAGGGATAGTTTCTGGACACTGCATCTCTTAGAATAAAATAATACTTAAAAATTAATATCATAATTCGGAAAAATTTGTCTGATATTTTACTTCCTTTAGGTCCCACTAGAGAAGAGTTTGGCATGGCTCAACTTTAATTTCTGGTGATGTTTACACATCACTTCACTCTTTTGCGCTCACCAGAATCCAAATTATCGTTATATTCCCTCCATAACAACCTAAAATATGCATCAGAGCTGATGTACCAGGTCTGTTCATTATCCAGAATAAACAAGCATCAGATGAAGCAGCAGACAATCAAAGAAAAGTCTGACTCAGGATGGTCTAAACATCAATCTTAGATTATCTGTTGCTAGAAGAGAACTACACAGGACTAGGAAGGAAGAAGGAAAGAGAAAAGACAAGCAACTAAATGTTGTATAGAAAGGTAAACCTCCTGGGTCCCATGTGCTATCACTCATTTAGGCAAAATGTCACATTAGAAGGAAGAGAATGGAACAAATGTAACAATTTTAAAACAATTCCAATCTTACTTTGGTTTATCAGGAATAGATAATGGATGGATGGATAGATGGATATCTAATTCACAATCCCCAATTCTCCTCCCTCTTTTGCATAAACTTTTAAATTGAAGTATACATTTTAAAAGGTAGAAATAATAAATTTACAACTTAAGGGATTATTTCAAGTTGATCATGAGTGTGTAACCACCACCCAAAGTCATGAAATGAATGTTACGCTGACCTCAGAAACCCCTCATGTCCTCTCCTAATACTACCCTCTCTCTGGGCCCAAAAAGTAAACACTATCCTAAATACAGACTAACCTGCTCTGTTTTTGAATTTCATATAAATGAAATTCCACAGTATATAGCTTTTAACGTGTGTTATGTTTTGTTATTATTTTGTGAGACTTGCCCACACCTCATTCTTTTTCAGTGCTATATAATGCTCCATGATATAGACAATTTGTTCATCCATTCTATATTGGTGGACATTTTTATTATTTCCATATAGGGCTATTATGAATAAAGCTGCTATAAACATCTATGTGCATGAAGTGCTCACATATACTCATTTTATTTGAGCATATACCTAGAAGTAGAATGGCCAGGTTATAGGATAGGCACATGTTCAATTTTAATAGATAGTAATAAACAGCTTGCCATGGAGATTATACTAATTGTACTCACATCAGCAACATAAAAGAGGTCCACTTCTTCCCTATACTTGCCAACACTTGGTTTTTTGTTGTCATTTTCGGTTTAGCTGTTCTGGTAATATTTTTATCTCACTGCAGTTTTAATTTGCATTACCCTGATTAGTAAGGTGGTTAAGAATTCTTTCACATATTCATTGTCATTTCGTGATCCTTTTTAGTAAAGTGCCTGTTCAAGTTTCTTGCCCATTTGAGAACACTTCCTGAAAGTCTCCTTCTTCCTTTCTCCTCTTCTCTCAGAAGCCTCTCCCTCATCCCAGCCCATGTGGCTAATTTGACACACTCCTTACCCCCTCACCTACTTTCATTCATTTTTCTTAACCCAGATGGATGTGGCCTGGCTGCCATAATTTTTTTCTTATCTCTCTGCTTCTTCTAATACTCAGATTCTCCCCCTAACCAAGGAAGAGTCTGGCATGCAGCCAGCAGGAATCTTCCCCCTTCTTCCCCTGCTGCTAGTCTCTACCATCTCCCTGTTTCTGCATCACCAAAATCCTGTGAAACATCTCTCACACAGAAATCTTTTGTAAGTTCTGTGAGTTTTTCTAATTCCCTCTCATGACTCTACCACTCCATTATGCCAGGTTGCCCAGCTGGCACCGAATGAATTCTGAAAATGAGCTAGGAAAGAAAGGACACATGCAGGAGGCCAGTCTAAGGTCTTGGATGTCAAATTTGACCCTTTCCTGGAAGAAGCCTGTTTTTCTGGGAGATGAGCCACACATTACAAAGAGCACAAGCTGCCTACCAGCTCTCCTAATCTTTCTCTAGGGCAGACTCATGTCTCAGTAACCTCAAAGCAAAGCTATTATCAGATTCTCTGTCCTTCCCCACCATGGAAGACTACTTGGCCACAGTCTGACAGGCACAGATGGTACTACCAGCTGCAAGGATTTTGAGCTCTTGTTGACTCTAAACTGCCCTTAGTCTTAATCTCTTTGCAGTTTGCTCAGTAGAATGGGAGATGGGGCCAAACTTCTAATCTGGGAATAAAATTTATGGAGGGAGACTTAGCAGGGTCTGGTGAAGGGTGAGATAGGGTTAGGGATATTGGCAAGATGCATGGGAAAAAAGCCCTCAAAGAAAATGAATGGATAGTCAAGTGAATTTGAAATTGTTTAAACAAAGGATCAGGGATGAGGGACAAGGAGAGGAAAATATTCTTAGGTCTGATGATAATCTATCTGCTGGTCTGAAAATAGAGCCAGGTCTTTGCATCATGAAAGTTATGTATCAAGTAAGGAATGAAATAAAATGAAAGACCATTCCGGGGCGCCTGGGTGGCTCAGTCGTTAAGCGTCTGCCTTCGGCTCAGGTCGTGATCCCGGGGTCCTGGGATCGAGCCCCGCATCGGGCTCCTTGCTAGGAAGGAATCCTGCTTCTCCCGCTACCATTCCCTCTGCTTGTGTTCCCTCTCTCACTGTGTTTCTCTCTGTCAAATAAACAAAATCTTAAAAAAAAAAAAAAAAAAAAAAATGAAAGACCATTCCAAGGAAATGTTCTCTGTATGGTTAGAATAGCCTAAATGACCGTTCTGATTGTGTGAAGTATCATCCAACAGACCTGGATGATTTCTTGTACTATAGAAAGCACTAAAAAAGCAACTATAAGAGTCTTCTACATATATTCTAGGTCCTACATATAATAAGTAAACATCATGCAGTGCATGTATCTCTATCCAAAGATCCGTCAACAAGGATGCATGAAAACTAGAAAAGACTGATCATGAATCTTTCTGCTAGGAACAATGCTATCAGTTCTGACATCTTTCACTTATCCTCCAAAGGTAAGAACTTCTGAATCTATATCCAAATTTTTATTTTTTACTCTTTGTTTTTCATATCCGACTACTAACAAGTACTAAGACATAAGCAAGGGTAGAGAAATGAACCAAAAGGCGCAGAATAAGCTCTTTTTTTCCATGTAAAATCTGGCCTTCATGAAAAAAAATGGAAAGATGGTGCCATCCATGCAGTCACAGGAGTAAGCCGTACCAGCAAAGGGGCATGGCTAGGGACACTATCTTCTCATCCTGAGGAATGGCACCATGACATTGTACATCTGCAATCCCTGGACCCAGGTAGGCACTCAGGAGAAAGTTCAGTTACATAATAGCAAGTATTTGAGTTTTTGCCATGTGCCAGACACAGCACTAGGAACTTATATACGCTCTCTCAGCAAATTCTCACAACAATTCTAGGAAGCTAGTTCCATTATTGACTTCCTCTATAGTTGGGACTTAGAGAGTTTAAACAATGGAATGAGTTACCCCAGGCGGTACAGGTGAGTGGCAGGTTTATAAAAACCCAAGGCCTCGATACTCAACAGTGTGGCTTTCTCTACTCTATACTTCAGAGGTCCTAGACAGGCTCCCAATTTTCAGTTTCAGAGGCATGTCCTGGAAACATTTGATTTAGCACTTTCTCCCTCTTCGAGATTTCTTTGGGCTATTTCTTCAGCAGTGCTTTGATCTTCATTTTTCCCATCTACAGTGTGACTATACACAGGTGAGTTTTTGTTTCATTTATTTTGAGTGTGCTTAGGGGAGGACATTTTGGTTTGCTTGTGTTATTTTTTTTTATTTTTTATTTTTTAAAGATTTTATTTATTTGACAGAGGGAGAGAGGTCACAAGTAGGCAGAGAGGCAGGCAGAGGGGTGGGGGGGGAAGCAGGCTCCCTGCTGAGCAGAGAGCTGGATGTGGGTCTCGATCCCAGAACCTTGAGATCATGACCTGAGCCAAAGGCAGAGGCTTTAACCCACTGAGCCACCCAGGCGTCCCTTATTTTTTTTTAAATGAACTTACAGGTAATAAAAAGAAGGCCAGCAGGTGAAAAAAGAATAGAACACATTAACACATTAATGTGTTAGAATAGAATTAATGTGTAAAGAATAGGACACATTAACACATCAGCCAAACACAGTAAGTTTGGCTAATTTATATATATATATTGTAATATCCAGAGCAACCACTAAAATTACTATACAAAGTGATATGTTCACAAACACTGTAAATAAATAAATACAGAATCCTCAAAAATGTTCAATAACTCTCAGGAGGATAAGAAAAGAGAAACATGGGGATGGGAAGTGGAAGAAATGAACAGAAAACAAGTAATAATACAGCAGACTTAAGCTCTAACATACCAATAACTTCCTTGCATGTAAATGGTCTAAAAACACCAAGTAAAAGTCAGAGATTTCTCCAGAGTGGATAAAACAACAATGCAACAATATGCTGTCTATAAGAAGAGATACATGCAACAATTTAGATGACTCTTAAGGAAATTATGCGGAGTTTAAAAAGCCACTATCAAAAGCTTACTTGATTCCATTTATGCAACATTTTTGAAATGACAAGATGATAGATACAGAGGACAGATTAGTGGTTACCAAGGGTAAGGAAGGAGAGAAAGAGAGGGAGGTGGGTATGTATGGTCATAAAACAGTAGTACGAGATCCTTATGGTGAAACTCCTCTATATCATAACTGTGGTATTGGTCATGCAAACTTACACGTGTGATAAAACTGCACAGAACTGAACACACACTCACACACACAATTGCATATAAGTCTGAATAAGGTTGGTGGATGATTTCAATGTCAACTTTCTGGTTGTTATGTTAACCTATATTTCTCCAAGATGTTACCATTGAAGGAAACTGGGTAATCTATAGTATATAGATACAGGGCCTATCTGTCTAATTTCTTACAACTGATGCGAATCTACAATTATTTCAAAATAAAAATTAAGAAAAAAAACAAAGAAGGAAATATATAGTGAGAAGGAAGTCTTTCTACTTCTGTCTCTGCATCCCTCCATTCTCTTCTCCAGGAATAACTATTGTGGCTCTTTTCTTATACATCCTGCCAGAAATAACCTACAGTCTCTCCACATAGAGAGTGAATGCATACACACATAGAGGTTTATAGCTTTTGTACAAATTTTAACATCATGTCCACTTTCCCTCAACATTGCTTTAATTTATCTTTAAGTTCTTATTTAAATTCCGGTTAGTTAACAGTGTGGTATCAGTTTCAGGTGCGTCATATAGTGATTCAACACTTCCATGCAACACGCAGTGCTCGTCACCAGTGCTTTCCTTAACCCCCATCACCCATCCAGCCCATCACCCACCAACCTCCTTTCTGGTAACCATCAGTTGTTCTCTAGAGTTAAGAGTCTGTTTATCAATTTATCTTAAGTTTTCAGCAGTGATAGAACTCCTTGCTCTAATAGCTGCACAGTATTCCAACCCATGAATGAATCCTTGATTTACTTAACCAATACTTTCTTCACAGAAAAACATAATCCAACAAAAAACAGACATGTAGTTCATTTCCAAATAGTGCTCGTAATAGACAATGCTCCAGGGTGGGCCGGTGATCACTGACTCGGTTTTTTTTTTTTCCTAACCATTTCTAACCACAATCTCATATATACACCCTCAAAAAACAACTCTTTGTCCTGGGCTTCTGGGAACCAGGCCTAGACCCTCCAGTCACATCACAGTGTGCTGGGCTCTGAGCTCAGGAGATGCGGACCAGAGGCTTATTTATCTCTGTGCCTACGTCCCTGGCTTTGCATCACTCACCTTCTCATTGTTAGTTTCCTCTATTTTTAAGCTAACTTTTCTTTAGCAAAAGTGAACCTGTTCGTAGTTTTCTGAAGATATTTCCCTCCACTTTATGAGGATGTTCCCTCCCAGTTCTCTCCCAATTACCTAGAACACTCTCTTATTTAGTTATCTCCCTGCCATCTCGGCCATGACTTGTCCTCCTTGAATGAATGATTTTTCTTGCCACCCCATTTTGACAAGCAGCTCGATCAAAACTGTAATTACCCTTTCTCCTTGAGTACAGTGCAAGTAAGGTATTCTAATATGCCTTGCAGGTGTATAAACATGTACAAATGGTGTGGTATTTACAGTAATGGGGAGCAGGCACCCCTCATCTCTGTGTAATTTGTGAACTCCCAAAGAGGCACTTTAGACAGAATGGCAGGTATAAAATAATGAAAATTGCCATTAAAAAAATAAAGAGAAAAAGAAAAGCTGGCCACTTCCCAATGCCTAGCACAGAAAGCCACACCAAAAGGGCATTTTTGGTTACTTTGCTTCCATAACCAGTCATAGCTCAGCTCATACACTGGTATGTTAGCTCATCTGCCAGTGAGTCAATGACAACAAGAAAAGTGCTGAGTGAACTGAATGTGTGTGTGTGTGTGTGTGTGTGTGTGTGTGAGAGTGTGTGTGGAGTAGGGGAAAATTAAGGTACATAAATGACATACCGTGACACATATATAATCATTTTTAAATTATTCCATGTAATTTTAAAACATATGCCTCTAATGTTTAGTAAGCATTCTCTATATATCCCTTGAGTAAATGTGGATGAATCAATGAGAATGCTTGTTCTTGTCAATGGTTTTCCTTAGATCATCTGTGTCTACACGTCAGATGTCTGTTTTATTAGTGCTGCATTGCCTGTGATTATGGAAGTTTAATACAAGTTAGGTGATGAAGCTTTTCATTGGCTTTCCCTGTTCAGGCAAATACTCCGTAGCCCTTGCAGTATTCCATTATGTGCAAGCTCTGCCATCTCCCTAACCATTATTACTCTGCGCAGCCGGACTATTTTAACGTCTGATCTATTCCACCAGGTGAAGCAAACAATTTAGACAGAGCACCACAGCTGCTTGATAGAGGATGTCCTCATGTTTTTGTTCCCTTTTTTAATACACCCAAGCATCACATTTATTTTTTCAACAGCTGCTGCACATTGCACAGATTTCTTAATTAGCTAATGTTTGGAAAGCCTTTTGAAGATAAAAAGCCCTATATATGTGCTAAGTGTTATTATTACCTTGACAAAAGAGCTCTCTTTTACCTTGGCTCACTGCAAAATGTGTGAGCTTTCCTTCTCTCTAACTAGCGCTAGTCAAACCACAGGCTACATGAATCACGGGAGAAAGAACTCAGAAATTCAGCTGTGGCCCCTGAACGCAGGCGCTTGGGCACCCTGGAGTGTTCCTTCGTGTCTTAATGTAATCTTTGTAGACACCAGGAAAAACGAATGCTGGGCAAGGAAACACATTTTCGGGCTCTAGAATGCTTTGGAGGGAATGGAAAATAGGAACCTCTTTCTTGTAAGAGCTCTTCGCACGTCAAACTTACATTTGTTTCTCTTGGCTTGAGTTTGGAAAACAAAGCAAATGTTGAGCTATCGCAGATTGCATCCTTACAAATAGATACCCGTGCCCTAGAGATGAAAAATTATTTTCGTGAAACATAAATGTACAAGCTGCCTTTGTCCCTTCCTCATTACCAGGAGGCAGGATACGAAAGAAAATCTACTAAAATGATGGCAGAAGACAAAGAAAGCTTCCGCAGGTCAATGCTTACATCTTACCCCCACTCCACACACATCTTTGCTTATCAAAAACACTACCCTTCGAGGATGTGGAAGATGCAGCTTCTGTCTTGGAGAATTTTCCATTTTACTATTAATAAAACAACAACAGGGACATCTGGGTGGCTCAGTCAGTTAAGTGTCCGACTCTTGATTTCAGCTCAGGTCATGGTCTCAGAGTTGTGAGACTGAGCCCTGCACTGGGCTCCACGCTCAGTGGAGAGTCTGCTTGGGGGTTCTCTCCTCTCGTTCTCCCTCTGCCCCTCCACCTGCTTGCCCTCTCTCAGTCTTTCTCTCCCTCCGTCTTCCTCTCTCTCTCAAATATATCAATCTTCAAAAAATTAAAAAATAAAAAAACAATAGTAACTTCCATCAGCACCTATTTCTAGGTCTCATGCTCTGTGCCCTACAGATATTATTTACTCCCCACAACAACCCAGAAAGGTATTTGTTATTATTGTCTCCATCTAACAAGGGAGCAAGCAGACCAGGCAGTTCAAATGACATGCCCCAGGCTATCAAGTAGGTAATGGGAGTCATAATTTGAACCCAGGATTTCCTGGACACAAAACTGAACTCCTCCAACAAACAATAACACTTCAATGTCATCGTCATTAGAGTCACAAGTGTGGTACAAAATAAGAATGGTGTCACTCCTGCTACAATTTTGTATTATTTTAGAAAGGTGGCAGAGGCAAGGAGCATTCTGGCTGGTACGTTCAGGGAAGTCATCGGGAAAATGACTTTGCTCACTTTGTGAGGAGACAGCTTTGCTACATTCGGCACAGTGTGAGAATTGGCATGCTCAGATCACCAACCCGTGGATTCACATTTGCTACTATTCCCATTTTAGGATTTATTCAAGGGAGAGAAGGCAAAAATAACGGAAATGAATGGAAAGAACAAATACCTATGTCATGGAAATGAGCTCGGTCCTTTGGTCCTAATTTAAATAATTATTATTTTTTTTAATTTTTAAAGATAAGTAAACCACGTACACTTACTTAAAAAAATAAATTGTGCTATTACCAGTTTTTCCCAATGGCACTGAAGTTTCACATCTGAGTACCTGGGAAAATACGACAGTGGTGACATTAACTGAGAAAGAAGGGACTTAGAAGAAAGGGAATCGGGGACAGGGGAAATAACAGATTCTACCAAAAGATCCAAACCTGGAAATTTTTCCATTAAAACCCCCAACTGTTAGACAAGGACTATGCAAGCAGCTTTGTAACGTCTGCCCATGCAGAGCTCTTAATCAGCCTGCTTCTCCTATCACTTGAAAGCTGCTGTCTCCGCTTCCCGGTGCCAAAGCACTCTTATGGAACAAGGACACACTCGACAGGCTCCCATGCCAAGACAAAAACACTTTTGGTGTCCTCCCTAAATGATACCAGGAGTAGCAAATACTGTTATTACACAGCTCTAGGGCTGAAACATTTGGGAAGGTGGAAATCCATATTCCAGATCAGCTTCGTAGAAATCTCTTAGAGCTGGGGACAATTCATAGCTCCCTGCTTAAAAGCAGGGACAGGGACAGTGAGATGCTCAGTGGTGAAAGAGCTTGTTTGTAGCTAATCTATTAGATATTTTTTTTCAAGAATACCATCCCAGTGAGCCCTGTGATTCCTGTCAAGTCACTGAGCTTGTTGACCTACAAAATGTAGATCAAAGACCAAATCTGCATTTCAACACAAGATTCCTTCTAGGCTCTAGAAATGAAGTTGGCCAAGTTGCTGATTTGAAACCCAAAACATAAAGCACAACATATTGTCTCTCAGAAGTTAAAATGTAGGGAAGATGGGAGGGTTCAGATATCAGAGAAAGAGAATCGTTTTGGAACTTACCACCGCCAGCAAGTGCCATCAAAATTCTCTGTAATTTGGTCCAATCATTCTTCCCCGACAGATGCTCCAGTACTCCCTTTTTGGTCTCCCAAGTTTCCTCTAATCTGAACCACATGCCTTTCTATCTCCCGTAAATCTTATATTTCCCACCTTCACTACTGAATTACAAGTATCACTTTTTTTTCTGGAATGTCTTTCCATTCCAACCCCCCATTTGCAAATCCTTTCCCTTGTTCAATTTCTACTTCATATATCACTTCCTCAGGGAAACCTTTCTCTCTCGGAGAAGTATAAATAGCACCTCTGATTCATTTCTCAAATGGAAACAAGTAATTTTCTCTGTATAATAATGCTGTTTAAACGACATATTTTGGTAATGACTTTATTAGACTGGAATCTCTTTGAGAGTGAGATCCATACCTGTTTCATCTTAGATCCTTTTTGGCTCTCAGTCCAGTACTTTGAAGAGCAGTAGATGCTAAAGAGTTTTCTAATGAAAATTCACTCAACAGTCCTCACATTTATTATCACTTATTGTCAGGTACTATTCTAAAAGCTGTGGATATACTATGAAAAACGTTGGCTAGCCTTTCTGACTTAATAGAATTTACATTCTAAAGTATGGAACAGACAATAAACAAAATAAGTAAGCTGTGTAGAATAGCAGAGATTACAAATAAAATGAGGCGAAATAAAGCAGAGAAGGAAAACAAAATAGGTCAGGGTAGTTGAAATTTTAGATTGCCCAGTTGGATGGATGGAGAGATGGATGGATGGATGGATAGATCAATGGATGCCTATGTGAATGGAGGTTAAAAAACTGACTTTATCTATGGGGGAAAAACTTGCCCCAAACTCTGTCTATTCTCTATAGAAATCAGTTTCTGGAGCCAAAAAAAATAATGCTCATTTCATCTACAATAATTCTACAAAAATAGAGGACAGAGAATCTGATTTCTCAATTTATTGCTATATTGACTTCATGTGCCCCTGAACAAGTCACTTTTGGTAACCTTGTAAAAAAAAAAAAATTTAATGCCTATCACTTTATGAAGAAACAGTTCCTTGGGGTCTGAAAAAGCATGTTTTAATCTGGCAATACTTCCATAAAAAGAAGGATCTTTTCAAATAAAAATTAACCACTGAAGATGGAAATATGAGAAGGAAGATTTTCTACACTGAAACGTGGATGTGTTATCTGTTTATGCTAATTTAATCAAGTCTAGAATAAAGACAGTTTTCACAAAGCATTTGGAATTTCATATCTTCAGACTCACAGTGGCCAGTTTCCTATATCACAAAGGAGTTCATTAGGTTTATTATTATTACTTTACTAATTTTTATTTGCAACATGGAATGTGAGAATCATTTTGTGTGCCATCATTCTAGAGACGTAGGAATATCTAGTCCAAAAGGATGACCACATTTCTCATTGGTCTCTGTTGCATTGTCACTGGAAAAATAGCAACAGGCATTACATTCTCTACGTTATTTTACAAACTGATTTCAATATTAGGGAAAATATGCCTTTATGGCTAAAACTCTACTTCAGACTCAATGTAAAACCACTCAGTGAGTTACCTTTTCAATGTTCCAAGCTAGCTCTTTGAAAAGAGAAAGCACCACAGCCATTCAAGGGCATTTTCCTTGTCATCATGATTTTCAAGGCTCACGATATCATGGGCTGGAAATTTTCCGACTTTTGTAGAGATAGTGCTTAATGTCTAATGTGGCCTCTGAACATTTTACTCCAGTTTTAGTCTCCACGGTTAGCCATGCACTCTTACTTATTTCCTTTCCCTCTTCATTCCTATTTTTTGAGATCCTAAGAGAAGTGGATAGAGTGTTACAGCAGCAGGGAGGGGGAGGTCAGAGATCACAGTATCACTGAAATGGTTTAATGGAACAACTCAGAATCAGATTGTCCAAGTTCCTCTCCTAGCTCCACAACTGCCACCTGTGTGACTCTGGGCAAGGTAGCTCAGTTCCTCTGTGCTACTGTTTTTCTTTTGGTAAAATAAAGATACTGCAATAAAGTTGCCATGAAGGTTCAATAAGTTACTATCTATAAATAGTTTACAGATAGTAAATGCCTGGTGCATGGTGAGCTCATGTATTTGTTATTAGTCATTCTTCCTGCACACAGAAGAGGAAAAAGAGATTCTTCTGTGGCCACGGTCCCAGCTTTCACTGGCTAAGATTCAAAGCGATGTCTAGGCACGTTGACAGGTTGGGAGGCAGGCCTCTTGAAGTGCGTGCCTGTAAGGGATAGAGGGGCTTCCTGGGAAATAATTCTTCCCAAATGCTGAGCCCCACAATTTGGACCCAGCAACAAAGCCTTGGTCTTAGCGGAGAGAAGAGTTATTCTGATTACATCCGATCTGACTCCAGACTAGTCTCATAAGTCAAATAGACCCATTTGGTTCTAAGGAGATAATGAGTTATACTAAAAAGGAAAGAGATAGTTTCCTAAAAATTCTGTAAAATACTGGAGAACAGACAACATGGTTCTGGGTGTGTCTCTGAAAAAAAGAGTGTAAGACACTGATGGGAACAGAGAGGCACTATCCTCCCACTTCAGCAGAGGAGTAGTGGGGGGTGGGGCACGAAGCAGGGCTGGGGGGAGGAGGGACAGGCAGCAACCTCTTAGGGTCAAAGACAACCCAAATGGCCCTTCGCTAAAGAAGAGCTAAAACTACGGATTAGCACAGACCTCTGAATGCTGCTGGAACCAAGATAATAGTGAAACTTTTGCTTTCTTATAATACGGCAATGGCAACGTGGCTCATAAACTACAAAGCCCTAAATAATTTCCCCACTAAGCTTACTATCCTAAAAAGTCAGGGAAAGGATAAATAATTTCATTCACTAAGCATTAAACAAATACTTCTTCAGTCCCTCCTGTGTGTGAGGTACGAGAGACCGGAGGGAGAGAGAAAGCAAGCAGGTTTCCGCCCTTGCAGAGCTGACTGGAGCGGCGAGAGACACCACAAGTCCCCAGGCTACTCGATAGCAGTCCCTGCTCTGGAAGGGAAGGTACACAGTGCTGTGGGAGCCCGGGAGGGACAAACAGCCTGAATTTGGGGCACTGTGAGGGCTTCTTCCCTGAGGAGTGACCTCTACGCCAAGAGCTGAAAAAGAACTAAAATCTAGCCAGGCAGAGAGAGGGAGGAGGAACATTCTGAGCTATGGCAACGGTATGTGCAAGGGTCCAGGTGCTCGCCTTAGAGAACTTTGGTCAGCAGGGTTCAGCAAATGGTGGCCTCAGGCCGCTGCCTGCTTTTGCAAATCCAGTTTTGTTGGACCCTGGCCGCGACCATTTGTTTGCCTCCTGTCTGTAACTGGTCTCCTGCTGCAGAGCACCACTCACTTCTGGTCAGCAGAGCTTAATAGTTACTCTCTGGACCTTTACAGAAAAAAATTTGCTGAGCCATGGACTAGATCAGAGAGGGCAACTAGCTAAGTGGGCAGCACTCTCCTGGGGAACTTCCTCCGGTATGATCTCGGTTTGGGACTAGACAGCGGTATAAGCAGAATAGAATGAGTCGACAGCTATACTCTTCTGTGCACTTTACAAGTCAAGTGCACGGCAACAGCCCCTGTGGCACCATGAAAGGTGCCTTTGTGGCATTTTTTTACATTTATGCTTCATGGAACCTTTTTTTTTTAAAGATTTTATTATTTATTAGTGTGTGTGAGAGAGAGAGCACAACCAGGGGGAGCAGCAGGCAGAGGGAGAAGAAGGCTCCCCTCTGAGCAGGGAGCCCAACAAAGGGGCTCGATCTCAGGACCCTGAGATCACGACCCAAGCAGAAGGCAGATGCTTAACCGACTGAGTGATCCAGGTGCCCCTCATGAAACCTTTTTATAAGAGTTTTGTATCCAAGTTACTAGAAGGCAACTAACTCACGGCATGCTGCTGAGACTAAAACCTTTCTAGATTACGGCCTCAAGCTTGCTGCAACATGAAGGATAAACACCGTCTGAGAAGTCACATGGCAGGCACTCTCCAGGTGACATGCTGAAGCTGGATGGCACACCCAGCGTGCCCCATGGTCAGTCCTTGACATCCAGTTCAGAGAAGCTATCTACACCTTATAAGCAAAGGACCTTTACTTTGGGGTTTTATAATAACAAAAGCTTTACTAAACTTTTAAACTATCCATAATTTAGTACCTGCTTCATTTGGACGTTTTTCCCCTCCCCTTCTGTCATCCGACTCTCCTTTGTTCTTAGTTATATTATTTCCTTTGCCCACAAGGATTCAGATAAATATCCCCATGTCCTGTTTCCGTAATACACTGTGCGTACCACAGTGTTTCTTTCCTGCCATCTGCCCCATTCCTGTCAGATCCTTCAAGGTAAAGCTGTGTCCTTTTGACCTTTTAGGTCAGTGCCTGAAACATTTGTGGGTTCTCAGTATATAGTTTCTTAACGGATAAATGAAAAGGTAAAAATAATAATGACAGAATTAATACTATGGGATGAAAATTTTACATATAGTTTACTCATCAGTTCACAAGCATAATTACATGAATAATGAGCCCTATGTTTCTGTTTTCAATCCCCATTTTCTTCACACTAAAGAATTAGCCAGGGGTCGCTCAGAGAACTTTCTCTTTTCTGGTGTAGTCTATGTCTTATTCTTGTCTCTTGGTCCAGGTTATGCAGGCCCCCTGATTCTCTGCCTCAGAGACCCACCCTGCCATTTCAAATACTGACCTGCTAGAAAGGCCCCTTCCTTACATCAGAATTGTTTATTTTACTGTATTTTTTCAGTGTTCCAAGATTCATTGTTCATGCACCACACCCAGTGCTCCAATTACATCAGAATTGTTAATACTTACTGTAAATACTTCTCAATCTCTCTTCTTCTATAAAAAGAGATGTAACTAGCTGTATTTTTGTGGAATTTTATTTATTCTAATTTTCCCTGCAAAGTGCTAGCTTCCAAATCTTATGCCTAGCCATGGTCCTATTTATCTGCTTAGTTTTCTCTTTTTAGCACTTGTATTTTCTGCCAGACCATGATGATGGGAGGGAAAGAAATTTCTTCTTATCCAGAAGAAATGGTGATTTCTTTTTTTCTTTTATTTTTTTTATTTTAAAGATTTTTATTTTTTTATTCATGAGAGACAGAGAGAAAGAGGCATAGGGAGAAGCAGGCTCCCCGAAGAGCAGGAAGCCCAATGTGGGACTTGATTCCAGGAGCCTGGGATCATGATCTGAGCCAAAGGCAGATGCTTAACTGACTGAGCCAGCCAGGCAACCAAAATGGTGATTTCTTGATTGATTTCAAATGATGATACCAGGGCACCTTGACAGTTGTTCAATGGGAACTTTCCATTTAATTATTTTATACCCATGACTACGTAGAAGAAATCAACCTAAATAGAGAAAGACCTAAACTTTCTCAACAAAGTTAGGTGTCCGAAATGGGAGAAAGACCATGGTACATGGCAGTCATGTGACATCTTTTTTTTTAAATTAACATATAATGTATTATTTGCCCCAGGGTACATGTCTGTGAATCATCAGGCTTACACATTTCACACCACTTAACATAACACATACCCTCCCTAATGTCCATAACCCAGCCACCCTATCCCTACCCCCCTACCCCCCAGCAACCCTCAGTTTGTTTCACCAGATTAAGAGTCTCTTATGGTTTGTCTTCCTCCTGATTCCATCTTGTTTCATTTCCACCCCCCACCTCCCACGACCCCCAACCTTGCCTCTCAATTTCTTCATATCAGAGAGATCATATGATAATTGTCTTTCTCTGACTGACTTATTTCACTTAGCATAATACCCTCTAGTTCTAACCACGTCGTTGCAAATGGCAAGATTTCATTTCTCCTGATGGCTGCATAGTATTCCATTGT
>CM053606.1:54459420-54481217 GCA_028646535.1 Procyon lotor
TATATTCAATAATATAATCATACATAATTCATTAGCTTGTTAATTAGGCCCCATGTTTCCATATGCAGTGACAGACAGACAGGAGCCTAGGCGTGAATCAGGGGAACCATGAGAAGGACCTGTGTCACAGCCGCAGTACACGGCCACGACTTTCACGCGGTCAGATTTCCTTCTTGGAAGAAAAGAAAAGGACACCCATTCTTTTCATAGCCTGTCAGTAAGCCTATTCTGTAAATGAAACAAAAATAAAAATTTGTTTACATTTTGGATTGCCTCTGTCTTCTCGTTTTATGACAATTCATCTGTTTTAACTCCAGGGCCTTATTTCTTTTGAGCTTCAAAATACGTGAAGGTGGGGCGCCTGGGTGGCTCGATGGGTTAAAGCCTCTGCCTACAGCTCAGGTCCTGATGTCAGGGTCCTGGGATCGAACCCCCCATTGGGCTCTCTGCTCAGCAGGGAGCCTGCTTCCCCCTCTCTTTCTGCCTGCCTCCCTGCCTACTTGTGATCTGTCTCTCTGTCAAATAAATAAAGTCTTTAAAAAAAAAATACATAAAGGTGTTACAATATTCAGTGCTTGAGATACTTAGATTGCCCTTTATCAAAATGATCCCATGGAGAGTTCTAAAATCCAGTTACATAGGTTTTGGAGAAGACTCCAAGAAAGTCTGAAATCTGCTCTTAAAACTAGCCATGAGGCACTGTAATTTTCCATAAAGCATGTTGGTTCGCTCATCCTGTGAATAGTTATTTATTGTTGTCTCTTGATCTTCTGAAGCCTGAGTAAGTTCTCTAGTTTGGTTTCCACAATCTTAGGTCCTAGAAGGGTGGTAATTTTCAGTTTTAGCTAATTGCTATGCTTTACATGGTCACAGGGAGTGAGCATTTTAGAAAGCCACTTCATTAAAGCATTAAAATACTGTGGGCTCACTAATTTCATTTACTGGGTCAATAACCCATGATATCTAGAAGAAGATTTAAAATACTTTAAAAATAATTATTCAAACAAGAAAGGAATTTCAAACTAGAATTACCACAGTAATAAAGGGAAGAGAGAGACTCCAAAGCAAGTACAAACATTATATTTAAATCCTAATATCAGATTCCTATAACTAAAAGAGTTTATTTAGCTTGTTCAATAGTGGATCACAAGATTTCAGACCTGAAATAAACTTTAGCAAGCATCTAGTCTGGATGTAGACATTCAAGTATTTTTTTTCCCTTTAAAAAAACACATAATTGCATATCTGGATTGCCAGCCTACATGTTCATTTTTCTTAGAGTATTCACAAATTTCTTACTCAGTTTTTACCCCTAGGTATTTTGCATTTGGTGCTATTGTGTATCAGATATTTTTCTGTTGTAGTTCTGTTTTTTGCTGATGTACTATGGATGGTAATTTGGTATATCTGTGTTGTAGCTGGCTAGCCACTTTAAATTTTTCCTATTCTAATAGTTTTCTCTGGTTTGTTGTGTTTGCAAGGAACACTAGCATATCATCCGCAAATAATGATGATTTCTCCCCCTCTGTTCCAGTATTACTACTTCCTCCAACCCTGCCTCTGGGCTTCAGTTATTATATTGAGTAGAACTTCCAGAACAATGTAAAATAATTGTGGAATCAGTGAACATTCACTTCTTGTTTCCAGTCCTGAAAAGAACATATCTAGTACAGACTTTCTAAACCATCTTTGAGACCATTACTCTGTAAGATATTAATCAGTTTCCTAACAAAAAAGAGGATAAGGTTTCCATATAATTTTCTGGAACTCCAAATGAAACAAAGTGAGACAGATTTCTTTAGCAAATGACTTTCCATAGCCTTAGTATATTTTTTAATATTATAGCTTTTAGGTGTTTCTTTGGTTTGTTTTTAAAGATTTTATTTATTTATTTATTTGACAGAGAGAGAGAGAGACAGAGAGAGCACAAGCAGGGGGAGCAACAGGCAGAGGGAGAAGGAGAAGCAGGCTCCCTCCTCAGAAGGGAGTGGAAAGCGGGGCTCCATGTCAGGACCATGAGATCATAACCTAAGCCGAAGGCAGAGGCTTCACTAACTGAGCCACCCAGGCGCCATAGGTGTTTTGTTTTGTTTTGTTTTGTTTATGTAAGCTTCACATTCCCATCAGTTACTGTTTGAGACTTCAAGTTCCTATACATTCTTTTTAACACTTGATATTTTCAGACATTTTAATTTTCAGGCAATCTGGTAGAGATACAATAAATCTCATTGTTTTAATATGCATTTTTCTGATTATTAATGATAAGTACCTTTTTAAAAATTCTATTAACATATAATGTATTATTTGCCCAGGGGTATGGGTCTGTGAATCATCAGGCTTACACATTTCACAGCACTCACCATAGCACATACCTTCCCCAGTGTCCATCACCCAGCCACCCCATCCCTACCGCCCCTACCCCCCAGCAACCCTCAGTTTGTTTCATGAGATTGAGAGTCTCTTATGGTTTGTCTCCCTCCCAATCACATCATGTTTCATTTTTCCTCCTACCCCCCACGACTCCCACCTTGCCTCTCAAATTCTTCATATCAGAGGAATCATGTTATGATTGTCTTTCTCTGACAGACTTATTTCACTTAGCTTAATACCCTCTAGTTCCATCCATGATGTTGCAAATGGCAAGATTTCATTTCTCTTGATGGCTGCATAATATTCCATTATATACCACGTATTCCAATATACACCACATCTTCTTTATCCATTCATCTTTTTGATGGACATCTACGTTCTTTCCATAGTTTGGATGTTGTGGACATGATAAGCACCTTTTCTAATGCTTATTTTCCATTTGAATTTCCTCTTTTATGTAATGACTGAGTCTTTGCCCATCTTTCTGTTGCTTTGGCTGTCTGCTATTTTTATTATTGATTGGTAAGGATTTGTTATATATCTTTATGTTGACTCTTCTTAGAATATATATATATATGTATATGTATGTGCATACACACACACACACACACACACACACACACACACACGCCTATAGCCTGCAAGTTTACTCTCTTGATACTGTCTTTTGAAAAATAGCCATTCTTAAATTTAATACAGTTTATTTTTTCAACCTTTTCCTTTATTGTTAGTGCTTTTGTATCTTGTTTAAGAAAAATTTGTCCTGCTATGATGTTATAAAACTTTTCTCCTACATTTTTTCCTAATAGATATTGTTTTACTATCTTTCAGGTACAAGTTTCCAATTCTCTGGCATATACATAAAGGTCTAGATTTACTTTTTAAAAGATTCAATTCTTCCAACTCCCCCTTTTTCAAAGCCTTATTCTTTTTTCTCCACTATTCTGCTTGGCACTTTGATTCCCAATTATTTGGGGTCTTTTTTGTATTCCATTTGTCTGTTTGTCTATCCTTCTGCCAGTAACATCTTATATCTTGTCCTTCATCCCAGGGAATTCTAGCTTTTACAGCCCTTTGCATTTCATATGCATGTTACAGTCAGCTTATAAAATTTGACAAAAGAAATCCTATGGTATTTTAGAAATTTGGTTGAGATTATTTTGGTTCTGTAGCTCAGTCTGAGGACAGGTTACATCTTTACATCATTAAGTTTTCTATTCTATGTACATGTTATATCTCTTCATTTATATAGAGTTTTTTAAAGAAGTGGTTACTGTTAAAGATCTGCTATTTTCTCCACAGAAGTCTTGCACATCTTTTACTAGATTTATTCCTAGGTGTTCTTAGTTGTGATACTGTTATAAATGACATACTTTCTTCAATTTTCACTTTTCCTGATATGCTTGAAATACAATTGGTTTATATCTAGCAATCCTACCAAGTCTAATAAAAATTATAACAAATTGTATGTGCATTCTTTTATATTGTCTTATCATCTGTAATTATATTTTTGTTTCTTCTTTTCCATTCCTTATACTTTCATTTTATTTTTTTTTGCCTTGATGCACTGCATAGGACCTCAGTATATTGCATAACAAAGGTGATAGTGGAAATCATTGTTTTATTCCCAAGTTCCAACATTTTATGATTAAATGATTAATTAAATTAAACATTTTATGATTAAATTATGATTAAATTAAACAGTACAATGTTGACTGTAGAAGTTTTGTTTTTGTTTGTGAATGTTGTTAATGTTGTAAATTACATCAATGTATCTTTCTCCCTAATCTTTTCATTCTGAAAAATTTTGTATAAGTTGCAAATTTCATTGAATACCATTTTTTACTTGAAATAACAGCCCATAGACAAATTATGAATATTGAGATTTTGGTGTTTGGCAGATATCTTCTTAAAAATGAGTGAAATGAACCAGTCACTTCAAGAAAATGACAGGCAGCACATTTTACTAATTTTGACAAAACTTGAGCTTTCAAGTCAAAATTAGCATTTTGGAAAACTTATATTGGTCATCATCAGCTTTCTAGTTTCTCAGAACTTAAAAGCTTTTCTGATGAGGTCAGTGATAGTATCAATGAATGTGTTTAAAATAAATAATTGAAAATTCAACACTTTAGATATTGGCATAACTTATTACAGTAATATTTTTCAAAGACCAGTGTGTGATGTTACAAAATCGTGTATGCACAGGGTTAAAGATCCATGAAAAGTATAAAATAGAAAAATGGAATCTAATGTAATAGAAGAAAATTTTATTGATATGGTTTTAGGTTCCATATTGCAAAAAAAATTTAAGATATCACCATTTGGGGGCACCTGGGTGGCTCAGTCGTTAAGCCTCTGCCTTGGGCTCAGGTCATGATCCCAGGGTCCTGGGATCCAGCCCCTCATTGGGCTCCCTGTTTGGCAGGAAGCCTGCTTCTCCCACTATCTGCTTGCTACCATTCCCTCTCTCACTGTGTTTCTCTCTGTCAAATTAATAAAATCTTAAAAAAAAAAAAAAAGATATCACCATTTGTCAAATTTTGACAGATTCAAAGAAAAATAGATTTTTCTATTAGAAATTCTAGATTTCTAGATTTAAAGATAGATTCAAAGAAAAATATCTACACCTATCTTCCTTCCCCTACTATGTATCTTTGTGAAGCTGGATTTTTTTCTTCTGCTTCAACCAAAACATACATTGCAATGGATTGAAAGCTGGAAAAGATATGAGAATCCAGCTATTTTCAATTAAGCTAGGCACTAAAGAAATTTGCAAAAATGTAATATAAATAATGCTACTCTTTCACTGTTTGAAAAATATAGTACTTTTCAGAAAAAATGGGTTATGTTAACATGAAATGGGTATGTTATTATTTTTGAATGAATTGATATTTTTAAATTTTCTCATTTTCAATTTTGAATATGGTAAGTATTAATACAGGTTCAACTCATGTAAACAAACTATCTTTGGAATTCTAAATAATTTTAGGAGTATAAATCACACCTAAGACCAAAATATTTGAGAACTACTGCTCTAGAAACAGCACCAGGTGCCCTAAGCTTATGAAAATATAATTTTATTTGGCATATTTACTCTCTTCCTATGACAATGAATGAAACACAAAATATTTTAAGTCCATTTACTTCCTCCCAAATTATATGCTCTTTGTAGTAATTTTTTAAAATATATATTTTTTTAGATTTTATTTACTTATTTGACAGAGAGAGATCACAAGTAGGCAGAGAGACAGGCAGAGAGAGAGGAGGAAGCAGGCTCCCTGCTGAGCAATGAGCCTGATGCGGGGCTTGATCCCAGGACCCTGAGATCATGACCTGAGCCAAAGGCAAAGGCTTTAACCCACTGAGCCACCCAGGCACCCCTATAGTAATTTTAATTCTAGAATTTCCTCTTTGCTTTTGTGTTTATGAAGCTTCACTGTGCTATGTTTAGATGTAGATTTTTATTTATTTTACCTAGGAATCATTACCTTAGCGTTTCAAATGTGTGGATTCTAATAAATTGTGGAACATTCTCAGCCATTATCCTCTGTTCTCTCTCTCCTCTCCTCTGGTATTTCAAAGAAATATATATCAGGCCTTTTAAGTGTATTCTCTGTGTCTCTTATCCTTTTTTTTTTTAATCTCATGTTTTATTCTGAACATTTGCTTTTATCTTCTTTTTAAAAAAATTTTTAAAAGGATCTTATTTACTTATTTGAGAGAGAGAGAGAGAAAGAGCATGAGCAGGGGGAAGGGACAAGGGAGAAGCAGACTCCCCTCTGAGCAAGGGAGCCCAGACACAGGGCTTAATCCCAGGATCCAGATATCATGACCTGAGACCAAGGCAGACACTTAACTAACTGAGCCACCCAGGTGTACTTGCTTTTATCTTCTAATTCACTAATTCTCTTTAGCTTTGTCTAATTTGTTATTAAAAATGTTCATTGAGTTCTTCATTTCATGTATTATATTTATCAGTTCTAGAACGTCTTTTTTTTTTTTTTTTTAGGATTTTACTTATTTATTTCAGACAGAAAGAGAGGGTAGGAGTAGGGGTGAGGGCCAAAGGGAGAAGCAGACTCCCCACTGAGTAGGGAGCCCAACATGGGTCTCGATCCCAGGGTGCTGGGATCATGACCTAAGCTGAAGACAGATGCTTAACCAACTGAGTCACCCAGGAACTGCAGTTCTAGAACTTCTAAGTGGTTCCTTTATACATACACTCCATCACTTTTTAATTTTCATTTCCCTGTCAACATTTTGCTTGGCTTTTATTTCCTCGAATGTAGTGAACATAGATTATTTTAGTCTAAACCCTGTGATTCCATATGTGAAGCTCCTATGGGACTCTTTTTTTTTTTTTTAAGATTTTATTTATTTGACAGAGAGCAAGAAGGAGAGAGACAGCACAAGCAAGGGGAGCAGCAGAGGGAGAGGGAGAAGCAGGCTCCCCACTGAGCAGAGAATCCTATGTGGAGCTTGATCCTATGATCCTAAGATCATGATTTGAGCCCAAGGCAGATACTGAACTAACTGAGCCACCCAGGCAATCCAGGACTCTTTCTTTTGGTTTTCTCTATTGATGCTTTGTCTTTTCATATGTCTGGGTTTTAAGATTGTGTGTTGGGCATTATATTTGACATTTTTGTGGCAATAATTTGAGGCCTAGTATGCTATTTTCTTCCTCCAGGTTTTTGTTTTTGTTTTTTGGGGTGTTTTGTTTTGTTTTTTGCTTTTTCTAGGTGTCTACGGTTATTCAATATCTGAAATTAAAGTTTTCAGAGCCAGCCAGTTAGCATGAAAGAAGATGACAGATTTTGCTAGAATGGTTTATTTCAAACTTACTGTTAGCATACATCTTAGGAGTCCCAATCCAAAGTAGATGTTGACTACTTACATCTTTTAGTAGTAAGACTTAAACTACTTTAAGTAGTTTAAGTAGTTTACCCTTAAACTACTTACCCTTTTTGGGCTTTGGATTCTGATTTCTGCAGAAGCAGAACTCAGCTATTTATTCCAGAGCTGCAAATGCTTTGAGGGCAAAAGCAGCCTTTAGTGTTTGTCTACCTCCCCAAGTTCCAGACTTCTCCAGGCTGGCAATTCCTCACTGTTCTATTAAGTCTTGGATGATCTCAAACAGATTGTTTTTATATTTTTTCCCAGCTCTTCTAGTTTCTGCCATGGAAAGTTTGTCTGAACTTTCTAAGTTAATTTATTGAATCAGATCTTCCTATGCTGGTCCCTTTTAACAATAATGAATTTGAATGTCCTTTGTCCTTTGGTTTTGCATTTCCAAACTAGAGTTTATTTCCTGAAGCTTAAGCCAGTTGAAAGCCTACAGAAGCCACATTTTCCTCCTTATTCCTAAAATAAGCATAGTCTTAGGATTTACAGCACACACATCTTTCTCCCTATCTCCAGTGAATGACCCTAACCCCCCTGAGACATTCATGTTTCCTTATCTCTTCCATTTGCCCATTTTGCCACCATTTCCTCCCACTTTCAACTAGGAATCCATGTTACTAGTGCTCACAATTATTTCTCAACTATGGACTTTCAGTAGATGACTTGCTTCAATCTCCAGCCCTGGATCAAGCTGGCTAGCTTCTTCATTTCTGCCTCTGTGCTCCTGAACATCCCTAGAAAGAATGTATGATCTTGCAGCACGCTCATCAAAAAATCTGTAATTTCTAATTACGTTAAAAAATCCTGGCAATCCTTTTGATTCTTGCTTATAATTTCTTTCTCAAAAGTCCATCCCTCTCCTGAAGTTGGTTAACCTTACTTCTAAGTATCCCATCACTCAATAATTAACCCTTACTTGCTTTTTAGAAACGCAAGAGAATCCTGTGTGAACTCTAATTGCAGTCCTCTCTTGTAAGGTTTCTCTTCTCATTCTTAATGCTTTTTTCCTATCTCAGAGGAAGAAGTGTATCTTTTCAAAGGATAACCATTCAACTATAGTCTTACATTATTGATTCCTGTCTTCCTGGGATTCTTGGCCCTTCTCTTTCATTTACAGTCACTCCATCTTCACCAACTCCTTCCTCTCAAAGCATCCTTTAGCCTAGAAAATGAATAAGATGGGGAAAAAATTGTACTGAACAAACGTTCAGTTTATCACTAGACTTAAATGCTGTCAGAAATTCCACATGATGGGGCGCCTGGGTGGCTCAGTGGGTTAAAGCCTCTGCCTTAGGCTCAGGTCATGATCTCAGGATCCTGGGATCTAGCCCCACATCAGGCTCTCTGCTCAGTGGGGAGCCTGCTTCCCCCTCTCCCTCTGCCTGCCTCTCTGCCTGCTTGTGAACTCTCTCTCTGTTAAATAAGTAAATAAAATCTTTAAAAAAAAAAAAGAAATTCCACATGACAATTAAGAAAATTCATAAGGTAACGTGATTTTCTTCCTTACTTCCAAAGCAAATTTTAACCAGAATATACAGAGGACCTCTAATGCTATGTAATTGACAACTTTGTGGGAAATAAAAGTTCTCATGCTTGGTACTACATGCATCTTCCAATATCTTCTCCATTTGCTCTTCATAGCTTCTGACTTCTTGGGTTGATTTCAGTTGTTAGTGCTGCTCACCAATCTAGTTATATTCAAGGTTCTAATTGGCAAGATTTACTACTCTAGGATCCTCTCCACATAGTATCCCAGGGATTCACCTTTACCATTTTGTTTTTCATCTCTTTAATCAGGCATTATGGTCTCCTCATTTATCATTCCTGATTCCTCTAGGACAACATTTCCCAAAGCCAGATACCCATTGGAATCATCTGCGGAACTTGAAAAAAAAAAAAAAAAAAACAAACTTATGAGCGGCCGCTATCCTCAGGAGTGGTCAGGAGTGGAGTATCGCCATTATAAATTTGTTAAGGCTTTCCTGGTCATTGTTAAATTGAGTTGAGAACCAAGTCCCTAACTGAGTGAGGTTTTAAGATACCAATATTATAGCATGAATCAGTGTTCTTTCTTACCTCCTGATACGACGTAGTGAGTAGAATGTTAGCACTGTGTCCCTGAGCGCATCTTCCTGAGAGGAGAATAATCCAGAAGTAAGTTGCTTGCAAAATCAGTCAAATTTTATGACCTTCCAGTGATAGTGAAACATGATTTTCTTCCATTATTCCAGTCCATAGGAGAAAACTCTTGGTTTGAGAAGACTCGGTTTTTGCGTCTACTCCAGAGAATGCAAGCTGTTTTTCTTTGGCATGCTTACGTGATTATACAGATTCATTTCCCTCAAGGAACTTCCCAATAAAAAGAACACATTATCTATGGCAACTGAGAAACGTAGCTTTATGTTGCCTGTTTTAGAATTATTTCTTGACATTAACATCTTTATGTACCCCCATATTAAGTTTTATGCTTAGATACAATGCCACAGGTAGGAATCAAGGTAAATGCCATATCCCAAATCCACAGAGAACCAGAGCCAAACCATGGGTTATCAAATCTGTCTTTTTATGTGCTGTTACTCGTAGTGTGTGATTTATATACACTGCTTTTGAAAGCTGCATTAACTGAAAGATGCTGGTTTGTAGAGGGGCAAGGAAGTACATTTACAGGCTGGCTTGGTTGAACTGTGCTGCTTTCTCTCTAGAACAGTCTTTACAATTCTTTGCTCACAGTTAGAGGTCTGCTGAAAGTGACTCGGTGTAGATGAAAACAGCTTGCTTAATCATTCCTGAAACACGGGAAAAATTAAAATACATTTTTTTCTTTGTCAAGCAATAAAAACAATGCCAGATTGTTAATGCCTCTTTTGTACCTTTCACTTGAAAGACCTCAAAAGAACATCAAGGAGAATAAAGGCAAAATCTATTCCCCAATGGCATCATTATACATGTTGAAGCCTCTAAAAGCTGAAACTCTAAAGACATTCATGAAGAGTAGAAAAATAAATGACAGCAAACTGAAGAGTGCATCTCTGGAGCTTTGTTCAACTTACTCTGTTCAAATTGGATGATGAAAAGCAAAGATCTCATTTGTTTCAATATTAAAGTAGTAAATTAGTGAGTGGTGAGTCGCTAATTGTCCTGTAAAGCATTTAGGGTGCCAGGAGTGCCCCGTGGCCAATATTTTAAATTGCATTCTTATGGTTGAAATGAAAGCAACCATTAGAGGAGTGTAAAACAATGTTTTTAATAATTTAAAGAAGTTCAATTCAAACATGATTTTCATTCTGAAATATTTATTGAAGCTCCTGTTTTTATTTGAGATGAGCAAGTTTCATTTTGGACTTCCAAGGCGTCAAATAGAAATTCATGTTCAGTATGGGGCTAGCGTGGGGACAGAGAGAGCCCTCTCCAGTGTAATGTTTCATCCTTGGCTGGGTCTGCTTGCTTCTGGGTGTAGAATTAGCAGGTTTGGTTAAATTTTACTTGAGTTTTTGGTGACCTTTTCTAATCCTGGCTGTTTCATAATTTAATATCTTGACCTTCGTTTTCCATAGAGCCACCTTAGTGATAAATGCAGAGATTTAATAACTAGAACTAGTTGACAGGTGACCTTTCGTACATGGCCATTTCTCTTTGCTGGGGAAACCACACTGTTTTGCAAGTTTTAATTCGCAGATTTTAATTATCTATTCTATAAGCTTTAATTATCTTGTCTATAAGCTTATTCACAGAGAAAAAAAGGAAAGGTTAAATATTTCATTCTTCTTGCTGATTAAAATGTAAAGTACTTGGCAGTTGTCCCAATATATCATTCAAAAAAGACAGGGCAATTTGTCAGGTTCTTACCCAAAGACGAGGAAAGGGGACTTTTCCAGAGTGCTTGTTAAGGAGCAGGATGAAAAAAGTGGCTGGGAGAGCGAGCCATCTCATTAGCTGGATGAGAATAACTACGTGTGTGTGTGTGTGTGTGTGTGTGTGTGTGTGTGTGTGTGTGTGTGTAAACTTGGAGCAGAGAAACAGAAGAGTTCTTTAACTAGATGTGCACTAAGCTGAAGAGAAAAGTGACTGCAAAGTAACAAAAGGATAAATTTGCCAATCACGGTGGGTGACATGTTAGTTTTGTTAATTTTTCCTTTTTAAAAATTTTTTCAGGCGCCTGGGTAGCTCAGTTGGTTAAGCAACTGCCTTTGGCTCAGGTCATGATCCCGGAGTCCTGGGATCAAGTCCCACATCGGGCTCCCAGCTCCACGGGAAGTCTGCTTCTCCCTCTGACCTTCTCCCCTCTCATGCTCTCTCTGTCTCTATCTCAAATAAATAAATAAAATTTAAAAAAAAATTCTTAAAAAAAAATTTTTTTTTTCTTGACCGGGAAAGGATCAATTACCATGACAATCAAATGTCATGATAAATTGGTTTCTAGGGTCCACATAAATAATTTTTAAAAAGAGGAATAAAGCTAATTATTAAAATGTCACGGATTCTTAAAAAGAGGTACAGAAGAGCCAATCTTCCTCCCACCCTCCCCCGTAGGATCAGAGAATATAGGAACTTCTTGATTTCCCTGGGTTTCATTCTTCTGCACTTTTACAAACAAAGTTCATTTTTGTGCCAAATACTCATGCTTCTAATAAAATAAAAATAAAATTTGGCATGGCTGTAAAAGGACGTATAGTAGGGACATAGTCTCCCAATCAGCCAGTGTTCTGGAATCTTCATAAGTAAGGGGGAAGAATGACTCATGAGGTAGAGAAAGGCTTGGCTTTCTCTAACTAATTCCCAAGTGCTTGAAAGCAGCCATGTGGGCTTCTAAAGTGAGTTTACCTCAAGGAGGTTTCCATGCAGGGGGAGATATTCCCTTTAACCACAGAGATCAGCTTCTAAAAATAACATTGCCATGTTCTTTTTTTCCCTCAGACATGGATCGTAATCACTTAATACTTCAGAAAGAAATACAACTCACTGCTGTTATGAAAAAGTTTTGAAAAACAAATTAAGTAAAGATGTGGAGAACCATTTGAGGCTAATAAAATTGGTTGTGATTAGTTTATCTTTGAAGTTTCAGCCAGATTTCAAATAAAAAATAATAAGAAAAAATTTTCTATGTAATTTTTTTATGCCATCCTAATCCCATTGCCAGAGAAGAGAGGTTAATTCTGCTCACATGCAAACCTTAATATTCCTGAGGACCCTCTCATCAGTTGAGAAACATTGTCCTCTTTTGGTGAAATTCTTGGCCACCAAGATGTTTAAAAGCATTAATTTATAATTTAATATCAATAATTTTAGTACAATAGTGGGTGAGATTTGAGATGTTTGCCTAAATGTATATTAGGAATAATGCAATTTAATGATAAATATTTCTTTAATATCTTTCCCTTAGTGCTGTGAGTGCCTTTTGTGAAAGATAACATATGCTACTCTTTTAACCTGAAAGATGTCTAGTACGCACTGGATATCATGTCCATCTCAACATCCTCAACTCTATAATGGGAAATAAAAACAATCCAACTTATGAAGAATTTATTATGAGAATGAATGGAATAATGTAATAAAGTGCTGGGCAGGATGAGTGGCCCATAATAGATGTTCAATCATGTTTCTGTCAATAAGTATAATACACTATGCTTGGATGTCTTTCTCATTCTGTTTCTTCCCTTCCTTCCACTCTCATCCTTTCCCCGTGCCGGAGACAGGAATCTAGTCCTTTTTTTTTATAAGGAAGCGAATGTTATGATTCATTTTAGCAGAGAAAGGACTTGTTTTTCAAGGCAATCCCTTAGGCCTTTAAAATAGTGTATGAATTGACCCTAGTTAATCATGGAACTCTGCTATGCCTCAGAGCTGTGTACTGAGATTAAAAGCTCACACTGATTAGATTTCTAAAATTATTTTATCCTTCATGGTGCCTTTCACAGAATAAGTACTAAGTAAAAATTACTTGGTTTAATAGATGTTGCCAAATTCTTAACTTTCCTCAAGTTGAGTGTTCATAACGAGACACGCAGGTATAGAGTTTGTATCCTTTTGCGATGGAGAAATACCCACATCAAATATAGTGATCTTACCATTAAAAAAAAAAAAAAAATTCAGGTGCCTGGGTGGCTCAGTCGTTAAGCGTCTGCCTTCGGCCCAGGTCAGATTCCAGGGACCTGGGATCGAGCCCCGCATCAGGCTCTCTGCTCGGCAGGGAGCCTGCTTCTCCTGCTATCATTCCCTCTGCTTGTGTTCCCTCTCTTGCTGTGTTTCTCTCTGTCAAATAAATAAAATCTTTAAAAAAAAAAAAATTCATCCTTTTAGACTTTAAGGAAATGGCTGTGTTTGGGGGCACCTGAGCGGCTCAGTCAGTTAAGGGTCTGCCTTCGTCTCAGGTCATGATCCTAGGGTCTTGGGATCGAGCCCCAAGTCAGGCTCTCTGCTTAACAGAGAGCCTGCTTCTCCTTCTCCCTCTGCCCCTCATTTGATGTTTGTGGGCTTTTTTTTTTAACAGGGACACAGTTGCCCAGATACAGTTGGCTGAATATTTGTAGTGATCTCAGTTTACAGACATAGCACAAAGCCCAACCAAAACATTTGGCTTGATGATGCTTTGAGTGGACAAGAGAAAAAGATGAAGAGGTCAAGTTTGTTTTTAATGAAAAGAAACAAAAAAATAAAGACATGTCAACTAAAAAGGAGAATTCAAAATTAAGATAGGACTTGATACAGTGGAGCTGACTAAATCTTTCCAAAGGTCTCAGAAAATCCAGGGCCTCAGCCTGAGAAGAAATTGCTTACTGAAGCAGAACCGAGCGAGTGGAGACATATGGAATACATTTTCAAGCAAGGCCCCCACGTCAAGTAATATAAACGAGTTCAAGAAACAGCAGTACATTTTAACAAAGAAAGCTGAGATCACAAGATACAGCGATAGAACTAATAAAAGGAATTGAGATAACCAGATAAGTGTGATTTGGGTCAAACTGTCCATTCGTGCCTAGGTATTTCTTTCGTTTTTATCATGACTTACCATAGTTCGAAGTGTCTTCAAACGTATAAATGAGTCCCTTGGGCCTTAGCAAGCTCTTGGTGTTACCTGAAGCTTCTGATTATGATTAGGACTGTTGCATTCATCCGGCCTGGTTCTCCCAACATACTGCAAAATGGTCCCTGCCACCAAGTGGCAAATAGAACGTCACCCTATGCAGCCGTGTCTCCTGGTGCCTCATTTAGGATGTCAGGCAGCCAGGCAGGACTGTGGCCAAGCAGGATAGGTATGCAGAATGCTCTTACAACTCTGGCTGTGGTGACAATATATAAAGGAAAGGGACGATTTCAGGATCACCACCTATCCTCCAAGCCATTACATTCCCAGCCCTCTGCCCAATTCCATATTTGTTACATAAACAAAAGGCAGTGGTTGCCAATGTTTGCCCTCAAGTTGTTAGTCAGCTGCTGACCTCATAATCTGCACAGCTGTGGCCTCCCGATATGTTGTCATGAAACAGATTGTGATGTCTTAATTGATCACTTTCAGAGTTACAATTGTCATGTGAAACCAGGATGCTGATTCTTATTAGTTAAATTAAGGCTTGTTACAGCATGACCAGCTAATTCACTCAACGACTAGGAAATCCGATGTGAATCTGTACATTAGAACATATCCGAGGCCCTTTATATCTTTTTTCTTTTTGATTTTTTTTTTAATTTGTGGAGGCCATACCCAAAAATGCTTTTATTATACAGTCAACCAACTTCTTGGAACAGAAAATGGAATGTAACCTCCCTGCACCATATGCATCTCAGTGATAAGTTAGAGTGTGCCATATGACACACACAGTTTAAATCAGGCATTGATTTGCATGACTGTAAGTGGATTTGGAGGACTTAGCTAAGTGTAATGTATGTTAGGCCCTGCTGCAAATCGTCTGGCAGGAAGAATATTGTGTTCTTCCTTACTGCCCTAAAAACTGTAGGCTCCTAGAAGCATGAAGGTCTTAGATCACAATCCCAACTCAAGAGGCATTCTCTTAGGCCCCCATCTGACCATCATTGAGGTCTTCACTATGGCACCAACCCACAGAACCTCATTTCCAAGTGCCCTAATATACTCACCCACCTTGAGCAGACCTATTCTAACCTGCTGTTCAGAAATCTTACTGTGGCCAGGGTGGTGAACAGTTCCTTTGATAGTAGAGTTTTAAGACACTTCATAAATGGCGAGACCTCAGTAGCACGTCCAGTCCATGCCTGAGCCTATGTCGTTTCATGTCCAGCCATGTTCAAACCCTACATGATTCTAACAGTTCAGTGAATCCCTTTTTATATAGGAAAAAAAAAAAGAAACTTCATAAGCAGAACTTAGTGGACATAACCAGTCAAGTTTTTTCAAAATCCTTCATTTTGACATGAAACAAATGGAAACATTTGTCCATCTAGCATATTTCACAGTGCACAATAAAAACTAAAAGAGGTAGAGTTAAATTAACCTAATAACTGCTAGCATCCAAAATACAGTGGGAAACACAAGGATATTCATCAATGCAATTTTATAAAGGAAAAAAATCAGATGATAGCCAAATGCCCAATAGTAGGCAGATAGGTACATGATGGTATGTCCACATAAGGGAATATTATATCGTCATTAAAAATACCTCTAAGGAGGGGCGCCTGGATGCCTCAACTGGTTAAGCATCCCACTCTTGGTTTTGGCTTGGGTCAGGATCTCATGGGTCTAGAAGTGAGCCTCACCTTGGTGCTTTGCACTCAGTGGGAGTCTACTTGAAGATTTTCTCCCTCTGCCCCTACTCCCCAAAATAAATAAATCTTTAAAAAATACACCTGTAAGGACTGTTTACTGGCATGGGAGAATTTAATGATGTGAAATTAGTTGAAAAAACCAAGGTTGCTAAATTTTATAATACTATTTCTCAACCTAATATATCTAGGAGGAGGAAAATAATATGAAATATTGTAGCAGTTGTCAAGTGGTGGAAATATGGAGAGTTTCTATTCTTCTATTTTTTTTTTCAAATTTTCCACAATGAGTCCATATTACTTCAATAATCAGGAGAGAAATGGGTCTTAAAGGAGCTTGAATAGTTCCTTTATAACATTAGTTGTGAGGAGTATGTGTTCAAAACATCTCTAACAGATCTGGAAAGGAACTCATTCTCCTCAGCTAATCCTGCTCCTCCCAAAGCCTTTGCCTTCTCATTTAAAGCCAGCTCTAGTCTTCCAGTTGTTTAGGCTAAAAACTGAAGTTACCCTTGATTCTTCCCTCTCTCTCAGATTCCGCAGTTCATCTTACTGGTCAGCCCAATAGGCTTTACCTTCGGATTATGTTCAGCGTGTGGCCAGCATCTTGCTACCTCTTCTGCTACCTGACCTAGTCCAAGCCACTATCCTCTCTTGCCATGATTGTGGCAGTAGTCTGTTCTCCCAGTTTCTAGCCTTTTCCTTTTTGTCAGTTTTCAACACTGCAGCTAGTGCTGTTAAAATATAATGCACATCAGCACCCACCCTTACCCCTATTCAGAGCCTTCCAAAGGCTCCTGAGTAAAAGAGACTATGTAATGTCTCCCTTGTGTTCCTTTCCTACCATGGGGTGTTTGTGGTGGCTTTTGGTTTCGCTTTGCAGGAATACTCCTCCCTCCCACTCCCACGCACACACACAAATCGCCATAGCCAGCCCTCTTACTCTTACTCTTTCTTCAAGTCTTTCCTTAGATACCATTCTCTACCCACCCCCAGGCAGGCCTTTTCTGATCACTCCACAAATACACAACACACACCACACACACACACCCCCTCTAACCCCCCTTCCTTGCTTTAATTTTCTCTATTTAATAGCACTTGTCTTCACCTAACATATATTCTATGCTGATTTATTAATTGCCTTTCTCCTCCCATTGGAATGTAAACCCAATGAGGTCAGGGGTTTTTGGTTAAAATTTTCACAGCTGAATCATCCCCAACTTCTAGAACATGGCACATTGTAGTTGCTCAATAACTACTTTGGATTCCTAACATTGATAGGAAAGACATCTTGTTACAGTTGGGTGATAGTTATACAGGTGGCTTTTCTGAGGTACTTTGACTCTAAATTTACCTACCAAATTGAACCTGTTTGTGTATTGATAGGCTTCTTCTGGATTTTGTTTTTCTTTCATCTAAATCAACAATTCTCAATGAATTTGGAAAAGTCTGTTTCTTCCCTACTACTAAACTCAGTGTTCAGTCTCCTAATAAATCATTATAATTCAACTGTTCTCACTTCCTAACTTAACCACTACTTACTGGGTCCTATACAATCCAAGGACTTCTGGGGAGTGGGATTAAAATGAAAAAGACTCTTACAGACTTTACTGTGCAGTGGAAACACATAACTAAGCAATAAAATATAACATAACTAATAAAATAAGGGCAGTACTGAGTGTGAGAAGAACTAATGACCAATAGGCATAATAAAAATACAGGATCAAATGTCAGATACAAAATGTGGAATCTCATAGAAGGACGATGAGAAAAACATATCAACAGAGTGCATTGCCCCTTTATCACTGTTTTAAAAGATAGAGTGACTTTCCTCACCTAGGAAGAAAGTGGCAAAAGGAATTCATTTGGTTTGCCTGGGAGGAAGGAATTCAGAGAATAATGGAAAGAGCAATGGGTTTAGAGCTAAAAGATCTAGATTTGAATCTACCACTGCAACTTGAATCTGTCATCTGCAAGTTCTGGAAGCTGGTGCTTTATCCTTTATGAGTCTCTGTTACCTCATTGGTTTAAAACAAGGAGGGTTAGACCAGCACTAGAGTTTTATGTGTATTACGTGTATTAGTATATCATGTCTGTACATCCCTTCCCCAAGTTCTTAAAAGAAGCCTTTCGTTATCTATATAAAATAAAAAGAAACACAAAAGCCAGTTAACTTGGTGATACAGGGAAATTTTTAAGGGTTTTTTTAAGATTTTTGCCAGCCCGAGACTTATCTTAAATAGTTCTTGGTTCTGAACATCGTCATTTGCTGAATTTTTCATATTTTCATCAACTGCTACATAACTCTTCATACATATAAGTAAAATACAAAATTGAAGCCTAGATATATTCCCTTTGCATTTCTTTTTTTAGCCACTGCCTTTATTAAAGAGATCAAATCTTCCCCTATTGCCTTATTTCATTTGAAATTATAGTTTTGAATGAAAAGTCATTATTTAGCATGGAAAACAAATGACTATTTTTCCATTTAATTTTAAAGTAACACAAGGGGATAGAAATTAAAATTATTTCTTAGCATTCTGTATTCACTTTTTTAAATGGAAGCATGGCCTTAGTTTGATAACCTGTGGTAGCTGCTATAGGATTGGTCCATGTATTTCAGAAAATCCCACACTCGGGGACTAGACACAATATCTGAATTTCATTTTCTCAGAGGAACTTATTCGGATAGCTGGAACTTACCCATTTACATGTCTCTCCCCTGTCTGATTTTTCTGTTTTTCAGCCTTTGCAACTGGACTGTGACCTTTGCGCCATAGTGTCAAACTCAGGTCAGATGGTTGGCCAGAAGGTGGGGAATGAGATAGATCAGTCATCCTGCATTTGGAGAATGAACAATGCCCCCACCAAGGGCTATGAAGAAGATGTTGGCCGCATGACAATGATTCGGGTTGTGTCCCATACCAGTGTTCCTCTTCTGCTAAAAAACCCCGATTATTTTTTCAAGGAAGCAAATGCTACTATTTATGTTATTTGGGGCCCTTTCCGCAATATGAGGAAAGACGGCAATGGCATTGTTTACAACATGCTGAAAAAGACTGTTGACATCTACCCGAATGCCCAAATTTACGTGACCACAGAGAAGCGCATGAGTTACTGCGATGGCATTTTTAAGAAGGAAACTGGGAAAGACAGGTGAGTCCTCTGAGAGGCAGCCTCGTTGTCTTTTATGCTAGCTCCTTGCTGAGTTCTTTTGCCAGCTATCAAATGAACAGAGTTATTTTTCAAATTGATTGTTACGTGTTTTTTGACTATTATGATTACTTCATGAGCCAGCAACTAGGCCCCATTTATTCCACCTACACTACCTTCTGTTCTCTCCATTTTGATTGGCTTGAGGATCCAAAAAATACTGGATGCTTCCCCAAGATATCTTTAGATTTGTTCTTACTAAGCTCAATTTGCTGTTCATTAAATTGGATGTTAGCCGAAAGGAAGTATACACATTTCTGTTTCAAAACAGAAATGTTAAGGAACTTAAGGACCTAAACTCCTTTGGAAGTTGTGAAAAAAATTTACCTGAGACAACAAAATACAGCAGGCTATTTATTCTCTAATAAGGTTGCATAGCTTCTTGCATGCAAATAAACTGTATGATCTTGAGCACCATAATCTAATATCTAACAGATATTTTGGTATGTTCAGAATACCATATTGAAATTATGCATTACTGAAAATCATTAGCAGTGGATTCTTGAAGAGAAATGAGGTATTTATATGGTATTTATATACCATTCACTCATTCACTCAATTATCCAACAAACCAGTTTGCATTTTTCATTACATCTGGTTTTTTTTCCCCGTAGCCTTCTGTAAACCACCCTTCCCACTTCCTTTTCTGGAGGTCTACTCACCTTATTTTTCTCATCTCCCATTTCCTATCTCTGCTCCCTCTAACCCCCCCTCATTCTCCCGAATGACTCTACTGCCTACCATTTTTTCTTTCTTTTTAGAAAGATAACCGGTATATAGAAGAGAAGTAGAATTATTAGTTCATATTTCTAGTTCTAATAAAGAACTGTTGAAGGAAATTGAAACCAATTGCAAGTTTTAAGTTATGTGTGAATTATACTTATTCATGTCATACTATGGATAAATTGAGCATTGGCTGTAATTCCAATATTAACAGTCTGATTTCCTAAAAATGTGTGTCTTTCACTCTTCAGTATTATCAGATCTAAATTTTTAACTACATTAGGATATATGCTTGTGGGGGTAAAGTTTCTGATAGCAGTGGGTGTAATTTGTATGCTGATAATTATTTTAAAATCTTATCTGACCTGATTCTCCCATTGATAATGTAAGCTGAATGTAGCATTTTCTACTTCTGAGCACCCAAAATGCACAGCTTCTAATGAAATGCAAGACAGGAATTGCCATAATGCTTGCCTTTTCCACTGTTAGAGTTCACAAGAAAAATCCCAGTGGTTAGATTTGAATCAGTGTAGCATAAGTTGTCCAAAGAGATAGGCACGAGAGATAAAGGAGTGGGTATGTAGCACAATTCTATATAAATATGACCATCTCAAGAGCTTTGGAAATTTCTAGTCTCTCATTAGCCCAGAGGAATGCAATTAATTAGATATATTTGGTATTTCATTAGTCATAGTCAGCCCTCAGGGTATCCCCCAGTCATAACTATATGCCCTAGAATCATTTGGGGCATCAGAGAAGAGCTCAGCGTGTCATATGGTTCTATATATTTTATATCATGTTGGCTTTTGCTGTGAGCTTTCAGTGAGACAGTACACTGTCACAGATGTGTGGATTGTATGGCAAGAATTGGGAGAGAATAGTTTTGGAAGATTCATTTTCCTACTGGCTGTGATGAGGAAAGCTGTGTAACGGGGAAAAGCTTGCTTGGTAAATTAATTTGCAGATATCACTCAATTGGTAAAGTTACCAAAATAAACGGGGGGGGGGGGGGGAGCCAAATTGATTTTTTAATGCTTCCTTCTTTTTTCCTCACCAAGTCTATTCATGTCTGGTTGCATCATGGATTATTGCAACCATATTGAAAAAGACAACTGTGCTGGTGTTTTAGAAATGAACAGAATGGATGGTTTTGGTAAAATCTGGTTGGATGACAAAAGGTTGACCAAATGGCCTCAATGACCTGTTATCTGCTCTGTGATTTAAATCTGTATCCTAACTTTAGCAGTGTGAATATTACTGTTTAAAGATTTCCCATAATGTTCTGATGTTCATGGCCAAATTTCAAACAAGAATATTTCTTAACTTTTTATGAAGGAAATGTCAAAATTATAACGTAGAGAGACTAATGATGTAATGAACCTCTGTATACTCAGTGTTCAGGTTGAATAATTATTAACTCATGGCCAATATTGTTTCATCTATATCCCTACACTTTCTCCCTCCCCAAGAATTATTTTGAAGCAAGTGCCAGACATCATATTATTTCATTCATTAAGATTTCAGCATGTATCTCTGGAAGATAAACACAATGTCATTGATCTACATAAAAACCAGCGATATTTCTTTAATAACATTATATAGTTTGTTTTTTAAATTTCTTCAATAATCTTATTAATATTTTCAAAATTTAACTTGAATTAGGATTAGCATTAAGGTCCATACATTGGTCAAATCAGGATTAGCCTAAGGTCTGTACGTCACAATTAATTGATACATCTTCTGTATTTCTCTTAACCTATATCATCCTCCTGCTCTCTATTATTGAAAAACAAAACAAAACAAAACAACAGTCATTTGTTCAACGGAGTATTCCACAATCTAATTTTTTT
>CM053606.1:54481717-54509588 GCA_028646535.1 Procyon lotor
TTGCAATCCCACCAACAGTGTAAGAGGGTGCCCCTTTCTCCACACCCTCTCCAACATTTGTTGTTGACTGTCCTGTTGATTTTGGCCATTCTAACTGGTGTAAGGTGGTATCTCAGTGTGGTTTTGATTTGAATCTTCCTGATGGCTAAAGATGATGAACATTTTTTCATGTGTCCCACAATCTAATTTTTGCTAGTTGTTTCCCCATGATGTTTTTTGTTCATTGGTATTTCGATATTGAAGCCTTCTTTATTGGATTCAGGTCATATTGCTTCTTACCAAGACCAATAGTTGGTACTTCTATAAGCAGGAATACTGTCTAGTTTTCTCTTTTTATGTTAGCAGTCATTAATGATCATTGTCTAAATCCAATAATTCATTAGATGTTGCAAAATGGTGATATTTCATCATTTTTTTCCACTTATATTAGCTGAAACTTTATAAAGAGAAACTTATTCTCATTAACCATTTTTTTAGAGAGAGATAGAAGATAGTACCAATCCTTTTTTTTTTTTTTTTTTTTTAAAGATTTTATTTATTTGACAGAGAGAAGCACAGCGAGAGAAGGAACACAGGCAGAGGGAATGGTAGCGGGAGAAGCAGGCTTCCTGCAGAGCAGAGAGCCCGATGCGGGGGCTCGATCCCAGGACTCTGGGATCTGACCTGGGCCGAAGGCAGACGCTCGACTGAGCCACCCAGGCGCCCCCCCAATCCTTTTTCTTTACCAGTTCTAAGGCATCAGTCCCCTAGCACCCTCCAAAAGTGACCAGTAAGTTTATTATTATGAATATTTACATATTGACATATTTAATCCATGAGAATTATGTCTTTATGCTCAAAGTGGCCTATTTTGTGCTGTTGGACCCTCTTCTAATTAGTTTTGGAGTGCTTTTACAAACTGTTAGTAATTTGGAATAGCTTCTTTGATTCCTGGTATTATAGGATGATTCAGTCTCTTCTTGTATACATTATGGTACAAACCTGGATCCAGATATTTCTCCAAAGAATTTAGGTCCTTTTAGTATTTAAGAGAGCATAATCTTGGTGCAGCAGGTGCTCATTGCTACTAGGTTTGTCTTTGTTTCTTGGTGTTTTCATTGGACATAGCTGACATAGAAACAATATATGCTATGTATATTGTTTAAAGATAAAATCATGCTTTGAACTGAAATTTCCAATTCAGATTCAGGGCTACTGCATTTTAATTTTACCTCATGTATCTTACGTGTGTTTCTCCTTTTTGCCATATTGGAAATCACAGGTCCTAGAGACACCAAAGTAATTCCTCATCTGTTTCATCCCACAGTGTACACACAACAATCTTAGAATAAGAATGATATCACAACACGCCATATTCTTACTGTCAGCATTTCAAGACTATTTTACATCAAAGAAGACGTTTTAATGGCAAACATTTATGTGGGTCCATGCTCACAAAGTGTGTGTGGGTTTTTTCCTAACAAAAGTTTTAAATATTTTTTCCCCTGGGCCACCTGGGTGGCTCAGTTGGTTAAATATCTGACTTTGATTTCAGCTCAGGTCATGATCTCAGGGTCATGAGATCTCTGAGTGGGGCTCTGTGGTCAATGAGGAGTCTGCTTTGGATTCTCTCTCTCCTTCTCCTAATTCTCTCTGCCTCTCTCCTTGCACAAGTGCTCTCTCTCAAAGAAATAAATATATCTTGAAGTAAATAAACAAATGTAAGTATATATATATGTGTGTGTGTGTATATATATATAATTTTTTTTTCTCCTAAATAAATAGGAGTATGCGCAGTGAATATACCATTGCTGAAATGAGGGAATAAGGAAAAAGGAATATCCATTTACTTTGACTTTTGTTATAAAGCTACTTTGGTTGATTTTCCTGATCTCACTAGAACTTGATTTTCCTAAACTCACTAGAACTTTTTAGAAAATGAGCAAGTGCACATTTTCATCATCAGGTTTTTAATGGAGAGGTTATGTCACCATTATGATGTATAATTTATAGAATTAAAAAAATTGTATCCCTAGTTGTTAAAATGAATCATGATAGGAAAATGACTACATGGTGTTTCTCAAAGAAAAAATTGGCTCTCAGCTTGCATCTTCAAACTGTTAAAATCCTTTTAAAGAAGTATACATCCTTTCCCAATTTAAGGTGTGCATCTTTTCGTTGTTTCCAGTGCTTTTTATTTTTGTCTTAAAGGATTCTTCATTGAGGAAACATGAAGTAGCAGAAGAAATATATGTAGTGTAAAATTTTCTAGAATGAGTTGAGACCAATTCATAAGCATATTGGAACACTTTTTCAAACCAAATGAAATTTAATTTGCTTTCTTATCAGCTACCGACTAAAATTATTTGGCTTGTCAATTAGAAATAGTGACCTTGTGGGAAAGGCTGACAGAACAGAAAGAGACGGTGCCTTGTCCTTTCTCTCTTCATCCACTGGGGCCTAGTTTTCTCCAGAATTCTAGGTCGTTGGGGTGGCGGTCACCTTTATATTTTCACTTAACCGAATATTTTTTCTGGTAAACAACCTTCAACAAACCAGAAAACTTTGGAATTAAAGGTCTTATACTCAAAATAATCTGGACCAAAATAGATCTTTTTTTCCCCCTTTGAATGATTGATATGCATAAATAATATGAGCCCGCTGAAGTTTACACATTTGCATTACTGCATCTTAAGACCGAAATACCCTAGAGGTGATGGAGGACTGACACTGGTACGTGGCGCCACACTCAACATCTGAGGAATGTGATTAGGTGCCTGGCCATGTACTGACGCAAAAGGAATGTGAACAACGCCCCTAGAGAAGCAATGGAGAGCCAGTGTTAGATATTCTTCTTACCTTTAGGCAGGTGGGCAGTGGCAGCTTGCCTCCCACTTTACAAATACATTGGCAAATGCAAGCACATTATTTAATTAAGTAATAATTGAGAAAGCTACAGTCCCCATTAAAAACGCAAAGCTAATTTAGGGCTGATAAAGGGCCCTGAGCTGCCCTAAATAGGTCTTAATTAGCTGGCACCGATGTGGCTCCGCCTTCAGGGATGGGTGAAATTAATGAAAGCTAGCAGCAAATAGATCAGTGTTTCAAGATGTTACTGCCTCAGGTGCAGAGGACAAGAAGGGAGGGAGTTTCTTTTAAGGATCATTTAGGAAATAGGGTGCACAAAAGTCACTTTCGAAAAACACTGTCAACATGGCAAACTGATTCATAAATATCAAGATGGCTGCATTTAATATTTGCCGGCACGCTCCATCCATTCCCCCTCCATCCTAAGGAGAGAAAAAGGAATCAGTGAGGCGTCCTTTCTCACTGCCTTCTGTTGGAGACAGGTTTGTCATCTGGCATGTTTTTAAGTACAGCCTGGGTTCTGCTATTTCAGCTTGGCCATTTTCAAAGTTTCTTGTGCAGCCATGTGATTGACTTTAAGGATTTAAGTTGGCTCACATCCCTCCGGTCTGCAAACCCTTCATTGTTTCTGGAGTGGGAAGAAGTCTCAAGCCTCCTCACCCCGAGAATTTGGGAACTCTCTGAGAGTCCCCTGCGTTGGGTTACAAGGCAGGTAAGCCGCTTCAGCAAAAGGAGGGCAGTAAGGGGCAGCGGCGAAAACAAAACCAAAATAGAACAAAACACTACACTGGCCTGAGTGTCAGCCACAAGGCACTGAAATGTGCCTAATTCCCCCAAACTAGCACTATTATTGTACCTGGACTCTGAAAACAAAGATGCCTAGTTATTTAGAACTCGGAATAAATAGGTATAACTCCAGGAAATCCTAGACCAACAGAGAACAGGCAAAGTAGAAAATTCTTGGATTAAAAGGAAGGACACAGTATTAAAAACGGTATTTTTCCTTTTTTTCCCCGTTTTTGAAGGTGGGCTTTGCAAATATGGCATCTCAGCACTTTTTCAAGAGCAACGCTGACACACCTCTGTGAAAATGAATTAATGTTCCCATCCCAGCTGATATATTTGGCAGGAACAATAAGTTCACAAGCAGTCATGGGCAGACCCATAGGGCTCCTGAGTCAAAAAGTATAATAAGGCACCCAGGGCTCTGTTATCATGCTAACAAGCATTGGGAAACAAGGGACTTCGTTTTTCCCATTATTCACGATGGCATCCAATGACCTGCATTAGGCCTCCTCTATAGTACACACAGGTTGGAAATTAAAAATTCAATAAAAAAGAGGGAAGAATCTCTTAAAAATGGGAGAAGGGAAGGGATGTATGTAATTTCTCGTGCTATCAGTACCAACCTGCCTTGTTGGCACACACACACTGGGTGCCCATACACACACTGAGTGAAATCTGTGATGTATTTGACAAGACAGCTTGGTTGAGGATTAAGAGAAGAGAAGCAAATAAGATTCAGTGACCATATTTTTAAAAGGAAGGCTCTACTGACTCTTGGTAGTTGTAGAAATCAAGACTTGCAACCAGTCTACTTGGGGAAATAAGTTCTCCTGGGCCTTAGGATATGACTTAACAGAATAGCTAAATGCATAGCCGGGTCATACAGTAGAGAAAGAAAGTCATGACAGATGCTTAACACTGAACATTCCCTCAATATGAAGGCTTTTGAACACTATAAATGGTGTGAAATTCAAAGACAAATGGGCCTGAAATTAGAAGCCTTGTTAGAATATATCTACACTTCTAAACTTTATAAAGGCTTTAAAGGTTTTTAACTTCTTCCCTTGTTGGTTTGTCTGTTTATTTAAAGTCAGGGGAGGTGTCCTTTAAACTGGTTTATTTCCCTCCTTCTATAGTTTGGATTTCTCCTGTCCTTTGGTTATTAATCTCAACCATCTCTGTCTCTCTTCAAGCTAAGGGTAAAATAAAAAAATTGTGGATGGTTATTCACTTGCCCATAAAAAACATATGAACCAGGAGCGATATCCTACCTTTTTCCTCAATTGTTGCCTGCCTTGACTCGTAAGACGAAGTTGGTTGTTATGAGACTTTTCATGCTATATGGTATCCATCTGGATTACTAGATTTTTAACTGCTTAGACAGTCATTTCAAAGTAAAAATCATGTCTGAGATATAGTAGGGGCTTTACAGGTGTCTGCCGAATTGAGCTTTTTGCTTCTCTGAAAACAAAAATATGAGACTTCTTATCAGGTGTGGTATTATTGACCTTCTAAATGGACTTCCCTCTTTGGCTCTTTTTCTCACTAAAGAATGGGTCCTCTAAATCAATACGATACTCTTCTTTCTCTCTTTTTAACACAGTGCTTTTTGAACTTTAATGTGCATATAGTCACCTCCTGATTCAGGTGATTTAGAGTAGAGCCTGAGAATTTGCATTTTGAACAAGTTTCCAGGCCAGGCCAGTGCTGTTAACCTGCAAAGAATACTTCAAATTGTGCTGTTTTAGATGGCTTTGGTTGAAGGGACAAGACAATATTTCATTTTTCTTGAGCCAGAGAAATGTATAAGTGAAGAATAGCTATTTCCCAAATAGGTTGGCAATCTGCTTATAGTTGAATCCCAGTTTCGTGACTGCTTTGTTCCTGGCTGATAAGCATGGTGCCCATCTTAAGTTGCATCTTAAGTCTTAAGAATTCAATAAGAATTGGGATGCCTGGGTGGCTCAGTCGGTTGAGTGTCTGCCTTCAGCTCAGGTCATGATCCCAGGGTCCTGGGGTGCAGTCCCACATTGCAAGAACCCTATTTCTCCCTCTGCCTGCCAATGTCTCTGTCTTTCTCCATCTCTCTGACAAATAGATAAATAAAATCTTAAAAAAAATAATTCAATAAGAATTATTTATCTGACCTCACTGTGTTTATTGTCCTTCTCTCATTAATGACACACTTAAGGACAGGGACTGTGCCCATCTCCATTTTATTCTCCAACCTACCGTAGTGATGGTTTGCCTCCAAAATACCAAATGGTTGTTTTCACCCTACTTCTTTCAGCTAAATGGCCCATGGATATTTCAGGTTTCCTTGAAATGACCTCAGAAATAAGTCATTTTCTTTCTTTTGTCATCACCGCTACCACTTGTCCAAGTTAGGCCTTCTTTGCCTCTCCCATGGTGACGGCTAACACAGCCTTGACTCTGTGGCTTTGCAGAGACTGTACCCTCTGCCTAAATCCTACTTCCTCCCATCACCATGCACACAAGTGCATCCTTTATGAGCAAATCAAATGTTACCTCTTCCATGAAGCCTTTTATAATATCTCTAATTAGAACTCCTATTTCTTCCTCTGAAAAATCCATGGTGTTTGGACTTTTTTTAAATGGAAATCATCACTCTCTGCCATGCATTTTTGCCGTTGATGTCTGATCTCTTCAGGTAGTCCATAAACTCTTTGAGGGAATATTAGCTCTTATATATTTGTTTCCCTAGTAGACATTTGATGGATGAATAAATAAATGGAAGAGCAAATGAGCAAAAAAAGTAGTACCTGATATATATTTTTTTAAGTTTACAAGTCCCTTTGCCACTTGTTGAAATACTTGTGAATTTCTAAACGCTTTTCTTCAATATATAGGGGTCACTGTAATACGAACAAGGCAAGTTCTGGGATTGTGTTTTGATAGAAAAGTTTCCACAGTTCTATTCAGACAGACCACCCCTTGCTCTACCCTACCCAGAGGTTGGCAAATCTATTACCTTCTCTAGGGACTTTGTGACTGGGCACTGGGTTTTTAATAAGTCACTGACAGAGCCATTCCTCAAATACAGGTTTCCATTTTAGTTTCACGTCCATGGCAAAGCAGGTCCTGAGACTTCACTCTCAATTCTGTTAGCTGTCAGTTGCCTAGTGAAAAACAGTTGCTGGTACCCAAACCCAAGGTTATACTCTCGGGCTCTAGGAAGCAAATACAACAACCATCCCAGAAGGCAGGGAACAAAAGACTCAAGTAAAGGAGAGCTGATCACTACCTAACTTTATCTTCTAATTATCTCCCACAGAACATTTTCTTTTTTGATAACAAAGAAAGTGAATTGACTTAGTGAAAATTCTTTCTAAAAACTTCATGCTGAACATAAGAGAAGAGAAAACGATGGTAGTGGTATCTTCCAACCCACCGCATAAATGGTTGGTGAATTTGTACATGGATTTAGAGAAGAATTAGTGAAAGTGTTTTGACATAATTTAGAGCTTATCATTCTCCCACTCAAAACCCTAATATAGCCTCCTGTTACCCTTAGAGTAAAACCGCAAGTTTTTACAGTGATTTACCATTACTTTCAGGATGATCTGGCCCCTTGTTGCCTCACTGACCTTCACTAATTAAACTTCCTTCATGCTCACTCTGCTGTGACCACACAGACTTCCTAGCTGCACCTCAGACATTGTAGGCATGCTCCGTCCTTTAGCCTCTACTTTAGCCTTCTGCTAGACCACACTTTCTCCCCACCTTTTGCATGATTCACTTCAAGCCTTGGCTCACTTGTCACCTACTCAATAAGTCTAACATAATGTCACTTAAGATTGAAACCCCACTTCCCATAACCAGCATTCCCACTTAACTTTACCTTATTCTACTTTTCTTTTTTCCCCATAGCAGTATTTCCCCCCTAACATTCTATATATATATAATATGCTTTTTATTTTATCGTTTATTGTTTGTCTGACTCCCCCACTAGGATATAAGTTTCTTAAGCTGGAGGTCATGATCTGTTTTTGCGACTCATAAAACCCACCCACCTAGAATTGTGTGTGGCATAGAATACACATTTAATATTTGCTGAATGAATGATCAAGAGAATGGAAAAACAATAAAGGATTGAGGCAAACTTGGAAAACTTGTCTCAGGGGGTCAACCAAAGTAGCTTAAAAAAAAGAAAATATGTATGTTCAGAAACTAGGCAATGAAGGTAGGAGTAAGGCAATTTGCTGTTCTACAAAAGGTTAGGAGGATGACGACTCTATTCAAAGAGATCATCGTATTACAGGAATGGTCTAATTTTTTATTCTTTAGCATATGGACCAGTTGTTTAAACTGAATTGACCGAATTAGCTAATTTCTTTGGTACACAGCAGAAAGAGCAACAGTCTTTTGACTCTTATCTGGCTTGGTAGAAAGGTAGGTCCTAAACGTGGGCCGCTATCCCAGTCACCAGAAGGGCTGGTTAAAACGGATTGCTAGGCCCGTCCTGAGAGTTTCTGAGCTGTTGGATCAGGGGCAAGGCCATTGAGTTTGTGTTTCTAACAAAGTCCCAGGTCATGCTGTTGCTGTTCTCCTAACGACCCTCTGAGAACCACTATGGTAGAGAAAGATGGTAAGATAGCAGGAATTATATTCAATTATTTTGAAAACAGTCCTATGATCTTTATACTGTTGGTGTAGTATTATGTGAACATCTAAAGTTATTTTTATTATGATATTTTTAACGGTGAGAATTTTTTAACCTCCTGCAAAAATCCACCTACAGCTCTGTCATTGTATTTTTCACTTTCTTAAGATCTTGCTCCTCTGTAATCATGCCAGATGGTGCTGCTCATTAGCTTATGAGGAAAGGATGCTTCATCATTCTAGACAGAGAGACAAATCATTCTGTTCTCTGACTTGGAGTCAAGAATCAACATTTGGGTGTATGCTCAGCCTACTATTTGCTTTACAATTTTGCTCATTAGGTATTTATTACCCTGACAATATATGAGCTAGTCATTATCCCTCTGTCAAGTATTTCTTTCAGATTATATTCACTTAAGGTTCATATCGGCACTGTTTGACAACTGCCATCATCACAGCTTTACCTCCACTAATATGTAATTTCTCTTTTGCCTAAATTGTCTGGGTGAGGTGGTTATCTAGGAAGTATAGCCATAAAATTAAGATGCTGGATAATATTCCATTCCCTGACTTACCGTGTATCAAGTGGATAAGTGGGGCAATTGGTATGGCTAATTTGTGAAAAAGAGTAAAACTTGAGGAGAGAAAAAAAATGTAACATCATGACCCAAATCATTGCATTCTTTTCATCCATTGTATGTTTTTCTTTGAAGAAAGCAGAGTGAGGAGGGCATATGATTTAAAGAAAAGTGCTAAAAAACAAAACGAAACTTCATATACTTAGTGAGACACTGGCAAAGTAGACCGTGAATTGGAGAACTAGTTAGAACTCAAGATCTAAAAAAAATAATATACCTGAGGTGTTAAATTATTAGAAGAGAAAACATCTATAATTTTCACTAAGAGGATAATTAAAATTATTATTAGGGATTTCTTGCAAAGACACTGTGGCAGGCATATATGTAACAGTCTCCTGATAGGAACAGTTTATTATCCCCAAGAATGCTTCCCTCTACCGTGGCAATATTGAACATGTCACATTTTCCTGAACTGTCGAGTGGAGAGTGGGAAAAAGAGAAGAGGATATAGTCAAAGATCTCTGGGAGAGGGTGCCAATCTGTCTTCATTCTTCTAGTTGACAGTAGATATTTGACCATTATGTCTTTTTTAACTAAGACGGGAATATTCTTACAATGAAATGAGCCTCCACAGCCTACATGTATCATCGTGGAAGGACAGGAGCTCTGAATGTAAAGGCAAAACGGCAAAGGGTCGCTGTTTCAAGGTGACTGGTTCATGACCTGTTCTGTACTTCTAATGTGTTATGCAGTCCTCTGCAAATATCATTGCCTCTACTTAGGAGTACCTTATATTTTTTCCCATCAGTGAAGCAAATTTCACTTATGTTTTTATACGGTTATAATTAATTGGCCCTTTCTCTCCTCCTTTATCTTGACTTCATTCATAACTCATCTGATAGTTCACCACCCCACCCCCCCCTTGATCACAAGAGAAGAGGCTTCCAAAGGCTGAACCGTTGGCAACTTTGTCACCTGGAAAGAATTACATAAAATATGTTAAAAACAGAAATGACTGCATAACCGGTTCATCATATTTTCCTTAGCAGGTGGATTCTTGGTGGGCAGAGAGTGTGTTTCTGGTGTTTTTGCTGCCAAGCACATTGAGGGTGCTCAGTAAATATTAAATAATAAGAAGAATTTCCTAATTATGATGAACATTTTTCTATATTAAGCAGATGGTGCTCAATAGGAGTAGCCCATTATTTACAAGTATGACACAAGGTGCTGGCAATTGTCTAGGAAACACGGCTCTCACATCAGATGCTGATTATATGTTAAAGCAAACTTTTCTGACAAACAGCTTGATCAATATTAGTTAATGTTTTTGAGGAAAAACTGTGAATACGGGTGGACTTTGTGTATGCCTGTAATTCTGCTGTTTTGATTATGAATATTGACTTCAACTGTAAGAGTATTTCTTGCTATTTGCTGCAAGGCATGTTTTGGCAATCAGTGTATATCTGATTTTATCCCGTAGGTTCACCATTTGACCTGAATCCATGTTACTGCCTGATTTCTAAAGAAATTTTTCTTTCAAGTCCTTTGAGTATCTCTTTATGGTTTCTAAAACTAGATGTGAACACCTCCATGGTATTTGCAATGCTTATATTAGTGGCTGAAACCTCAGTGGAACTAAGGAGAGTTAATTAGGCATTCCCAAAATACACATCATTTTATGATTTTGCAGATCACCCCGATGGAAATAACAGTCTAATTTCGTCAAGTCATGTAAATTACAGCGAGAGGGATGATGAGAGTAGGCAATTCTCAGTTCTTTGGGGAAGTTAATTTTGTTGTCAGCACACACACATCTCCAAAAATCACAAACCACCGGCAGAACTTTCTAGCTCAAGTGAGATTTGGTGATCATATACTATTTCCATTTCTAACGTCTGCCTTCTATAAAGGGTCTATGCAAATAGGGGCTTTCAAGGATGTAAAACTGGCAGCTTCCTCTAGTAGGAGCTTAGGGAGCAGCTGCCATGCTTTCTCATAAAGGACTGAAAACATCCTGTTTACTAACATACACCCACACACCCTCACCCACTATGCTTACACCAAGCTATTCTATCCAGGCAGAGTTTTTATTTTGGTTTGAGATAGGCAGCACAGACATGCTCAAGTCTTTTACAAACATTTCATTCATTCTTTGAGCGCATATTTCCTGGGTGCTAACTAAGTGTCAGACGTTGCCGTAGACATGGGGAATACACTGATATTTGAAACATATTCTCTAGTTTTATTGGGAACTCATCAGAGGTTCTGGCATGTGTTGGCAGGTTCTTTGCATCCGGTCTCACCTCCTTATTTTTAATATTTATAAATCATGCTCATCAGGCTGTCAGTAGGTAGGAAATGAAAGTCGCCAAGAAACTCTGCCAAGACAGAAAAAATCCGAGAGTGAACTAAAAATACGTTGACCACAAGGATGTGCAGCAAACCAAAATGTGCTCTTGAAGCAGCAAAAATCCCAGCAGTGCCAAAGTCCAAGCTTTACCTCATTGTCAGATCATCAGTAGCCTAGAGATTTCACCTGTGCCCTCCCCAAGCACTGGTAAGAAATAATGACCATGTGCTTTCTATAAGCCTGGAGTCTGCCCAGAACATGAGCTCATAAATATGTGAGCTAAAGCAAGGCTTAGGATAATATAGAGAATGAATCATCTTCCTTTTTTGAAAAGCATGTTTTCTGTAACTCAGTACATCTTGGAGTCCTCCTATAGACCTCTATTGTCTTTAGGTCTTGATTCAAATGTTGCCTCACCAGAGAGCCCTTCCTTGACAATACCCTCAGGGTGCCCCCGTCCCACAACCTGCTCACTGAACTTTATTGTCTGTCACTTATGTCCTGACACATAATGGATTTGTTCTTGTCCATCTTCCCCCACCACCTGACTGTAGGCCCGGGGAGAGCAGGATGGCATATGACCCAGTGCTGTATCTCTGCCCCATCACGTAGCACCAGGCACATAAGTGACGCCCACTCCCCCAGTTGCTGAATGGATGGCATGAGTCTGTTTGGAATTGTTAGTTTCTTAATTTAGGAAGCGACATTGGCCAAGAACTTTTAGGGTTGGACTGAGAAATCTCTATCCTACTCTGTCCCAACATTTTCATACCAATACTCCTTTGTGCAGTTTTACCCCTGCAGGCTTTATGCTTTGAAAAATGGGATCCACAAAAGAACTACACTTGTTAAGTAGTATTCATTTTTTCTATCTACATAAATCTGAAATAAATGTAACTTTCATCAGAAATTCTGGTAACCAGAGGTGATAGAGTTCCAGCCAGAAACCAAAAAATTGGATGTGTCAGTAAGACTTTGAATTGGATATATAAATGATTCCTATTTGACATTTCAGAATTTTATGCATGGCCCGATAATCTCTGTTGCCAACTTCACAGTCCCCTAGGACAGAGATCACAGTAAGAAAATTCCAAAATGAGCCCAACATGCATCTTATGAGTAGGAAACATAAGACCGCCTCGATCTAAGGACTTTCTCCAGGTCACTCCTGTTGCAGTGGAACTTCAATCACAAGGGTCTTCTGAATCCTACACTACGTCTACTGGTCCATGTGGCTTCCACACCATTGCATTGAGCACCAGCTGCAGCAGTGTTTCTCAAATGTATTCTGTGGACCACCTGTTTTAGAATGTCCTGGAATGTCTTGATAAAACCAGCTCCTCAGCCCTATAGCTTAATAATCTCTGGGCTCTGCATTTTAATCAGTTCCTCAGGTGTGCCTTACATATTACCAGTGTTTGAAGATAAGTCACCTGTCATGTACCAGGATTCTTGATTCTCCTCCATTGAATGGAAAAAACAAAATATTCAAATCGTATTGCCAAGTGATACGAATACACACTTGTTGGACACTTTGACCAACAGTTTTTCTCAGGGAGGTATACTGGGCCATGTTCAAATCTGTTCTGTTTTACTATCAAGTTATATAATAGGTTTTGAACTCCTTTGAATTTCTGGGTTTAAGTCTAACTAGTTCATTAATTTCTTCCATGAACCTTGTAGAGTGGAAGGTGCCCAGGATTCAGACATAATGGGGCAGGCCTAAAGCAGTGAGGGGGAGACATAGTGAAGTTGGTTTCAGAGGCTACAGGGAAGCCCTGAGGTGCTTGTGATGCCTCCGTATGAGGCCTCAAGACCAAGGAACACGACCAGCTAAGGTCAGGTGTTTTCTATGCTACATTTCTAAATCTCTTTTCATACTCCTGGACACCTCTCCATGTCCACCAAATAATGTCAGACTTCACCAAAAGAGGATCGAGGGGATCTTCTATCTCTTTGTGGTGGTGGTTAAAAATGAAAACTTTGTTAGGTGTTATTATTGTTGCTGCTGTTTTTAGTTTGCAGGACTCATAATCACTGTCATCGTAACCATTGTCCATTTGCTTTGTTCTAAGAAATATCTTCCACTCTTCATCATCTTTGAGGGTGAATCATACAGTTCATCAGCATTTTACTTCTTGACACGCAACCTTGAGACTGAACAATTCAAAAAATTTCCCAGAAATGGCTTTGTGGGCTGTTAATTTAATTCTCTGAATGGTGCAAACTGCATAAGACATTTTTCAAAGGTTAGGCTATTGAATATTTCATACCCTGGAAACCAACTTAAGAAAGATCGGATACTTGAGGCCACAAAAAATGAGGGGAAAATAGACTCAAGAAAACCTTATAAACTAGAGTTTCTCATAAGAATATTAATATATTATTTTTTTTCATCTTGAAATATCCTCAGGCATGTGTTGATTGAGCTGACTTCATGGTTGTAGTTTTGTTGTTCTTTCCATGTTGCTTTGCAATTCTCCCTGTGGCCATCATATTGATTTGAACACTGTGGTCATCATTTTAGGAAAATGAAGGCATTAATAACTGGGTCTCTATGGACAGATTGTAATAGAAAACCTTATAAATAATTGCCCACTAATGGGAAAATTGAAAATATGTGCTGTATTGTAATGGTCATAATGTAATCATTAAAATTATAATTATGTGACAATGAAAGAACTCATTATGCATTAGTTTATCTTTACATAATGTTAATAGCTAATGAAAGTGTGACAATTACATCTAATTAAGTTTAACAACATTTCTGCACTTCTTGTAAATGGACTATATTTTGCTTGAAACAGTGTATGTGGAGACATTAGTGAACCCAAGGTCCATCACTATTATGAGTTTTGAAATGTAACCATCAATCCTATTAGAAACCGGAACTTAGTGCCTTTTTGTTAAATCAGCTGGATATGTGAGTTCTTACCAAGGGTAGCTTTCTAAAAAGGCTTCCTGGATTATGTCATTCATGTAGTTAAAGTACCCATGAGGCTTTATCCTCCCACAAATTTGTGTGTGTCTGTGTGTTTGATTAATTTATGTTTTGTCTGTAACAAACAAGTTATACTAAAATTTCAAGTCAAAGGATGTTCAACCAGATTGTGGTGATAATAATGGATGGGCTCTGATGTGTTAGTGCCTTGCTGTAAATTATCCTGTATTCTATTTGTGTGTTCTACGGCAACTCTGTGTGCTTTACTTCTCTTGTGTGTAAAGTTAGGGTGAAAGTGGGGTGCCTGGGTGGCTCAGTTGGTTAAGCATCTGCTTTCGGCTCAGGTCATGATCCTGGGGTCCTGGGATAGAGCCCTACATCGGGCTCCCTGCTGAGCGGGGAGTCTGCTTCTCCCTCTGCCCCTGTCCCCCACTGCTTGTGCTTGCTCTCAAATAAAATAAATTATTTGCTCTCTCAAATAAATAAAACCTTAAAAAAAGGGAGTGAAAGTAATAATATCTGCCTTCTGCATTTTTGTTGGAATTAGCATTTATTTATACATTTAATTTATAAATTTATAGCATTTAACGTTTAGCTGGAGCCTGGCACATGGTAAGCATTATAAATAATAGTGATTATGCTTTTTTGTACAGCCATAGTATAATATCAAGAGAACAATTCCAAGCTCAGTGTCAGTTTTCCTTTACTGACATTTTATTATGTATTTGGGTAATCATTCAGACTTTTATTTTTCCCTTCTTTTAAAAAAAAGCTCTTATACATGTCATATTGAAAACAGCATGGGACCCCCGAGTATATGATCATCATGTTCTCCCAAATGGAGTTTTGAGATGGGAGGCATTGGCTGAGTCCCCAGAGCTTCCCACTGTTCCTCTTTTACTTTCAGAATGATGGGCTATGGGTTCCTTCCAGACCCTTGGCCACTGTCATCAGTCTTGGGCCATTAGGAAGCCTAGACTATGGAAGGAAGTTCAGGTAGAAGTTGGCAGACCGGTCTGTTGCTATGGTACTCCCGAGAAGCTGTGACACTGGCCTTTCTTTCTTTTTTTCTTTTTCTGTTCCCTTTGTATGTTAAGCACAAAGGAAGTGTGCATTCCCTGGGAGGACTCATCTAGCTGCCTAGTGTCAGCCATCATTGTTACATGTTATCTCAATCTCTGATATCACTTCTAACCATTGTTCTCTCAAGCTAGATTAGCTATTAGGTATTTTCTTCCTGAAACCTAGTCCAGGTCTTAAAACTTGGCTCATTTTTCCAAACCAAACTCTAATTGTTACCAAATCCTTGGTTTCTTGTGTCATAGTATTGGTTATATAATCGTATACTTTAAGACTCTCGTCATCTCATGTCTAGACTATTAACATTTTCTCCATCTATTCTCTCTGTTTCCTATCTTTTGCCCTTTAATCCACATTTTGCACTTCCAGCAGAGTAATCATACTGAATCATGTTGGCATTTCCTTCGTGTACCTGCAAATCTCTGATGGCTCCTCCTTGCGTCTTTCATCTGGCATGTTTGTCCTGAGGACTTTGCCCTGCCCTCTCTCCAACTTTGTCACGGGCTTGTTTTTACAGATATTTCCTAGCCCAACCAAACGAGTCACCATTATCCCACAACACACTCTGAGCTTTGCATCTTTGCTGGCCCTGTTTCCCCAGATAAAATGCCCTTGCTTTATTATTATTATTGTCATATACATCTGTTTAGGCACAGCTCAAGAGTCAGCTCTTTCGTGTACCTGTCTCTAACAGCCCTATTTATCTGTCTTTCCTATGAATTCCTCAGGCATTTATTTTGCCAGCCCTGTATCATGCACTCTGTACAGGCTGCTTTGGCTATTTCTCATCCTTCATGTATGGTTCTGGCTGGCCAGTGAGACTGGCGAGTTTGGAAGCCCCTCAAGGCTGTCTTACATTTCTCTGCACAGAGTAGTAAGTGTACATAAGGTCCTCAACAAATATTTGTTGATGAGAATGTCAATTTTGTAAGCACATGGAGATGATACTTGAAAGCCTTCTTGCAGCTACGGGAATCTGCCTGGAGCTAATTTCATACTTAGAACTAATGTTTTCTGAACCTTCTTCTTATAGGAGTCTTGTCAGATCTCTTGGTAGAATTAAGCACAATCCCCTCTGCCCTGAATTCAAAGGCCTTTTCTTTGGGGAAGTATCCTTCTAGCTGAGAGTTTATGAGAGAAGACAGAGGGCAGGGATTAGCATCCTAGCCCTGGCAGCTATCTCAGTCTCCCATTTTAGAAGAGTCCCTAACTTACCTTGTGCCGGGTCCTCTGTAGCAGATGACACCTAGCAAACCCCAGAAGTAAAAGCAGTTAACGAGGAGTATGCTTGCCTTAACTTTGTTACTGACAAACTAGGTAACCTTGGGCAGGTCACTTCCCACAATCTCCACGGCTTTGTTTCCTGCACTCTAAAACAGATGAAGAATTCTAACATTAAGATTTGATGATCTTTATAGTTTTAATCAGCAGCTGGGTAGATCCAAAGAAAATGAACATTGTTATTTTGGTGAGAAAATACAATTTAAGACAAATCTACCTGATCTCTTTGTCACTCTCTAAGTCAGAGGGGCCAATACATCACAGATTCTCCCCCTTCCCTCTGTCTGTGTCTGTGTCTGTGTCTCTCTGTGTCTGTCTGTCTGTCTGTCTCTCTCTCATACACATGCACGTGTGTGTGGACGTGCACACACACACACACACACACACACACACACACACACACACACCTCTATCAGAACAGTTTTTTCCCAGAAAGCTGTTGCATGCTGGGTTCTCCTCTCCGCAGAAAGAGCTGCCAATGAAATAAGACGAGGGACTAGGATAAGAAGCTGACTTCTTTTGGAATGGCTCATTTTATACACAAAAAATTCTGGCTGAAATATGTAGCAGAGTTGCCTTCATTAATTTTTTTTTTCTTTTATAATGCTGAATGATTTGCCTTTTTTTTTTTTTTTTTTTAGGGATTTAACTATAACTAGAAGTCTTTCATCTGTACTACCTTAAACTATTTTGATTGTTTAAAAAAATAAAACAAAGAATCGAGCAGCCCACAAACTTAGAGAGGTGCTTTTCCAGGGTAAAATAGGGGTAGGGGCATCTTCATTCTTATGTTGCTTTTCTTCCTGTGGCCATTCCTGCTGCCTTCTCCCTCTTTGCTTGTTCTTTTCTCTCTCCTCCTGTACCTGCTCACTCTGTTCTTTCTGCATCTCTTTGTTCTGCCTGAGAGCTCTTGCTTCTGCTACTGATGCTTTTCAGTGCCATGGTTTTTTGAGACAGGCTGGTTTGATCCCTATCTTTTCTTCTTCCTTTTGAAAGCTTTCTCTGTCCTGCGTATCTTCTGGATGTCTGGTAACGCTTGCCATTCTTATTAGGCTTTGTTCTTGTTTTGATTTGATTTTTCCTTAAATTATTTTTTCTTCCACTGTATGACAGAGATTTTATCCTCACTCTTATCCCAGGTTTTCCTTTCTGTCATGTTTTATAATGTGGATGTGAAATGTGTTTTAAAGACCAAAAGGATAGATAGCAGAGTGGGTGGTGGGTTGTGCGTGATTTCTGTTTTCTTCATTATAGCATTCTATATTTTCTGAAATTGTTTCATGGCACATATGTGCAAATATTTATAGTAAGAAAGAAAAAGCAATAAAACCATTTCCATTTGGCAAAGAAAAATATCTTAATGAGTGCTTGGCTTTGGGTCTTGCTTCTAACTCTCCATCAAACCTCCTTTTCCTTGTCTGTCTTCACCACCAAGCGTGACAAAATGGCTGGCTGAGCTGGAGATGGACAGTAGTCCATGGGGATTGTAGGAAAGAGCCAATGGTTAGCAGCTGCCTATAAGACCGCAAGTCATGGGTCACTTCTGTTGAATCCCCAAGGCCAGGCTCTTGCTGCCAGTTGTTCTTAAGTATAAGAAATGCAGGGAAATAGCACTGACTGCCTTATGAAATCCAGGAGCCTTTGTCCAATATGGCAGTTAATTTTGAAAGCTACCGATGATAGCTGATTGCAGTGAGATGTGATGAGGCTTGTTCATTCAACAGCATCATACTGTGATTCAGAAGTTTTTTTTAAAGAATTTTATTTTATCTATTCATTCATTTATTTATTTTAACATTCGTTTTGATTGCTCTTATTGATTACTGTATGCTCATTTGAATTGCATGACAAGTGTGGCTATATGCTCACTCCTCAGAGAGAACAATCTCAGCAAACCATGGCAGGTAACCCAGAAACCACGGTGGTAGGAATCAGAGGTGGAGGTAATAAACTTTGGCCAGAGAGCAGACCCCGCCAGTAAAACTTGTCACTCATTGTATATATGTGAACCTAGACATGGGATTTCAGGACTACAAAGTGTCACAGTCTAAATATTTGGTTCTATTTGCCTGTCCACTAAATGCAAATCCCTATCCTAAGGAATCAACTCACATAGTATGACAAATCAGCATTTCATTTATTTTTGCAACAGGCATATATTGAACATCTGCTATACCCACTATGTGCTAAAAGCTCTGCAACAATGAGTAACAGAAATTTCCTGAAAGTACTTCTTCTGGTGAGGGATGCGGACATGTTCACAAATAAATGCAAAGCAGGGTTATAAAAAAGAATTTTAGACGAAGTAGCTATTTACAGGATATAGTACAAAGAGAAGTTAAAGTTCTCTTAAACCATTTTTTATTGTCAAATGAACAGAATTGTCTTTGTATTTAATTCACTACAATGAACTGATATATGGCTATAGTTGCATATTATGAGCTGTCACTGGAAGATAACTTTTCATTGCCATTTTATATTTTTGTAATTCATACTCAGTATTCTTAGTCACTTAGTTTTTCAATATCTCATTCTCCTTATCTCTAAAGTTGAATTAATAATTCATGTATCCAATATCCAAAAAGTATATAGGTTAGGGATATTAAAAATATGCACCAAAAAGTTGAGTGAAAATATCAATACAAATCTAAAGACAATTATTTATACATAAAATGAAAGGTATTATAAATGTTATCATTATTAGCTTATATATGGGAAAAACAAGTGATTAAATAAGCATATACATATTATGGAGGACAAATTTTTAGAACATGTGCATATAGCAAATGGCGAGGAAAATCTAGTATCTCCTCTTTCAGAAATAAGAAACATTCTTATTTAGTTGCTAGAGCAAAGCTTAAAGAAAGTTAGAGATTTGACATTCCCATGTTTGAATGATAGATCATAGATACAATTGTCCTCAATGCTGGGTAAATAATTTAATAAATCTAAAAATGTGAACTGCATTGCACTGAATGGATTCTATTGTCTGGTAAAATCTAAAATCACCTATAATTCTCCTAAAATTAATGTTCTTTTTTCTTTCTTGCAAAAGTAGTTTCCATAGGACTCAGGTCAGTATTCCAGTGTAATTTCAAGATTATATTAATTTTGCTGGATTCATGGTTTGTATTGGTAAATTATTTTCGGTTGATGATGAAATATCTACAAATCATGAAAAAAATCAATAGAAAATAGACATATTGCCTTATGTTCATCCTCTTCTAAAGCTCCTCACGTGGAGCGAAAGCCAAAATCACTATGTTCATTTTTAAAACTCCTTTGAAATTTGTAACCCAGTGCTTTTTCATTAGAGTGTTTGGCTGCAAAAAGCATACATTTTCTGTGTCAATATGCAATTTTCTAAACTTGCTTAAGCTCAGACTACTAATAATCAAATGAGACTGAGTTCTAAGCTAGATTAAAGGATAACTGATTGAGTATGGCAGTAATTCCTGAAGGATCAGGAAGTCAGTCAGAATATCACATTTGGGAAACGGCTGGTCATTAAGGCTATGGGTTGTGAATTTAAGTCTAGAGGGATTTTGTTTTGTTTTAGAATGAATTAACCAGTCTTAGTATTGAGGTATCCTCAGTTACAATGTTTTCATTTACTGACAACTGTGTAACTCCTAAGAAATCCCGGTCAACATTTCTCTTTTACGTGATTATGGTGTGTCAGCCATTATTTAATATATTAAATATTGGAAATAAACTCTTAACCAAAAATATAGTGGATATGTAAATGTGAGGAATTCTTTCTCTTCTTTTTAAAAAAATAATTTAGGGGCGCCTGGGTGGCTCAGTGGGTTAAAGCCTCTGCCTTCAGCTCGGGTCATGATCTCAGGTCCTGGGATGGAGCCCCGCATCAGGCTCTCTGCTTGGCGGGGAGCCTGCTTCCCCCCTCTCTCTGCCTGCCTCTCTGCCTACTTGTGATTTCTCTCTCTCAGTCAAATAAATAAATAATAATCTTTAAAAAATTTTTAATAAATCCTTGGTTTTTACCTGACCCCATGCCAATTTTTTTAAATTAAATTAGCCAACATATACTGTATCATTAGTAGCAATTATTTTCCTTACATGATTTTATTTAATCCTTAAAATAACTTCATGAAGAAAAATATTACTCCCCCTACACACACACGTACACACACATACAGAGAGATAAGGGAATTGAGACATAGAGATGTTACATATAGTCAAAATTTATTTTTATCTAAGATGATATATAACATATGGAGGATTTCTTTTTAATTTTAAAAACTGTCCTCATTTTGAAAATGGAAACAACTATTGATTATGGCATCATCATTTTTAGGAACCGAACCATTACATATTCTAGAGATTTTTATCTCCAATCCTCAATCCAGATGGCATGAGGGAAGAGGACATTCATTCTGACCAGAAAAGTTGCTGTGCACCTGGCTGACCTAATCTTACTCTTGTCACACAGGATCCTTATAGCTCCTTTTTACCCATTATCCCCTATGACTTTATGCACCCATAGCAATAGAAGGTGCGATACCACAAAATGAGTAGAAGCTTCTTCTTGATTCCTTTAATTTTTTCCTCAAGTCTTCACATCCCCAGAGGAATTTTGTAAAATCAAGTGTGAATGAGAAAGCAAAAGCCACACCTAAGGGGAGAGAAGACCTGCCCGTGGAGGTTGATTTTTTTTTTTTTGGAGGGGGCTCTAGCTTCCTTGGATGCTGACTCATTACCCTTTCTCTGAAGCACAGGATTCCCCATTTGAATAGCTCTGTTAGGTTTGATATCATTGCCTTCCAGCAACCCTATGCAGTAAGATTTTACAGTCCAGCAACCCTATTTCAGTAAGAATTTCTATGTCGGATTGTTCTCATAATCAGATATGCTTTTCTGCTTTCCAAAGTGAATTTGTTCTCTAATCAATATTTCCTTGGTTTATTCCTAGTGTCTAATTAAGCTTCTTTTTAAACTTACTGAATTAATCTCAGAAAAATACATAAAATATTATATGAATAATAAGATTGATTATTTGATTTGGAACTTTTTTCGTTTTTCTGTTTTCTTAATCTCTTAAAATCAGTTCTAAGAATTTACTTGATAAATAATATGTTCTCAATAAACATTTATTTTTAAAAAACTAATAGTAAAATAAACTGGAGTATTTAAGGTGAGTGAAAATATCAATATTCATGATATCAATATTAGTTAAAATATCAGTATTAGTTAAATATTAAAGGCCTAATCTAAACTTATTTTTGCCTAAAGTATTTTATCTTCTAAATTTCTGAACCAAACCTTGATCCTAATTTTTCAAATACCGATGACTTGTGGTCCATTTAGGAAGGCCGTATGATTTTCCTTAAATAGTCCTGACTTCTTAAATGCAGTGCTATCAAACAACATATTCTGACTTCCAAATTAGTTATTTAATTGCATTTAGTTCCTATAGACTTCTGATTTTCTCCTTCATATTTTTTGCATGAGATTCATTGTGCCTTCCATGAAGTGGGATAAAATCTTTTTATTCTCTCCTCCTCTTTCTCTATTCCTTTTATATCATTAAGCACCCCATGCTCTAACAATACAATAATTTAAGGTTCTCTTGTTGCCTTTACTCATTTTATTCTATCTGTAATTTCACTTTCTCCCTTACCTCCTCCATATCTGTCTACTGGGCTAAATCTGGTGCTTCTTTGAGGCACAAAAGTGAGACCTCCACCAAACCTCCCTGCTATGCCCATGTCTACACAACATGGTTCCTTCTTTCCTCTGGGCTCTCAAACCTGTGGTCAGATTATAGGATGGAGTAGTTATCTGAATCAATGCCTTCCCTTCCCCATCTAGAATGTGAGCTTTCTTGAGAGCAACAGACAATTTTATTCTCTTTTTATCTGTGACACCGTGCTCAATAACTTTTAACTTGGAAATCGGAAAAGTAGTGGTATAAGGAGCTGAATGTCCACAGTTCACTTTTTCTTCCTTGAAATAAGGACCCAGTTGTTCCTTGTTATATACCTTTCTTGAAGGCTGAAGTGGATACCAAGATCTTGTCTTTGGAAACACCTGAAGGTTTTGCATAGTGACATAGTAACTCTGCCATAGGAATCCTCCCCTGGTAACTATTCATCTGAACTGTTGGTCCAGATAAGTGATGTCCAAGGGAGAGCATGAAATGTCATCTATCACTGGTTCTTCTGTAACAGCTAGGGGGAAAAGTGAGTCCTGGAGAAATGGTGTAGTAAAGAGTCCTTGCAGAAGAGTTACTGTCAGAACTAAACTGTGCTGTTTCAAGAGACTCTTAACTCTCCCTAATATGTATAGCTGAAAATAAAACCTAATGTTTAGAAATGAAAAAAGGAAGTTTGTTTAAAAAGGTTTGGGGCTTTGAAAAGCTATGCTTTATGTTTTCAATTTCTCCTTCTATGCTTCAGTAACTCTTCAGAATTTAGGAGTGTGTAAGGCGCTTGGTTATTGCTGTAGGTTGAAGCATGTACTTTTACAAAAGTATACCATCTCTGCAACTCTTTATGTTCTCTCATCTGCCCACTTTTATTTTCTGTTTAGTTGACACTAAACCTATTTTTGCAACCAGATAAAGACACAATAGCATACATGATGTTAGAAAAATCTGTACAGAATGTAGCTGTATTTTCCTTCTCAGGATTCATGCAGTAGGTAACCTTCAGTTAAGTGCTAATTAAATGTAAAGTATAGTGACTGAGTATTCAAAGGTAAATAAGAAAAGGAGCTTACACACCAAACTCCCAATAAGTACCAATATGGTCATATAAACAAGATCCTGTAATAGAAAAGAGGACAGAATTAATTCTGACTGATCAGAAGTAGCATCTCCTTACCAGCAATATGACTCTAGAAACATTACTTAACCTCTATGTGCCTCACTTTTCTCTTCTGCGGTGATGATAATAATACCCCCTCATAGGACTTAGTGGATGCTGAACTAGTTTGTATGTTGTAAGTGCTTACAGCTATCCCTGGCATTAAGTATGTGCTCAATAGAATCTACAAAAGATTTGTTAATACAAAGGATGTTCTGGATTTTTAGGAACGAAGATGGAAAGATTTCCCTGGCAGAGGTAACAGCCTCAGTCAAAAACACAAAGACATTGAAAGTATGAGGTGTGCTGGAAAAATTCAGTGTAGATAGAACTTTCTTTTAATGGAAAATGTTTGAGAAGTCCTAGAAATGTGGTTAGGCACCAGATTAGTGAGACCATAGTATATCAGATCAAGAAATTTGGACCTTGGGGCGCCTGGGTGGCTCAGTTGTTAAGCGTCTGCCTTCGGCTCAGGTCATGATCCCAGAGTCCTGGGATCAAGCCCTGCGTCGGGCTCCCTGCTCGGCAGGAAGCCTGCTTCTCCCGCTACCACTCCCTCTGCTTGTGTTCCCTCTCTCGCTGTGTTTCTCTCTGTCAAATAAATAAAATCTTTAAAAAAAAAAAAAATTTGGACCTTGATGTTTATATTTTCAAAAGGTGAGCTTTGTGACAAAAAAAATGATGCTTTGTTAAAAAGGTGTAGCCAAAGAGCCCAGTTAGAGTTACTAACCAGTTATTGCTACAGTTTTGCTACCAAGTTAGAGATGATGGGGGCCAGGCTGGAGATATGCCATCCATGGGAAGGCTGTAAGAACCAGGACTTGAATGCAGAGACCTGATCAAGGGCAGAATATCCACTGCAGGTATAGCCTTTCTCTTCTCTAGGAAATAGAATTGTACTTGATAAAATCTTACTGTTCTTCATCAAATTCTGTTTGAGATTTTTACCTTCAAACCACCTAGGAACATGATAGCCTCATATATTATAATTAATTAATTTTATGACTCACTATTTAAAGTAAATGGTAATTTTAAGCTTATTTTTTATCATGAGAGTCCCTGTCTGGCAGTAACTAGGCAGAAAAAATAAGATAAAAGATGTACTTTTTTTAAGGAGCGACTGAGTAGAAAAAGAAAGAAAAAGCAATGTGGATACCAAACCTTAAGGAAATATGAGAGAATGTGGATTTGCTCAACTTAAAAGATTGAACAAATGTATAGGTACCTATAATTATTATTTTAATACTAATAAATATCATTTCTTAAACCTTCACTGTATGCCAGGCCTGGCCCATGTATTACCTATATTTTCTCAAAGGATCATCTCAGTAACCTTATGAGGCAGGTACAATTATATCTTTGTCTTATAGGTAAGAAAACTGAGCCTCAGAAAGATTATGTTAATTTTAGCCTAAGCTAGATGGGAAGGAACTATAAGCGGTGGAGGGGTGTGGGGGGGAGAAGGGCTCAAAGCATAATTCAAACCCAGAATTTATTCTAAAGCCCATATGCTTGGCTGTCTTATACTGAGAGCATCCAAAAAATATTAGCAAAAAATACTGTGAAAAGCTAAAAAAAAAAGGGGGGGGGGTTGCCTGGGTGGCTCAGTTGTTAAGCGTCTGCCATCAGCTCAGGTCCTGATCCCAGGGTCCTGGGATCAAGACCCACATTGGGCTCCCTGCTCAGTGGGAGGCCTGCTTCTCCCTCTCCCACTCCCCCTGCTTGTGTTCCCTCTTTTGCTGTCTCTCTGTCAAATAAATAAATAAATAAATAAATAAATAATCTTTTCTTAAAAAAGAAAGAAAAGAAAAGCTAAAAAAATTCATATTGAGACATTATTCTTCACAAAGTATGTATGGTTCTTTCTCTGGCCAAGGACATACCTTAAAGGTAAATTTCCCTTAATGTCAATCTCAATCTTCAAAACATAATTTCTCTAAACAACCCTTTGATATTCTCTCACTTACCAATTTTTTAGAGTCTTTTGTCACCCCATTTGTGTCCTTCCATTCCACTCTGGATAACTACTAATATCTGGGTAAGTAGAACAAATAGTGTAACCAAATGGGAGGAACCTCTGAGTCAGAGACAAGGGACTGGGACCTCTACCTCTCCATCCTGGGTTTGGTGAAGTAATATTGAGTGTAGTTTTCCCTTCCAGAAAATGAATTGGTGTCCCCTGTCCTTTATGATCTAATGATTAATTAGCTTTAAATTTGCACCTGAAATCTGTCTGCAAAAATTCTGCATTCCAGGCTGATTTATTTCTCCTACTCTAATTGTCTCTCTACCAGATGTGTGTACTAGAGACTCCACACTAATTTTCTCATCTTCATAAGCAAAACACAAACACAAAGGTAAACCTGATACTTCACAAATAATATGGTATATTCTATAACCAAAAATAAGTGATTTTGTGATTTTGCTTGTGATTTTGTGAATTTTTTTATCACTGTTTTCATTAGCATGACATGGTTCAGAGTTGACTACATTGGTTTACTTCATACACTACTCAGAAGCAATCTACCTGTGTTGTGATAGAACTCATCTCGGGCTTTAGGGAGCCATGGTGTCTAGGTCTCTGCTTTTTGCCCAGTCAACCAAGAGCACACTTCTGGTTTTTCCACCTGTTCTCAACAACAGATCTTTTATCTGATGAGAACCCCTGACTGGCACCCCACTTGGCCATTATTCTCATGCCAGGGATTCTGATTCAGTGGACCTCTTGATCCACTGCTCCTTTTAGGACCCCTGTTTTGACTTTCACCAACAGAATGTGACTGCCAGTCCAAATACATATTTCTTTAATGAAATTGAGACTCAAAAATTTCAGTGGCAACAACTTGGCTATTCATCTTTCATCAGACTCCTGGGGAAATTCAGCCCTTATTTTTTCCCCACATAGCGTTGATAAAGAAGAAAAAAATGGGCTCCCGCTGTGTTTAAGATCTTTTCTTTTTCCTCCTTAAATTATTGGCTTTCTGTAACTTCCTTCTGTGATCTCTAACATCTCTAGTATCATGATTATGATTAGTCAAGATCTCTCCTCCTTGAAGTCTCCATTTCTGAAGTCTTAAGAGCACCAACTTGGTTTTATTCCAACACATCTGCTGATGTATACCTTTTAATTATAAGATCCAAGAGTCTTGGCCAAACCAAAGCCAAAGGCAGACCTGTCATTGTTAATTCAGACAGTTCCTGGGACAAGTTAAGGCAGTGTGCTCCAACTTGGCCTTAAAGAGTGATGACTCTATCTGTTCATTCAGCCTAGAATTGGACAGGCTCTGCCTCCAGTCTGCAATATTTTTGCAGAGTACAAGGCAGGATTTCTTAGCATTGCTAATCAGGACAGAGAGCTAACTCATGGCCCTCTACAGTTCCTGAACACCTTTCTCCTATCCTACCCCACACCCACTAAGAATCCCTATACCAAAAAGAATCTTCTTTTTCTATTTTGAATATCTTTGGCCAAAGGTGACGGAGATTGTGGTTTAACTTTTTGGGGCCTTGCCAAGTTTTTAAAGCACAGTCTGATGCTCTATAAAAATTATTCTATGAATTTTGAAAGAAAATAATTTGAAAATGAAGATATTATGATAGAAAATAGCCTTCTGATCTTGCCTTACGCATTACGAAGAGGTCAGGCTTCCACCTCAGAGAAATGGCAAGAGAACTATATTTCACATAAATGTTGTTTACTCTCCCTCTCTAGGAAACTCCATAATAGGTATAATTTGGCATATTAAAAATTATGCAAGTATAGAAAATAGTGTTTCCAATTATTTCTCAACACAAATTATCATTAAAGTAGTTTTATTAGAGTAGTCGAGCCCAGTGCTTCAGGCAAATGGAATTGACTTTTTTTTTTACAGAATCAGAAGCAAAGAAGTTGGCGCTCCTCTAGAGAAGGAAGGTTAGCTTTTACTTTATGATAGGCTTGGCCAACCGCAGACTTCATTGTATGCACACTTAGAGTTTTCCTCTACCAGGGGTCGACTGACAGCTAGTAGCATGGCAACCCTCTTTAGGATTCATCTCTATAAAAACAGATCCGACATGTGGAAAAGCATACCATGTTCCTGGATCGGAAGAATAAACATTGTTAAAATGTCTATACTGCCTAGAGCAATCTATACTTTCAATGCCATCCCGATCAAAATTCCACTGGATTTCTTCAAAAGCCTGGAACAAACAATCCTAAAATTTATATGGAACCAGAAAAGACCCCAAATCGCTAAGCAAATGCTGAAAAAGTAAAACCAAGCTGGGGGCATCACATTGCCCGATTTCCAGCTTTACTACAAAGCAGTGATCACCAAGACAGCATGGTACTGGCACAAAAACAGACACATAGACCAATGGAACAGAATAGAGAGCCCAGATATGGACCCGCAACTCTATGGTCAAATAATCTTTGACAAAACAGGAAAAAATATCCAGTGGAAAAAAGACAGTCTCTTCAATAAATGGTGCTGGGAAAATTGGACAACTATATGTAGAAGAATGAAAGTTGACCATTCTCTTACACCATACACAAAGATAAACTCGAAATGGATAA
>CM053606.1:54510088-54567720 GCA_028646535.1 Procyon lotor
AAAAAAATAAAAACAGATCCGATTATAGAGCGTTAGAATTAGATGAAGGGGTATTTAGATTCTTTCTCTACTTTTTTGGAGTTGAGGAAAGAATACTTCCTGCATGCTTGAAACACGTTCCCCAATTCTCCCAGACAGTTTATATGACATTTGTTTACCCTTTATTTAACAATTTTTATTCAGTACCAGTTCTGTGACACCTACTGTGCTAGGATGCGGTCCATTTAGAGACAGGCAAGTTCATGAAACATCGTAGTGAAACTGGAGAAGCTTTCAAGAACCAGCTCCTGAAGAGCTTTTGATGCCATTCTAATCTTGAAAACCCCTGGCAGATTACAATGGTAGTGACATTACCATACATTTGTACAGAGCCTTTATTTTCCAAAGTATTTTTTTGGTTTTGATGTCATTGGATTTCTACGTCCACCCTGTGATGTAAAGAGAGACAACCTTTCTGTCTCCTGATGATGGATAAAGAAAAGGCTTGGTCAAGGCCACCCAGGTAGTGAGTGTCAGAACCACCATGAGAAGCCAGGCTACGGATTCGCAAGTCAAAAACGTGTCATCATTCAGCCTCTGCTTATACACGTTGAGTGCAGGTGGTGATATTCCTACTAATCACCTACTTGCTCATGTGCAAGTGCTTATGCTCTGGAAGATGACAGGCTCATCTGTCTGTCCTAGATAGTGCTCACACAGTGCCTTCAACTAGGCAGTGCTCAGTAGATTACTTTCTGTATGATCTATCTTATACCGTTTGGATTTTACATTGTAAGTCTCCTTTATTTTTGTCCTTTGGGGAGGGAAACAAATGTGAAAAAAAATCAATGAGGAAAAGCTAGCTGGCCAGTGTGAAAGCAGAAGAGTTTTCTAACAAGTCCTTACCATCCTACACACTTAGGGACACCCCTTCCTTTGCAGGGCCCTATCAAGTGCATGGGATAGTGCCTGGGCTCTGGTAGGGAGTCACTAATGCTAGTCCTCCTCCATTTTCCACTATTCCCTCTTCTCGGGAGAAATGAATAAAGAAACAGCATCTATAGTGAGCACAAGCAGGAAGAAGTTGTAGCTGACTGAACCAGCCAAGGCAAGCCTTATGTCCTCTACTTATTAGACTAAATCAGAACACCCTTCCTTTCATTATCAAGGACCCCAAACTTAATGTGTCTCTCCCAGTCATCCCTAGCTCCGAAAATCTTGGTCATCAAACTACAATTCTTAAGCAATCATTTTTTCATTTCTTTGTGTTATCAATCAAAGGTATATGAAAATTCCAACCAGAGATGCTGAGTTGTCTGAAATTACCAGTACTGACTAGAGAACTCTAATTGAAAGCTAAGAAACGTGCTGTTTCTACTTAGTATATACAATCTTATCATTGATAAATCCAGAATTTCCATTAAGCTCTGTTAGCATTTGAAAATGGTTTTCCACCTTCGTCAGAACTTCAGAGACTACTGAGAACCATTAGGATGTAACAGGAACATCTCCTCCAAAATGCCTTCCATGATGCCCGCGCTGGGCCAAGTGTGTCAGACAGCTCTGCTTACAACAGTCTCCATGGTATCCATAGTGTAGTCCCAGACCAGCAGCGTCAGCATATCCCAGGAACATGTTAGAAATAGAAATTTTTGCCTCCGCTCCAGACCTGTTAATCAGGTCTGGCATCGGCTGTGCAATCTTTGTTGAAACAAGCTAGCTCTCCATGTGATTCTCATGCATGCTTAAGTTTGAGAACCCCTGCATCTTACTGACAGACACATCATATAAAATGATGGGCTTTTATGTGTGCCTCTATACTGGACCAGAAGTTGTTTGCAGGTAAAGACCATTTATTTTTGTATCAAGTGTGTGTGTGTGTGTCTGTGTGTGTTTTACAAAAATAGGGTCATACAGTAAATACTTCTATAACCTGCTCTTATTCTCCCCCCAACAATATATCATGAACATTCTTTCTTTTGGGTACAGCTATTTTGTGATCCAGTAGTTGATGGCTGTGTAGCATTTGGTTATATCAACATTTGCTTAATTTTCTAATATTGGACAGAATGGAGTTCTTTTTTTAAATTAAATTTTTATGAAAATAGTTCATGAATATACTTAAAAATCTCCTTAAAAATAGCAGCCCCTCCCTACTGCTCATTCTTACCTATAGAAGCAAACTCTTAATATGCCTTTAGATGCTGCTCTTTATATCCATGTTTCTAAATGACATATATAAGCTTCTCTGATGTCTCAAGTTTAGACATTTGCTATGAAATTGCTGGGCTGACAGTTGAGAATTCATCTCCCTCGTATCCCTATATATGTTCTTTACCAATTCTTCCAGTATAGCTTTATCATAATTTTTAGTTAATGCAAAGGTTCATTATTTAAAACTGTATGACTGTTATTCATTGCAAAGCCAAGAAATAGGCCATGGTTATATTTCTTTTCTTGAAAAAAACCTTTTTTTTAAATGACTTTTGTTCCCCAGTATTTTTACTTACACAGTTTTCTAAATAATCTGTCAACATTACCCACCTCCCGATTCAAACATAGTGCCACATCTGGCCAGGCAAAGTGGTTGTCCCCACATTACATTTGTTGCTGGACTTCTCATTCCTGGATCCTTTTCTTCCTTTCTCGGTTAATGCCCTCATTTTGTTAGATTACATCTTCTAGAAGCTTTCTAAGAAAGGGTGGATTAAAAAGAAAAGTTTAGCGGCGCCTGGGTGGCTCAGTGGGTTAAAGCCTCTGCCTTCGGCTCAGGTCATGATCTCAGGGTCCTGGGATCGAGCCCCGCATTGGGCTCTCTGCTCAGCAGGTGTTGTGCCCAGATTTCAAATTCCAGAGACCACCAAGGAGCCAAATCCGATGAAAAAGCACAAGAGTTTATTGCAAGCTCGAGCTTGGGTCCAATATGTCTGGCGCAGTGGAGCAGGGACTTGGACCCCCACTGTCTTTTCAGTGAGGTGAGGTTTTTCAAGCTGGTCTAGGGGATTTTCAGGGAGGTTGGGGGAGTTAGTTCTTTTGTTTCATGGTGCAATGTTAGTTCCTTGTTTCGGTGGTGCAATTTGTCTTAATTAGGGCTGATGGTTATTTTCAGAAAAGCTGTATGTGCAGATAAGTCATGAGGGAGTGTCTTAAGTAATAAGCAGATCATGTAGGGGCTGTACATGAGATGGGGGTGTGTGGCACAAAATGGAGTTAGTCTTGCTCTGCTTGTCCCGGGGTAGGAGATTTTTTTTGTTAAATTCCTTGGGTCCCACACAGGGAGCCTGCTTCCCCCCTCCCCCTCTCTCTACCTGCCTCTCTGCCTGCTTGTGATCTCTTTCTCTGTCAAATAAATAAATAATCTTTAAAAAATGTGTAAGTTATAAACTTTTATATAAACTTTATATAAAGTTTATATAAGCTTTTATATAAGTTATATATAAGTTTATTTTGCATTTTTGTCTAGAATAGTCCTCATTCTACCCTCACACTGGGTTGGTAGTTTGGTCACATATAAAATTTAAATAGGAATTCCTTTCACTAAGAATTTTGAAGGAATTGTTCCATCATTTTCTAGTCGGGAGATCTGATACTATTTTGATTTTTTACTTCTTTGTGCCTGGCCTGTTTTTTTTGGTTTTTGTTTTTCTTTTTCTCATTAGAAACTGTTAAAATTTGTATTTATCTCTGAAGTTATATGTTAATGTGATAGGCTTATGTTTGGGTCTTTTTAAGTGGATTGTACTAGACTTTAGCAAGCAGTTGGGATATAGAGAATCCAGTTTTTTTTTGCTCTGGGAAATTTTCTTGAATAATTTTTTTGATAATTTCATACTATCTATTTTTTTTTTTAGTTCTCTTTCTGGAACTTCTGTTAATCTTGTGCTAGGTATGGATTTGTTCTCTAGATTTCTTTTTAGTTTTCATCTCTGTTCTTTTATTCCGTTTTCTGGAAAATTTACATAAATGTACCTTTGAGTTATTAGGTTTTAAATATTCAGTTACTAAGATTTTCATTTTCATTAGTTCTTTTGTATTCTCAATTGTTTCTTTTTTTTTTTTTTTTTTTTCTCAATTGTTTCTGTTTCATAACAACCTCTTCTTATTTTATGGTTGCAATATTTTTTTCTTATTTACATTATGTCATTACTTTTTTTTACTGCTCCTGCACATATTATGTATGCATATTGTTTTCCTTTCTGTTCATTTTGATTTTTTGATTTTCTAAGCTCTCCTTAATTTATGGCAACCTCTGTTGCTGATTTAGATTTAAGAATAATGCAAAGAATAAAGGCTAATTGAAAGTTGTATGCTACCTGGAGGGTTTTGTGTTCACTATAGCTTGGTGTTGCTGAGCCAGGTTTTTTTTTTGAGGACTCCTAATTTTGTATATGCAGGTTTTACTTTAGGGAGATACTTGGTGTCTCCAGGAAACACCCCAATCTCCTAGGGATATAATGCAGTTGCCAAGATACTGAGGCTCTACCCCCTCAGTACAGATTCAGGGTTTTCAGCCACAAGGTCTCATCCCCACTTTGCTTTGTGGCCGCTGTTCTCTTTATTTCAATTACACTAGAGAACTCTGCTTCCTCGCTGGGGGAGGAGCGCAGTTGGATGAGGAATCTCTGAGTACAGACTTGGAATCAGTACTGCATCTCTCTCTTAGCTCGGCATTTTGCTTTGCCCTTTAGAGTATCTTGGATTCCTAATCTGACTGTGACTAACCCTATGAATGAAAATTGCTTAAGTTTTCAGAGCCACCTTACATTTCTCTAGAAAATATAAACCTCAAAGGGCCATCATAAGGATTGAATCAATTATATATGTAAAAACACTTGGTGAACTCACTATAAAGCACAATACAATTCTGCAGTAAGATTGTGACTCCTTAGTGTGGTATTAGAGGGAACCCTCATACTTTTCCACTGGCATGCCCAGTGCTCCGTTGTTGCCCGTTGGTGTGGTCTGCTGTGATTTACAAAGTGCTTTTACATATTCCTAAAGAGGTGTGGGGGGGAGAAGGAAATGAACTTGCCTCTTCAGAGGCTGGAAGCTAGTGAGCAATTTCTTTTAAGTCTTGTATAATCTTAAAAATATCTGTGGATCTTGCATCTTGCTCCGTAATGTATCTGTTTTAATATAAAAGTAACGTTCTTAGATCCCTTATCATGGAGTGAAACTGACAATCCAGAAAGATGTACTGTATTATTTCCGGGATTTATATACTTCCTAGCATGTTGGTAAATATCCCTAGGAGTGCACATACCAATGCTTAAGTTGTACAGAAACAACATATAAGCCATCAGCTCTGAGAAGTTTGATTCCTTCCATTTGCTAGTTTTGAAACTTTAATTCAAGATGGGCTGACAAATTAAAATAGTGTCCTTAGACAATAAGGCATCACTGTCTAATAGAGAAATATGGGGATAGAATGGAATTGATTGTGGGCTGCTGAGGGGAGTAGCTTATTACATTATGTAAACGTGCTTGCTCCCTGTTGCTACTCAAAACAATAAAAAAATACCAGGGGAGTGGAGAAGAAAATTAGCAGTGTTTCTGTATTGCAGTGGAGAAGAGTGGTGACATTGGGAGCAGAAATGCTATGCTATGTTCTCTGAAATAAATATAGATAACAAAATATGAACTTGGCTGAGTTCTTTTTTGTGTGTGCACTACAAAGAATAGTATCCCGTATTAATTACCTTAAAATGGAAAAACTGGCTACTTCTGTAAGATTTTTTAATACAGGTGGTGCTCTGGGGTGGTTCCCATAAGTTTCCCCCTTTCCTTGTTCTCCATCAGTCTCTCACTCTTAGCCATCCTCAGTAAATACCCAATCTAAAGGAAACCCATATCCATGCTTAGGCAACACAATTTTGATGCAAAGCTTCTAGAGCCCTTTCAAACAGGTTGCTATCCCCAAGCACTTCCCTCATTTCTGTATAAAACTTATGGAATTGCCATGAGAGGTTATGTGTGTGTTAAAATACACTTTGCATAAAATTTACCAATGTAACCATTTTAAAGCATACAACCCACTGCTATTGAGTATACTTACAGTGATGTGCAACCACCACTACTGTCTAGTTTGAGACCATTTCATCATCCCAAAGGAAAAGCCATTCCCATTAAATGGTTACTCCCTATTCTTCTTCCCCTAGCCCCTGGCAGTCACTTACTATCTGTTTACTATCTCTGTGAATTTGCTTATTCTAGATATTTCACATGAATAGAATCATATGATATGTGGCCTGTTGTGTCTGGCTCTTTTTCATCTAGCATGCTGTGTTCAAGGTGCATCCGTGTTTTAGCATGTGTCGATGCTTCATTCCTTTTTATGGCTGAAGAATATACCATATTTTGTGCATCCCTTCATCCGTTGATGGACATTTGAATTGTTTTCAGCTTTTGGCTATGATGAATGGTGCTGCTATGAACATTTTTTTTAAAGATTTCTTTGCTTGAACACCAGTTTTCAATCCTTTGGGGTATATACCTAGAAGTGGAATTGCTAGGTCATATGATGATTCTATGTTTAACTTACTGAAGAACTGCCAAATTGTTTTCTCCAGTGACTACAGTATTGTACATTCCTACTAGCAACGTATGAGGGTTCCAATTTCTCTATATCCTTGCCAACACTTGTTATTTTTCTTTTGTTTGTTTTTGTTTTTGTTTTGTTTTGGTTTTTGAATAGCCATCCTAATATATGTGAGGTGGCATCTCCCCATAGTTTGGGTTTGCATGTCCATAATGACAAATGAGATTGAACGTCTTTTCATGTGCTCATTGGCCATTTATATATCTTCTTTGGAGACATGTCACATCTTTTGCTCATTTTTTAATTGGGTTGTTTGTCTTTGTGCCATGATGTTTTAAGCATAAAACTTGAGACAAATGGAAGCTGCTGATTGGTCATTTTATTAGAAATCACACAACTTGAAAAAATCTCAGTGAAACATTTTGCTAAGTTTTTTGTCCACGATTCGCTAAGAAGTCCCTTTCTCATTAATTTCCCTTTGATCATTGGTCCTCTGGCTCCATCTGTCAAGAAAAAGCCAGTCTTTGATTTCAACTAGTAAATGAGACACTGCAGAACCAAGTCTCACTATTGCATCTCAAGTTTGATCACTGAGGGTTTCTAGGAGTCCGCATTGCTGTCAAAGACAATTGCTAAATGGGCTTGACTTCATTATTTTTCATTTGCATTAGCAATTGCTCTAAGCAGTAACAAGATTATAACCCTTAACCAGCATCCTGTTATCTTTTATTTATTTGATTTAATATAGAAATGGAGTCTTTTAAAGAGCATTTACTTTTCTTCTTCACATCACTGAAATCATTCTCAATGGAAACAGTCTGATAATGTAGATGAATTTTTTTTTTAGATCCAATCACTTGGTGGGAGACTCAGAATTTCTGATTTTGTTTAAGCTCCTTGGGTCAATGGATAGTAGAAGGAATGGTAGCAGATTTTGCAGTGGCTGGGTTAGGCTTCTGTGGGCTTTGAGTAGGATGAGTAGAAGTAGTATTTGTGATCGTTTTATCTGAATGTCTTATCTATTGAAGTGAGATCATAGCACAAAAAGATCTAACTTAGGAAAACTGGAAGTGGAAATTGAATCTTGACAGTCAAGATGGGTCATTGTCTTATTTAATCTGGTTCTGCTTTTTTCTTCTCACCTATAAAACTGTTCTTTATGAGACTCTGTATCTGCTGGTAGTTCATACCCTTTGTAGAATTCTCTAAGTATGCAAAACACATAGCGATGAGTGATCAGTTATCATTTGAATCTTAGTACAACTTTAATAAGCTATGTTTTATATTTAAGTAGTTTCTCCCCTGGTGGTTACCCATGGCAGACTTTGGAGTTTGATAGCTCTGCACTCTGTATTTTCTATTTCACCTCTAAGTAATTATATCTTGTGCCCTTAAGCATCAAAAACATCAAAATATTTAAAATTACACAATTAAACACTTTGGACAACAGTATTAAAACTCAGAAAAAGAACTCCAGAGCAAAAGTGCATCATGCTGGAGCCTTTATTCCACTTCCTTCTTCTGTAAGGACTTCAGGCTGTGGTCTCTATCTCAGCATGAGCATCTGCCATGCCTATTAGAAGTTCAGGGGACCCACCCTCAAAGTTTAATTTTTCAGAGTACCATTTTGCAAGGAAGTTCTTACTACCAACTTTGAGAAGAAAAAACAGTGATGATCTTGATGTTGACAAAGATAGTGATAATAGCCGTGAGCGTGTGTTGGACTCAGTGCTGTGCCTGGCACCTTATTGGACATGATCTTGCTTAATCCTTACCATAACCCCCCTAGGTATGTGTTAGTACCTTTTCATTTTGCAGATGGAAAGACTGGGGCTCAGAAGGTTGTTCAAAGTCACCTAGATAATAAAAGGCAGAATAAAGACTCAGAGCTGGGTTACCTTGTCTTCAGTCCTGAAAATGCAAGCTGGGTAGGTTCTTTAAGAACCAAGAACTCCTCTGGGCAGTGCACCTGGCTTTCCCAGTTGGGCTGATCCCATGGCTTCCTGTTTCCTGGGCACCCTGTATGTCTAGAGCAACTATTGTCATCCATAGAGTAATTATCTTCATACATGTCTCCATCTTTCCAGATTGTGAACTTCTGGAAAGCATAAGCACTTGTGTCTTTTATCACTGTACAACACAGAGCAGGAACTCAAAGTTTATGGAATGAATGATTGAATTAATGGGGAAAAATTAATGCATATAACTGAATTAATAGATTGTTTACTGCTCTCTCTCACAACTGTTAATATAAAATGTGCCCAGCCATCTCCATAGGTTGTGGATAAATTACTGCTTGTTTTTCTCCCTAGTTTTTCAGTCCTCATCATTTCCTTTTTTAGGCAGGCTTGTGTTTTCTTATTTTCCACAATTGGCACTTATGTATGAGCTAGGCCAAATCAGGCCTTTTAAAACTGTAGGTCTCTACCCATTAGTGGGTCTTAAAATTAATTTAGTAGGTGGCAGTCAGCACTTTTTTTTTAAAAGCAAAAATCAGACTACAAAAGAATACAACTTATCAGTATGCATGACACATAGAAAGATACAGTATTTGTTTTAGATGGGTGGGTAGATAGAGAATACATATATATCAAAGTACTGATTAACTATCATATATTAAGGCATGTTTTAATCAGGGCAAATGCCACATTGGCATTTAAGACGGTGTGATTCAAAATATTTTCCTACTCTCTACACTAAGAAAGACATTTTACATTGTGATCCAGGATATAGCTGAGTGTGTACTAGATTACTATATGAAATATGTTTGAAATACACTGTTTGTATTTGTATATAAATTTGTATTGTATATTTATTTGTATATAAATGCTGTTTGAAATACACTGTCCTAAATGACATCCCAATGTTTGACTTGTGATCAAACATCACTTGTCTTACTTAAACAGTTCCTGAAGGGGTGCCTGGCTGGCTCAATAGGTAGAGCATTTGATGCCTGATCTTAGGGTTGTAAGTCTGAGCCCCATGTTGGGTGCAGACATTACTTAAAAACGAAATCTTTAAAAAAAAGAGTTCCTGAAGTTTTCTTTTCAGCCCGTTTTTGTAAAAATATGGCCATTAAAATAAAAACACAAAAATAGATACGTAGATCAATGGAACAGAATAGAAAACCCAGAAATGGACCCACAACTACATGGTCAACTAATCGTCGACAAAGCAAGAAAGAATATGCAATGAGAAAATGAATGTCTCTTCAACAAATGGTGTTGGGAAAACTGGACAGCAACATTTAAAGGAATGAGACTGGACTACTTTCTTATACCATACACAAAAATAATTCAAAATGGATTAAAGACCCAAATGTGAGACCTGAAACCATAAAAATCCTAGAAGAGAACACAGGCAGTAACTTTTTTGACATAGGGTATAGCAACTTCTTTCTAGATCTGTGTCTAGAAGCAAGGAAAGCAAAATCAAAAATAAACTATTGGGACAACATCAAAATAAAAAGCTTCTGTACAGCAAAGGAAACAATCCACAAAACTGAAAGGCAACCTACAGAATGGGAGAAGATATTTCCAAATGACATATCGGATAAACAGTTAGTGTCCAACACATCTAAAGAACTTATAAAACTCAACACACCCAATAAACAAATATTCCATTTAAAAATAGGCAGAAGACATGAACAGACATTTTTCCAAAGACATACAGATGACCAGCAGACACATGAAAAGATGCTCAGTGTCGCTCATCATCAGGGAAATGCAAATCAAAACTATAATGAGATATCACCTCACACCTATCAGAATGGCTAAAATCAAAAACAGGAAACAACAGATGTTGGCAAGGATGCAGAGAAAGGGGAACCCTCTTGCATTGTTGATGGGAATGCAAACTGATTTAGCTAACTCTGAAGACAGTATGGAGTTTCCTCAAAAAGTTAAAAATAGAACTACCCTATGATCCAGCAATTGCACTACTAAGTTTTACCCAAAGAAGAAAAAAATACTGATTCAAAGTGATGCATGCACCCCTATGTTTATGGCAGCATTATCTACAATAGCCAAATTATGGAAACATCCTAAGTGTCTTGTCAGTTGATGAATAGATAAAGAAGATATCGTATATATAAAGGAATATCACTCAGCCATCAAAAAGAATGAAATCTTGCCAGTTGCAATGATATCAGTTACAGAAAGACAAATACCATAGAGTTTCACTCATATATGGAATTTAAGAAACACAACAGATGAACAAATGGAGAAAAAAAGAGAAAGAGAGGCAAACCAAGAAACAGACTCCTAGCTATAGAGAACAAGCTGATGGTTACCAGAAGGGAGGTGGATGGGGGAGAGGGGCTAAATAGGTGTTGGGGATTAAAGAGGGCAACTTATGATGAGCACTGGGTGTTGTATGGAAGCGTTGAGTCACTATATTGTACACCTCAAGTGTTAACTAGCTAGAATTTAAATAAAAACTTGAAAAAACCCAACATGGCCAAAGTTTAGGAAGTTTAATCCAAATATGACTACTTTAACATGATCTAATCAAAAGTAAAAACACTACAGATAATTTTAATAGGAAAATGCATAGAAGGTTTTTAAATTTTTTGATAGTGGAGGCTTACCTTTGAATTTTCAGACTTATTCCATTTTGTACTCTTCTTTAAATTTGCTCCTCCAAATGTTTACCTGAAAGCCCTGCTGCTTTAGGTAAATTGTGGGGGTTCCATTTATATCAGTCAGTAGTATTAATATAGGATTTAAACTTGAACTTGCTGTGAAGGAGCCAAACTTTGCTGTGGAATGCATTCATGTGCAGAGCTGCCTTGCACAGCTCATTGGAGATAAGACAGTTTTGACTTCATATGCCAAACTTTTGTCACTTTGTCTATTTTCATATTTCTCTATGACTCTGCAGAGACAAGCTTTTGGTCGTTTTAGTAGAAAATTGAAAATGTTCTTCTTAATAAATCTAATATTGAAGTGAATACCCAAGCAATATTGCTCTTCTTAAAACAAATATTTGTTGAGTGCTTACTCTGAGCTAGACAATTATCAGACAGCAAGGTTACAGAAGTGAGCAAGACACAATCCCTATTCCAAAGGACCATCTGGTCTAGGTGCGTTCCTACTTTAGGACTTGGTTTCATGTTGCTTAGGTCTCTGGGTAGATTAAAGATCCTCCATTTGCCCTCCCAGAGCCACTTTATATACCCTTTACCTTGCTCTCTGTCCTGGAGGTTGGCCCATATGGAATACAGCCAAGGTCTCTCTTGCTCTCTGGACTTTGGGTTTAGCCAGTGGGCGTACTAGCAGAAGACCAGCAGGAGGAAAGAGAGTGAGGTTGGAGTATTTTTTCTCCCAGCATCCTCCTTACTAGTCCTTTCACTCCAGGCTGGGTTTATTCCTGTAGCCAAAATTATACTCCTTTCAGCTGCCCTCTCCACAGAGAGTTGTTTCTCTCTGTGTTCCAGTGACCCCCCCCCATGTTCCTCCACCCCCACCCAACTGTTACCCAGCTGGGGGTACAGCACTATCCACCATCACTTCGCTACACCCACACTTCCTAAATTATCTTTTCAGCACTGTGTACCTTGACTGAACACTACTTTAATTCTGAACATCTTCTTTAAGATCTTTTAGTTCTTCTGATTTAATGGCTTGCTAATTTTCTGATATACACAGCTGAAACAACTTCAAGAGGCTTATTTATTTTTCTATATGTTTCCAGGAAGTCATCTTATTAATCAATATGGAAAGGTATTTAAAAACCACAACCTCTGGTTCCTATAAATATATTTTATCTCTATCCAATTGATACCTTTGAAAAGCTCAATAAATATTTGTCATTGTGGGTGATGCTGATCATGACCCATGTAGTGGTCATGGCCCTGATTGTTAATTACCTTGTTCACTAGGCTTTGTGGTATGTTCCCCGGGAGATATAGAGTAGAGTCTCACCAGGAAAGAGAGTAAGAGAACTCACCACCTTGCTAACAAATTTGCCACACCCCACTATGTGAGTCCTAGTTGAATGTTGCTGTCTATTCTCAGGGAAGATGAAAAAAGGATGAGGTAATTGTTTAAGACGTTGGCAATAGCAATAGCACAATCAGTGGCCATTTATTCATTGCCTGCTGTCTGCCAGGTATTGTTCTATACAGCATCGCACTAGAATCTTTCATTACCATCTTATTTAATCATTGCAATTACTCTGTGAGGTAGCTCTTAATTCCATTTTGTAGATGGAGAAGCTAGGAGTTAAAGAGGATATGTGACGTAAAGAGGATTCGTGTCCAGGGTTGCCCAGCTAGGTTCAGAACAAAGATTTGAATTCAGGCCCACGTGACTCAGAAGTTTTTCCACCATCTCCTCTCTCAAAAGCCTCTTTGTGCCATTAACTTTGCCAAAGGTCACATTTGCCATTTGCCACCTGCCGTCATGTTTGATCTTTTCAAAGAATTAAATATTGTTTTCAATCAGGCATTCTATAAATTGAAAAAAAAAAATCTGACTGGGATTCGACGCCTCCCTTCCAGCGGTACAAGAGTAGAGAGCATGAGATTTGATGGAGAAGGAGAAAGAATGAATGAACTCTATATTAACAAAGGACCTGGGGAAGCCTCAAGTGAATAACAATCAAACATTGACTTTTCTGCATTTTAGATGTTGAGTTACTTGCCCTGTGAGCCAATGAGACTGCTGTTTCCGGATTTGGAACTTGTGTCCTTGGAGAATAAAAGCTTTACCATTGACTGGCTGAGTCACTTCTGTGTGGTTTTAAAAGATTCCTACCCTATACTTTATTCCCGTGGAAGCAAGCATTTCCCAGATTTTCTGCATTAGGATGAGGGACTGGGGCTAAAAGAAAAGAGAAAGCCAACAAGTCTATCCGAAAACTGTCAGTATCATCTCGATGGGGAGTTATGATGTTTTGACTTCAATAAAAAGGCAAAAGAAAGCAAGCCAGCCAGTTATAAATTTAATTTATGAAAATAATACCACAGGCCTAAAGCATCCAGCAGTACAGCCATTGATTCTTCCTTCTTGTTCCTTGGGGAGCCGTTGCTGTGTTTGATATGGTGAACTTCAAATTGTCTTACTTTATCATTTAAATGTCATATCAGCCCTATGCCGAAAGCCGCTGAGGAGCTGTGCACTTCCTGGGGAAAGACAGGAGAGTGTTTTTCACTATTTTTTAGGAAAAAATATTACTTGGTTGACAGATTTTCTCTGTTGGTGAGGATTACTCTTGCTCCTTCCTAATTTTTTTTTCCTTTTCCTCTGTTTTCACCACGTTGTACTTCCTCAGTTCTGTGTGAGGCCCCGAGAAAGGGTAAATGGTGATGATCCGGGTCTATGGTCTTTCTTAACCTCTGGCATTATTTTTTTTAACATAGTTGTTGGAAAGTCGGCTGTTACCTGCCAGAAAATAAAACAACCAATTTTTCATCACAAGTTAAATAAACATTGAAAAATCAGCATTCTACAAGGACCATTAGCTTATGCATCACTGTAAAATGCTTTATGACTCTTGGTATAAAGGATGCTCATATAAAAATAAATTGTGTCGTAACAAACATTTCTCCCTGTCATGGTTCGTAATAGCCCTAATATCAAATAAATCTAGGTTGAATATTGTTAGTCTCCTGAAAAACCGACCTTCAGTTTCAGATAGTTGGGTTAAATCACTGCGGTGATGACACAGTCTTAGAGAGAAGGAGATACAAACTTATATCAACTCCCTAGATCATCTTTTATTTAGAAGAGGAGAGATGTCTCAATGAGCTGAAATTGCTCTGGAGTGACCCATTTTATTTATGTATCTGTTTATTCTGACTACTACTTCACACACGGTACCAAGAGGCAACCTACACAAAGCTCCCCAGGGTTCTTGAGAAAGCAACCCATGGAAATCTATGTTTTAATACATAGATTAAAAACCATAAGCAGTTACCATTTTGCATCTGTCAAGTCAGAAATCATTTTTAAAAATGTAGCAGTTACTGCTGGTAAGATATTGGTGAAACTGCTAGACACATATCCTATTGGTAGCAACGTAAATGCTTCGGAAAGCTTTTCAGCACACAGAAAAGTGTCCATATCCTTTGATATTATATTTACACTTCTGAGAATTTAGCCTAAGGAAGTCATTTAGAAGAAGAGAAACAAAAGCTAGGATGTTCCTTGCAGAATTTTTTGTATTAGTGAACAATTAGAAACAACCCAAGTACTCAACAATTGAGAGTCTTCTGGTCAGTTTTTTTTAAAAATCTGTCAGGATGATGTACATGAAGTCTAATTGGTTACATATAAAATTGTATGAGCTAGGGCTCAGAAAAAAATTCTGATTATGAGGATATAAAAGTATTGCATGCCTGTGGAGGAATGGAATTTGGTAAAATGCATCCAGATTTAGATTTTAAAATTTTATTTTAGTGTTACAATGTTGTTTTGCCTGCAACAATAATCAGAATCTAAAAATTACTTGACTGGGGAGACTAAAATCAATGGAAAGTTTTGTTTGCTTTTTTGTTTTAAATTAGAACTTTGTAAAAATATGGTAGTTGTTAAATGTTAACCTTTGAGCACTGAAAGTGTCAAGGATTTGGAAGACTGGCACTTTTAAATAATCAAATTTGAGCAAAAGAGAAACCAAGCAGATAAAAGAATTAGACATCTTTCTGTAATAACATCACTTCCTGTCCTTATTCTTTTTTGAATTTTTTGAATATCAGTGCCTGGAGTAAGAAAATCTCATCAGAACATTTAGACAGAAGCCATTTCCTTTAAATATTGCAACAGTGTAGCTTGTGGCCATAAACAGAGAAATCTTTAGATGAGTAGGGTACATAGGCTTTGTGAGAGAGGCTCTATCCCAAAGAACCACAGGACAAAAAAGGAAGTGTGAAAACATCCCTGCCAGGCTTGAATCAGACCTGAAAACATACTTAGTAAAAGGTCTGTTAGAAATAACTGAAATGTATTGCATGGAGGACTGGGTGTGGTGCATGAACAAGGAATCTTAGAACACTGAATAAATTAAAAAAAAAACATGGAAAAAAAAAAAAAAAAGAACCAAAATACCCAACTATAGAGAATTGGTTAAGTAAAGCTTGCTGGAGTCATAAGATGGGCTATTGAACAGGCATTGAAAGTAAAGTAAAAAAATACATATTAATCTGAGTAAACATAGTAAAGGTATATGAGAAAAAGTGAGATATAAAATTATGCATAGAGCATTACTCCAACTTTTACACTCTTGCTCACAAGAAAAAAGAAATTTAAAAGATTTAAAATTTAAAATATAAACTTATCATTAGTAGTCTTCTGAACCGTGGGATAGTGGGTAATGAATTCTTTATTCATGTCTATAATCTTCAATTTTTTTTCCCTCCTTGATTTAGGAAAAAGTCATTTGTAAAAGTTGTTTTTTAAGTTGAATTTATTATATAGTGATTGAACTGATGTCTGAAATAATTTTCGAGAGAGGTAACATATGAATTAAGATAAAATCAAATAAAACGCAATTTGATTGCAGCAATTGGCTGAAAGTCTTTAGGGGTGTCCAGATAAGGTCATTTGCTTTTTATGTAAAAACCAGTGAGTAGCTTGCATTGAAATGCCAAATGTTGCTATTTATGTATATGCAAGCTCTTGTTGATACTCTCATATTTTCTTTTTATTTTTTTCTGAAAAAATTTTTTTTCTAAATTTATGGTGATATATATATATACCAGAATCAATCAATTCTTCTTCCTCCCTACTTCCCTCTCCAGCTCCTTTCCTTTCTTGCCTCCTTCCATTCAGTTCTGCAGCAGTAGCCAGAGAGAGTAAGGGTGGGTTTAGCTCAGTTTGCCTATTTCCTAAAATTCTTCAGTTTATACAATCATGAAAATACGAAAGTAACAGTCCTTGAGACCGTTACTTAAGTGCTAAGTACTAGTTATCAACCAGCTAAAGCTTTTATCCCCAAATGCTTTAATGCCTATGATTTAAATAGCTATTTGGGGCACATTGAGGAGCCTGACGTTAGCCTTCTGAATTCATACACTAAGAAACAAAAATTCCTTTAGCTCGGAATCTTACTAAATAGAACATCCTGCAAAAGGACAGTGTTGTATTTGTGGGTGTGAGTGAATATATTGAGGGAGATTTGTCCCTGAATCTGTCAGCTTTCTCATCACTGAACAGATCAGCCCTGTAGTTAATGAAATGATGTAAATTCTCAAGGCTACTACCTTCACCCATCCCTGTAAAAGTACTAATAAATGGGGAGTTTCCTTATAGCTCTGTTCCTGTTCTTTACTCATTTTTTTAATCTTTGCTTGTAATGTTGGAGGATCTAGACTCTATTCATTGAGGTGAGGGACTGTGGGATTCCAAGACCAGAGTGTGATGAGTCCAGGTAATTAATCATTAGAAGCGATTTCTAATCGATGTAATTTGGTAATAGCAAAAACTATGGAAATTTCTTCTTAGCTTTTTGGTGGTATTGGGTAAATACTTAAAAGAGGGAGAGAGGGAAGCAGAGAGGAAAATACCGTGGCATCACACATGAAAATATAATAATTTTTTTCTTGACCGCTGTATCTGTTGACGGAGAATGACCTGCTTTTTCTACCTTAGTGGTATAAATGAGAAAGCCTCACAAAAGGGTAACCTATTCATTATTACAATCGTATTAGCTAGGTAGTAAAAGCATGTTATTTATGCAGGAGATAATTATTGCATCTGTTTCTTTTAAATTCCTCTGGTTATATGTTGCAATGATTTTGCCTGGGGCTTCACCAAAAGTGTTTTTTCCCCTATTGTTGAAAGACTTCTTCTTCCCTATTTATTGCTCCCCTGACACAACACATCCCCTCCTGTTTCCTTTTTCATGTCCTCATCATTTACATTTTTGTTGCTTTCTTACGGATTCAAGGAATGATATCTAAGAGTACAAAACATCAGATTGCCCCAGGTCCTCGCACAGTATCTTGCATAGTGTAGGCATTCAGTAAATATTGAATGAATTCAATTTAGAACCCTGGGAAAAGAGTCACAAATTTATCAAATAATTCACGAAGAGACATATCCCTGGCAGCTAATCCAGTTAACTGTATTAAGGTAAGCTGAATCCAGAACATGTTTCAAATCATTTCTCTTCTTATAAAAGTTTTGTTTCGTGGCTGGAACACTTGTTTCTCAGTATGCTGATCAAATGTGACTTGAGCTAGAGAGATTCACAATAAATAACACCAGGAGGCTTATGAATGATGTATAGAGCCCACCAATTTAACAACAGGTAAGGCAGAGGAGAGCAGTTACTTTATTTCAGAATAGCCAAAGCCTTGGCAATGTAATGCGACCATGAGAATACTGAGTGGCTGTGACTAGTTAGGAGGAAGCTAGAATGAGAAAAGTTTGAAATGTTCTTTTTTTTTTTTTTTAAAGATTTTATTTATTTGACAGAGAGAAACACAGCGAGAGAGGGAACACAAGCAGAGGGGATGGAAGCGGGAGAAGCAGGCTTCCTGCAGAGCAGGGAGCCCGATGTGGGGCTCGATCCCAGGACTCTGAGATCATGACCTGACTGAGCTACTCGGGTGCCCCTGAAATGTTCTTACTAATATTTGATTTTTTTTTTAATAATTAATGGAGCCATTGTTTTAGGTGAGCACATATGGAAATGACCACTCTTGCTTCTCTAGCATTTGCCCAGAGGAGGTTTTTTGGTCCAGCTGAGTGATATTTCCAGTATGAATCACTTTTGACTTGAAGTGAAACTATACTTTTGGGGGTTGGGGGGAACAGAATCTTTCATGAATCGTTTTCTCTCTAGGGCCTAGATTCTGCAATAAATTCAAAGGATTTATTGCATTGGTACTGTGTGCCTAGTAGTGTGATTCTCTCTAATTAAGCCAATGAAACATAGATCATGAGATTGTTGGGAAGAAATAAATCAGACCTCATGGGTGGAAGGGATTCCAAGTGAAACTAATTGACTGCTGGCATCTAAGGACAGGAAATGATATGGTAGATTGGCTAAACAGAGGCTGGTGTCCTCTCCCACAAGATCTATTCTATTTCTTCATATAAAAGAAATCACTCATTCTTATTTTGATTCATTAAATAAAGCTTTTATTGTATCACTCAGATCCTTCCCATTTTCAAGTCAAGAGAAACTTCCAGTTGAAAAAATTTAAGCAACTAAGGATATTATTATGAAATATGAAATACATGTCCTCCTGTGTTGTCTGTATTTTCAAACAGGCTTTTCCCTTATGCTTCCCCAAATCCAGTAGGGAAAAAAAAAAAAAGATCAAGGGCTTTTCTTCCCTAAGAGTTTAGACAAAAATTCTGGGCCTGATCTCTTTGGTCCTAAGCAGGTCACATTTCCATCACTAAGGCCAAGGTAGTGCCTGGGTCGCCTATTCTCTTCTGGAGCTTAAGTTCAGCCCCACAGAAACTGGGCTGGGCCTGGGGCAGGGATGATTTTGTTCATGAGCCAGAAGCTGAAAGCAGAGGACAGATGTCCACTCTACTCACTGATAGCCAGGCCTTGTGCAGGTTGTTGATATATAGACAAACATGACTTAGCCTCTTTCCTTCCCTGAATCTGACATTAATACCTCATCAATGCACCTTCTGTTGTCCACATTCTAATGTTGTCCTACCCTTCCCTAATAATGTTGCTGGTTCCTTCTTACCTGTTGATGAAAGCACTAACTCCTTGGATAATCTTACTTCTTGCTCACCTCCCAGTCCTGGCAAAAGCAACTGGTCACGTATCTTCTAGATTTTCCTACCTCCACAGCTTTGCCCTGAAATGTTTTCCTCCATTCCTATCAGTGGTAGCCTCAGTCTCTTCCAGGTTCAGTTCAGAGACCATCTTCATGAAATACACGCTGATTTTCTTTTTCTAATGTCTGCAACACTTCATGTGAACCTATGTTATAACACTTATTGTTATTTAACATATGTTATAGAATGCTTACTATGTGTTTGTGGCTGTTCTAAATTTCTAAAAAAATTTTTTTCCTATTTGTATTATTGTTCATGGTGTTCTTCCCTAATAATCTATAAGATCCTTGAAAGTGGGATCCTTAAAAGGCAGTGACTTACCTACCCATCATGGGCACTCGCCATATGCCTCATGAATGAATAAATGTTCATCCAGTTTGCACATTTATTGAACATTTGCATTTAAAGCCAAAGAGAGGGGGCGCCTGGGTGGCTGAGTGGGTTAAAGCCTCTGCCTTCGGCTCAGGTCATGATCTCAGGATCCTGGGATCGAGCCCCGCATCGGGCTCTCTGCTCAGCAGGGAGCCTGCTTTCCTCTCTCTGCCTGCCTTTCTGCCTGCTTGTGATCTCTCTCTCTCTCTGTCAAATAAATAAAAAAAATCTTTAAAAAAATAGATAAATAAAGCCAAAGAGAGTAGGGTCCTGTTTTCTCTCAGGTCACTCTCTCTACATAATACATCAACATGCGTGTACTTGACATTCAATAAACATTTGTTGACCATCTAAATGAGATAGAAGTGAAAAATACTCAAATATCTAAGAATGAACTATTTCCCCTTTATTTACATTCTGAAGTCTTTTGGCATCATTTTTGAAACTTTTTGTTGTTACTGTATTTTTCCAAACAGTTTTCTGTTCTGGTTTTCTAACTTGAGTAGGATTTTTTTTTTTTTAACAGCAGGGACTTTTTTCAATAACTGCACATGCCAATGCTATTGACCCACTGTGGAAAGACTGAGTTTTATAAAACGCTTCTAACAGCAAAGGGCTTCGCAGGTCCACATCCTGCGCAGGTGTTAGTGAATAAGAGTATTCAATGGTCCTGGCAGAATTTGTGTTTAGCAAGGTAAGCACTAGATTCGTGGGGTCACTTGCAGGTATAATTGAGCCCTCGCCTCTAGTTATGAGTTTGTGATTTGAACTAACACTGCAGATATTTCCATGTAGAAATTTGGTCTAAAATTCATAAGGTATAGGTCAGTGGGAGGCATGATTCCTTTTCTTGGTTTCAGCTGGACAAGGACAGTTTCCCGTGCTATGCCTTCCCACCTAAACAATGGACGAGAATTCTCTGCTCTTTTTTTGTCAATTTCCCTCTTCATTCCTCTTCATGAACAATTTGGCAGTCATCTAAGATGGCTGCTGAAATTAGCAACTAGCCTACCCTCGGTGACCTGTGTGGGAGCAGTTTCAGGGACATGGTGAAGGCAGAAGCCTCAGGCAGTGAACTGAATAGCATGAGTGGTTGAGTCAATCTCTTCTGGAGAGTGAATGCAGATCCATGGGCTCTGGATCTGGAACACCCAACTTCAAACCTAGACTCTGCCATTTATTAGCTGTTGACTGTGAGCAGTTCACTAAATCTGTCTCTCTCTCTCATTCTCTCTCTCTCTCTCTTTCTCTCTCTCTCAATCTCCTGATCTACGAAATGGAAATGAAAGCAGAACTATCTCCATGTTGTTATGAGGAGTAAATGAGTTCAAGTGGGTGAAATGCCAGTTTCCTTACAAGTTCTTAGTCAATACTAGCTGTGGTTTTTGATGAGTATGCAAAGGCAAGTTGCAACTACTTTTGAGGCTTAGCTATGAAAACTGGAAAGCAAATGAGATTCATACTGAGATGTTGGGAAGAGATTAGAAAGTTTATTCCTGATAGGTGGAAGATGGGTATTTTCTATGCTGGAGGAAAAATGGCTCTCTGGGGGTGACAGATTGAAGATACAGAAAAGAGAAGGATTAATTGATGGAGTACTATTACTGAAAAGATGAGAGAGGATGCAACTCCGAGAAGAGGTGGATGGATGAATCTTGGAGAGGAGGGACTTCTTGTTTTCTAAGGCAGGGGCTGGGAGAGGGGTAATAAGGAGGGACAAAGCTAAAGATGCCTATCTTTGTGGGTGAGGAGCAGAAAATTGAAGGTGGTCAAGACAAATGAAGCCAGTTGTCTTTGTGAAATAGGAACAGGCTCATCTGGTAGGAGAACAGAGGTGGCAGAAGTGAGGAATGGCAAAGGACTAATAAATGAAGGAGTTACACAGCAACAACTCCTGGAGATAGTATGACACTGGCCAGAACGTAGAGTCTGATAAAAGAAGTGAGAATTCTGGTTTGATACGAAATAGCGCACATAGGGGTGCCTGGGTGGCTCAGTGGGTTGAAGCCTCTGCCTTCGGCTCAGGTCATGATCTCAGGGTCCTGGGATTGAGCCCCACATCGGGCTCTCTGCTCAGCAGGGAGCCTGCTCCCCCCTCTTTGTCTGCCTGCCTCTCTGCCTACTTGTGATCTCTCTCTCTCTCTGTGTCAAATAAATAAATAAAATTAAAAAAGAGAAAGAAAGAAAAAGAAATAGTGCTCATAAAGTGAAAGATTGGTGTTCGCTTCCATAAATGGAACATTTTTAAGTGATGACAGGTCCAAGGTGAGCCATTTGAAAATTGCTTTGGTCTACAGGGTAAAGTTAGAATTTAAAATTATAACTAATTCTAAAGTTAGGATTTAAAATCATTTTAAATTAAGCGTTCAGGGTAGGGGAGTGACCCTTCAAGACCCTTCAAGATCGCTTAAATTTAAAAGAAATTCACCATTTCTTCTTGTGGTGAAGAAAAAGGTTCTTCACCACAAATCAATGATTGATTATATTCATACTCATCTTGATTTTTTGAATCAGCTTTCTTTTCCTATCTATAAATATGCAATGTTATTGGAAAGGTAGACTCTTAGAGTTGGATTAGACCCTATCTCTATACCACCCATTCTGTCCTTGAATATACTTGTAATGGGGAACTTACTTTTAATAGAGCTGATGATTCTATTTTTGGGTAGACTGAATATCCACTAATATTGAAACTTAAGTGCTAGAGTATGGATTTTACCTTGTGATGATCACGCACAAAGCCCATCCAAAATGTTATTTTGTGACTTTTCCCATCAAGAGGTAGAGTGGATCCTCTTCCCTTGAACTGAGCTTGACCTGTGAATTTGTTTGACCAAGATGAGGCAAAAGGGACACGCCATGACTTTCATACCCATGCCTTAAGGAGACACTGCAGTTTCCGTATTTGCTCTCCTGGAATCCTAAGCTACCAAGTACAGAAGCCCAACTTCCCTGACGGCAGGAGAGAGAGGCCAGGTGGACAGAGGCGTCCAGGAGTTTGCAAGAGCACAAGAGAGAGGCTCAGGAAGCCCCATGTGGCTCAGCAACCCAGCAGAATCACTGGACACGTCATTAACACTAGCTTGAATCCTACAGTCCCTGGTCAAGTTGCTCCAGCCATTACACACAAAGCAGAGACAAGCCATTGCCACTGAACCCTCCCACGTGGCAGAATTATGAGCCGATAAATAGTGGTTGTTGCTTTAAGCCTCTGAGTTTTGAGAGCTTTATTATGCTGCAATAGGATGTGAAGAGTACAAGTCTCTAGGCAGGGAGACAAATGAAAAGACCTTGAACAGGATCCAGGTGCCAGCTGATGATCCGACAAGTACAGAAAGAGAGATACGGTAGGACCTGAGAGAAGAGTGGGTGGCAAGGTTCCGTGTGACCCAGAGATTGGATGGGGGGCAAAGGAGAAAGGGAAAGATTTTATGAAGCTCTTCCTAGAGCTTTATTACAAATATGTTGTACAGACAGCAATATGTCTAGATAAAGAGCTAGAGTCTTGCAGAAGAAAAGTCCAGTTTACAGTTGTTATTTTTTGATGTGACAGCACAACTTCCATGTAATAATGCTCCCTTAGCAGCTCAGGACACAGGCCTGAAGCTGAGGGCTGCATCAAGCCGGAGCTGTTAGAGGTTTCAAACAAAAAGATGCAACCGACTCTCCTACCCTTTTGATCCAACTGAAAGGCTCCTCTCGAACTCCTTTCTCCCTTAAAAGGTAGTGACATCAAGCAAAGGTGGAGGGAAGAAGGAAAAGGAGAAGGAGAGGACTCGGCATGAGAGAAAAAGGCCCCGTGCTGTCCTGTGGGATTGCACCTTATTTTAGTTACATTTCTTGGAAAGCTGCGTTGCTTCAGTGAAAATAAGGAATGCAACATACACACTCAACTAAAATTACCACCATTCAAAGGTTCTTCCTTTAGCCCCAAAACGAAAATGCGAAACCCTAACCTCAGCTTTTTAAATCATGATGAAAGGAAAGAGATGCTTTCTTTTTACAGGTTCTTAAACCTTCCGAAAGGGTCCTTTGGCGTCCTGAGCAGCATGGTGGTGTCTGTGTGCAGAGGCAGCCAGCCCAGAATGCTGAGGTGAGGAGGTTTCCTTCAGCAGGCGGTGGTGTGACTTCCCACTCGCCATATTGGGCAATATTTATTTTCTTCAAAAAGTGAAGACTACAGTTGACACAGTCGCTCTTCTAAGGGGGACAGGGTAGGGGAGTGACCCTTCAAGATCCTGTCAAGTTAACATGCTCATGCTGTGCAGTCAGCCAGAACTGAGTTCAAATCCTTACCCCATCACTGACTGTCACGGGGGCCTCAGACATGCTGTTAACACCCCAAGCCTCAGTCGCTTCAGCTGTAGAATGGGGAGAACGCTGTCTCCCTTGTGGCATAATTCTGAAGTGTCTTTGAATGAGACATTGTATGCAAAGCACTCGATCTAGGAAAGGCACAATAAGTGGTGGCTATAGTCACTGGAATTTGTGATAATTTGGGGCTTTCCTACATCTGGGCAGTCATTGAGACGAATTCTCAAGAGCATTTACAATATAAGAAAATGGGTCTGACTGCATTTTAGTCAATGCTTTAAATGTAACAAATGTTTAACATAATATTATATAACAGCAGGTCATTTTATAAGTGACGTGAAGATTTCCTTCCTGGGGACAAATTTGGTTATTTCACAGAATCTTTGTGAATCTTCAGGCAAACCAAAACTAACATGCTGGTTCCTTCTTATTTTATTATTTGTAATTTTAAGTATAAGAAAACAATGTTCAAATGCAGGATTTAGCAAGCTTTTAATGCAAAGGACTAGAGAGTAAATATTTTGGCCTTGCAGGTCACAAATGATCTGTCACATATTCTTCTTTGTTAACTTTTTATAACCCTTTAAAAATGTTCGAGTCAGGGATGCCTGGGTGGCTGAGTCAGTTAAGTGTCTGTCTTTGGCTCAGGTTAGATCCCAGAGTCCTGGGATCAAGTTCCGCATCTGGCTCCTTGCTCTCCAGGGAGCCTGCTTCTCCCTCTGTCTGCCTCTCTCTCTCTCTTTCTCTCTCTCTCTTTCTTTCTCTGACAAATAAAATATTTTTTTTAAATGTTCAAACCATTCTTAGCTCATATGAAGACGGGCCATTGCTTGAATGTGACCCATACGCTATAGTCAGCAGACCTTTCCTCTAGTTTAAATTTTTTTTTTTTATTACTAGGGTACTTCTGCCAATAAGTATTGAAATAAAGAGAATGAGAAAATACATTAAGTAAATAACATGTAAGTGATTCTGACTCTGATTTGGACATATGCTGGGCTCAGGTAAGACCATTGGTAGCTTCCCTTCATGGCATAAGACCATTTTCACTAAGACATTAAGTGTTTAGTATGATTTTTGAGGACTGGGGACCATTCAGCGCATTAGCTTTGACCAACATCCCTGTGCTTTTCTTTCTCTTTCTCAGAGGAACCATTTGGATACAGACTTTATAGCATCAGATGCAAACTGTCATTAAAACCCTAAACTGAAAATTGTGTTGCCCTTTATGAAAATGAACAGCTGGTCAGCCCCAGACCACTGGCCACCTCAGATCTATTTGTGTTGTGTACAAGTAGCTGTAGTATCCTTTCACGATAATGGCTTTTAAGGCCTTTGTCAGTCATCCATCGGGAGGGAAATCCTTGCCAGCAGTCCCTTAGCGGTCCCTTTCAAGGCTAGTCCTGCCTTGACTTCTGTCTTTCTGTGGACCTGGGAGAGAATTATTCTCCTGGAAGACATGATCTAGGATTGTCTTAATCTTTTCTTTTCTGACCTGTGTCTCAAAATGCTTCCTTGGAGATCCCTGTAGAGTGTCTTGTTTCCTGTTTGCTCTATTTTCCTGACTTTCTCTTTTCTCCCCCATGACTACAGACATAAAGAAAAAAGAGAGATAATTTAAAAATGTACAGGATCCCCAAATATTTATCCCTGTACATGCTGAGAGCAAACCACATTCTTTTCTTATATTCTGGCATGTTTTTTGTGAAAATCTATATTTTATGTTTAAAGAGGCAGATAGAATCATGACCCAAGAACTGAGTCTTCCAGTCCTGCCCTCAGCCATTTACCTGCCTCCCTGAGAACACGAGGTCAGGCACAGGGACGCTCTGACTGAGGTCCTGGCCTCAGGCCTGAGTGCGATCATCTGTGAGCCAAGCTAGACCAGATGAATTCCTTCTGGGAGGGTCAATCTTAGTATAACACAGAGTCCGAATCAAATTAAAGCAAACAGCTTCCTTTGTACCTCACCCTAAGCCTACATTGGAGTCTGGCCTGTGGCATCTCACCCATACAGGCAGGGAGAGAAGGCTAGCTCAAGAAGAGCACATTCTTCAGGGAAGAGAAGCAGCTCAAGATCAAGAGGGCCCGAGCACATTTGTCCTGGTTCCTAGGTCAGAGCTCACCTGGTCTGCCTCCTCCAGCCTTCTTGGAGCCCTATGCCCCAGGTCCTCTCAGGGCAAGAGCTGCACCAGGGGAGGAAACACCCTCTAGCCTCCATTCACGGGGCTTATTCAGCCACTCATCCACCCAACACAGATGTACTGAGTAGCTCTCTTGTGCAAGATGCTCTTCTAACTACTGGAGACAAAGCACTGAGTGTGAGGGACAAAGTCTCTGATCATTTTACTCCATAGCTTGTTTGGAAGATACGATCTTTTCATGGACTCTTTCCTTGATCACTTGCGTTCAGTATTGTGAGAACTGGCTTAAGACCAAGGAAAATGTCTTTGAACCAGTCTGATCCCTAGTGCGGCCCTTTCTGGAAGGATAATGAGGGAGGAGTGTTGAAGAGAGGGCTGTGAGCTTTTGCCTACAGGCCCTGTGTTTTCATAGGTATAATGGGCTCTCCTTCCTAGCTCCCTCTGGGTATCAAGAAGATGTGCAATCCTGTTTCATCTCCTAACCTCATCTCATTCTATTCTGTTTGCCTGGTCTTGGGCTCACTTCCCTTCAACCTACATGAGGATCTTTAAGTCTCAGCTTATTTAGGCCCAGGGCTGTTAGGCGCACATTGCAGGCACCATCTTTATGATGTAATGCAGTCAAAGGGTCTTATGTGTGGGACAGGGAAGTTCCTCTGCTGGATGTAGACCACCTGTCCTGAGCTCTTGCAAACATATCCTTTCCTGTTTTCTGTAGTCCCTTCTGGTTTAGTTTCTGAGGAAACTCCTTTGACTCCCAGGCTGAAGCAATGCTTGAAACAGTAACTATGTTTGATGTATCCAGGCTTTTCTTTTCTGAATGATCTACTGTAGGTAGTTTCTAGGGAGTGAAGTATTCACTCTAGGGAGTGAATGAATTCTTCATTTCTAGGAATGAGGACTTCATTCCTCATCGATGTCAGGTTCCTTGTCATATAGGCAGGCCCACTATCTCTGACTCCCATTCAGACAGAGAATGGGCTTTTTTTTACCCACGAGACAAAATTACATGTTATTCCTGTTCTAAAATCAATGTACTACCAGTACCCCTTATCTTTTCCAGTTCCATGCCGCTGGATTGTTTTCATGGTCGATCTTCTTCTCACGGTCAGACTTGGGCTCCAGCCCTTCCGGCAGAATCAACAGGCTAAAAATGGTATTCTGGAGACATACAAAACTGAAATACTATCCACTCCACTTATATCTCTACATCCCCAGAAGAGATTACTCTAGGAAGTAAGTTCGGGGGGCAAGAGGGTCATTGAAATGTAGAGACAAACAAAATCTACATTCTCACTTTTCCCCAGACCGCATATGTAGTTCCTGGTTAATAAAAGCAACAAAATTCGGCGCCTGGGTGGCTAAGTGGGTTAAAGCCTCTGCCTTCGGCTCAGGTCATGATCTCAGGGTCCTCTGCTCAGTAGGGAGCCTGCTTCCCTCTCTCTTTCTGCCTGCCTCTCTGCCTACTTGTGATCTCTCTCTCTGTCCAAAAAAAAAAAAAAAAATCTTTATTAAAAAAAAGCAACAAAATTGACAGTTCCCATGTCTGTAATTAAATTTGTAAAAGTAACAAATGGACATGATATGAAAGATTTTCTTTATAGGTCATGTGACATCAGTTTGTATTAAATAATGAGAGTGAAAACTGAAGAGGATTTGCTTTTTATTGTGAAAATTAACATAAAATTATTGATCTGCAATAGATTTGCATAAGAGTTACCACTATCAATAATCATTTGGAATTCATTTTACTCAGATAATTTGGAGTCTCCAGTTAAAACAGGACTTAAAACAGGATAAAAAACAGGACTTATCTTCATTCCTGAAGAAAGATTAAAATAATATCTGTTCAGTATAACTGGATCTTGGGATTGGCCACACCTTATGCATGTGGCTTTTTATATCTGCTCTTAAGTTTTAAGTATAAACATGAATTAATGCTACATGAAACTAAGAAAATAAGATGGAGTTCAATGATGATGATGGCTAGGCTAAAGTCAGGAAATCACAGATTCGAAAGGCACCAAAATGTCACCCAGTCCTTTCCTCTGCAGAAGATACGTAGTACCTCCAGTTGCTGTCATACTTAATGATCTCTGAGAAAGAAAGAAGAAGATCCCTCAGTAATCAGCTTTAGGAATATCTTCACCCTTTCTCCAATACTAGCCCCTCAAACTCTCCTTATAGCAGTCAATTCTTGTCTCTGTATATAGTTTAAAATAATATTTGTTAAGAGGATAGAAGTGAGGACTACAGGCAATCACTGTACCTTTTTATTACCCTGCAAATAGGGTATGTAACAATAATATCAACCACAATCAAAACACCATACATCAAATGGGTTTTTTTTTAAAGATTTATTTACTTATTTATTTATTTGAGAGAGAGAGTGCATGTGCACACAAGCAGAGGAGAGGGGCAGAGGAAGAGGGGGAGAAATCCTTAAGCAGACTCCCCACTAAGCATGGAGCTCCAAACCGGGATCATTCCAGGATCCCAAGATTGTGACCTCAGCTGAAATCAAGAGTCGGTCACTTAACTGACTGAGCCACCTGGGTGCCCCCATATAGTGACTGTTTAAGAGTAGGTTAGACATTCTTCTGAGTTCTTAAAAAAAAGGGGGGGCATCCTTTTGGTTCCCATTGTTATTATCCATAAAGAAATAGAGACTTAGAGAAGGTAAGTAGTTTGCTCAGTTCACAATTTGTAAGGGACAGAATGAGAATTTAGACCATTTATTCCAAAACCTCACTTGTACTCTTCCTGATTCTGCATCATCATGTAATGAACTACTGTGAATCTATTCATGTGCTATAAATCTATTTTAAAAAAAAATCTAGTTAGGTCTCCTGTGAGTTTTCTTATCTCTGGATTTATTTCCAATTTTTAACATTTTGTCATAGTATCATATTTTAACATTAGTCACTAACAGAGGTGCATGGCAGACTGTTATTTTAAATCCACATGCATCAGGAAAATAGACCTAATTGGAGGAAATTAAGGTGGTTTTAATTTCCTGATGATTAAGCACAAAAATATGTTACTAGAGGAAGTTGTAGAATTTTCTTTTCTGAAAATCTGAAAGAAAAGCACAAACAAGATTTGAACAAACTTGAATTTGAACACCCATTTCCTGATTTTATATGAGCAGTTTAGAGTAGGTGATCTCCCTCAGGCCTGCCCCAGCCCTCACATCCCACAAGTCTGTAACTTTCGGTAGAGATTGGATGTTGCAACCTTTCAAGGTCTTTTTTAGACTTCTATTTTTATATTTGATCACTCTTGACTGTCTTTGGTTCAGCTTCACATTCTTGAGTCTCTTTCAAATGGAGATCTCATAAGAGCTGTTATTTAACAGTATCCCAAATGCATGATGTACAGAATTAAATACAACTGTGCATTTAGGACTTCAACAATCATAGTTCATTATTACTGTGTGTTTGTTCTCCTATTTGATTAAGGTTAAACAACAGGACCATATTTCCTATTGGGTAGCATTTTAAAGTGTATTATGTATGTGACAGATGGGATCTTATAAATGCATTAAGCGTGCTTATTTTAATATCTAAGCATATGCAAAAGTTCTAGAAATATTTTACATGCAAATATCTGGGACTCTGCAAGGGCCTATAATAGAAATCCATACTCTGTGACTTCAAAGCTTTAGTCTCGACAACTAATCACTTGGCTATTTCCAAATCAAATTTCTTCAAACAAATCAAAGGCATTTGTCCTACCCAAGAACCAAGTTCTGTGGCAAGTTTGACATTTGAAAATCAAGCTGCTTATTGAGATATTCATGCACTGAAAAAGGCACCCAGAATTTCTTTCAAGGGCTGAGAAATACCTTTTTTCATGCTCCAGTGACTCAGAAATTTGTCAAAGAGAATTTTATCAAATTTCCTTCACACACGCACACAAAACTCACCTTTGCAGTAAGAGCCAGCTTTCAGAATTTCAGCCCAAGAGGTCCTTCATTTTCTGAAAGGTTATGAGCCCCTGAGATTTTCCTTCTTTCGGAGTCATAATCACTGTGTTGCTTCTGAGTTATTAACAATAACACTGATTAAGAGGAGAGAAAAGGAGGAGACATTCCCCACACCAATATTAAATGGCTTCACAGAGTAGGAATATTTTAAACACCACAGCATCTGTGGTAAGTAGAATTAAGTGCTCAATTTTCCAGGGAGCAAGCAGAAAAGAAAAGAAGAGAATGATAAATAACTAACCTTTCTGCAGGGATTCTTACATGTAAGGAACTGTGCTAGTTCCTTCACATGCATTGTTTCATTTAATCTACCCAATCGCTTCCCAACAAGGGGTTTTTACTATAACATTTTTTACCCATGAGGAACCTGAGGTTCAGAGAAATGAAATAACTCATTTGGAATCACCTAGACAAAATCCAGACAGGGTACACTTCAAGCTTCTGCTCTTGGCTGCTCAACTACACTCCTGCCTTCTCTTCCAGGGGAGAAGAAGACAATGCCCTGGCAAGAAGAGGTAACTAAGGAAGAGGAAGAGCAGGCTGGGCTTCCAGTGGATGGTGCTTTAGAGCCCAGATCCACCCCTTGGGTTATAGAGGCTGGCTCAGAGCCGGCGCTCATAAATGTTCCTTGAATGAATGACTGTATGAATGAATACAAGACAATGGAAGACAATTTACAAGGCGTTCTGGCCCTGTGACCCCCTCCTCCCCTACCCGACTAATCGTACATTCTAGACCATTCTTGCATCTGTCACTTGTCCATGATTCTCCAATCCAATCCTGGCTTCCTCTTCCAGAAGCAGTGCTGAACATATTGTGAAAAGAACAAAATGCCTCTTAGGCAGCCTCTGCCCTTTCTCCTTCCTTGCTGGTATTGCTGCTCCCTAAGACCATGCTGTCCTTGACGCTGGCTGCTGGCTGCCCAAAACTCAGCAAACCCAGGACAAAATCCCCAGGTGCATTTTTGTGATCTACTTCTATTTTCTCCTCCTCCACTGTCAACATTTCAGGCTTTCTGGAAGCAATTGTTTGTTTGCTTATCTGTCTTCTCCTTTGAATAGTAAAATTTGTGAAGATGGGAGATGTGTCAGCCTTGTATCTCCAGGTGCCTAGTCATGGTCCCTGGAACAAAGTAGTGGTTTAGTCAACATTTGTTATCTAAACTAGTGAAGGGATGGATGAATGGATGAATGCTTTCCACGGCAAACCTTACTTACTGAGATTGAAGGTAATTAGATACCACTATCACTAATAATTTTTATAGTAATATACTTATTTAGAAGTATTACTTTAGGAAGATTTATAGTTTCCTAACTATATATAGAGTTACACGTGTATGTGAAACCAGCATGTTATTAATTTAATAAATATTTGCTAAGTACTTACTACTGGGTTGTTCTAGGCATTAGGATATATAATCGCTGACCATTATGCAATCAAAATGCAACTTTGTCTTCTATCATCCCTTTACTTTTTTTTTTTTTTTTTTGGAGAGAGATTCTCTTTTTCTTCTCCTGGATGAAAATTCTAGTGGGCTTTATAATTTCTCAACTCAGTTATGGGTAAAACAGTCCTAAAATGCCCTGAAGTCACAAATGCAGTCTCAACTCTGTAATTTCCAGTTCCATGGAATATTCAAAACTCTGAACTTGAGTTAACATTAAGCTTTCCCCCCCTCCCTCAGGTGTTGCTCTGTGGTCAGAGAGGGCATCATGGGTCTGGGCTTTCTCACCCTTTTCCTCACCTTAAAGCTGCTGTTTCAGAACCTTTCATCTCAGGGTTGATCATGAGATGGGAGGAAAATTGAGGGAATAATACCTTAGCCTCAATAATTTTTACTTGACTCTTGGTTCTCCAGGCCCGACAAGTGGTTCAAGCTGATCCACCTGGTTGAGGAAGCTTTCTTGGACCCTTCAGAGGTTCCCCACTGGGGTCTTTTCTCTGGGGGCACTTATACTAAGCACATGTTTCTATTCCAATTCTATATGGTCTCTGTGGGCCTTCTCTCAGCCTTTAGGACTTGTTGAGCATATATCCCCAGTGGGAACCTTCTGAGCCTTAATGGTGATGTAAGAAAATCCCCCACTTGCTCTCTCTCCTATGACTCACATCTGCTCCATGGGAAGCATTCATATCCCTACCCTGCCTGATTCTGGGAGGATACGCTGTTTCCTCAGAGGTTAGGCATCAGTTTTCTCTGTCTCCTGACCAAGAGGCACAGCTCACAGGTCTCATAGTGATCTTCGTGAAGATCTCACCGCACTGGCAGTAGAGGTGGTAATGTGGAGTTTCAGCAAAGCAGGAGCTTTCTGATGAAAGTCCTTCACTCAGCTCTCCCTTGCATCACACTCTAGACCTTCTTGGATTCTCAAAGTGGGAATTAAATTATAGGATACAAGAACTTTTTTTTTTAATCTGCACATGATGTGTTAGCCTTGGAAATTCCCATCTATTTTATATTGTAGTGTCTGTAGGCACTTAAGCTCTTCATGGAACATTATATACTATGTGTATTTGTCGTGTGTGTGTGTGTGTGTGTGTGTGTGTGTGTGTGTGTGTGTGTTTATGTGTGTGTGTGTATGTATCTCAAGTACTTCGAAAATAAAGTTGTGGGATGTGATGATAAGATTACATTTGTCACCTCTCTCTAAAATATTTTCCTCTGCCCCTAGACAAAAACTCAACTTAGGTATTTCCAGGTTTTCTGATACTTCTTTTTGTTTGTTTGGTTTTGGTTTTTTTTTGGGCGGGGGTTGTTTGTTTTTCTGATACTTCTTAAGTAATAAAAATACTCTGGTCACTTTAAGTAACAAAACACTGTCACAGTTTGGTACTTTAAATGTTCGGTCCCATGTAATGGTCAAACATTCCACCTCCATCCAAAATTATGGTGACTTTCTCCTCCCAGTAGACCCACAGCCTAGAAATGTGATGCATTTGATTTCTTTTCCTTTCTTGCTCCTCTGTGCGCTAGCTAACTGCTATTTATGGGTCATCTGGAGGTGAAGCAAGAGGTGAGGAGGACAGGCAAGTTCTTATATGACCAGTTCTTTGGAAGGTGACCTCATGACCACTGGGCCTGTTCTACATTAAAACCCTTTGTCTCATGGAACACTTCCCTGGGTTCTTTGGACTCGCCCTGCCACCCTTAGTGCCAGGAACCTCCCAGCTGCACAGTTGTGTTGATATGGGTGATGAAGCGTTTTCCTCTGACTGGTTTCTTATTCCTTCCAAAATCCTGAGGAATGGGTGGGGGACCCACCTCAGCTTCTATTTTATGACTTTTCCCATGTCAAAGGTGCTGTTAAACAGAAGGCAGCTAAAAGAACCCGCATCTGGTTCCTATGTTTGCATGGCCTGTGTTTAATGTAAGGCACACACTCACTAACTTTTGTACCAAGAAACTCAAGGAGACACTTCTTGGGCCATTGTTGCTGCTGGAACTTGTATGTCAGTTTATTGCATCTCCCTGGCTGTAGGGGATAGGTACCAAATTTCCAAGTGACAAGTCAGAGTCTTTTACTTGATTGGATTTGAAGGGACGAGCACCCTTTGGAGAAGGGACCTTACAACTTAACTCTTGCTAAAGAAATTCCATCTCAAGTTCTTTCCCCTCTCAGACCTTTTACATTCTGTGTGGTTGACTTGCTTTGGGTTTTAATTGTCTCCATTTCAATTCCTGCAGGGCGGTCTGTCTCATAAATCACATTGGTATCTGATATCTGTGAGAGCTGAGTATTCAGTCAAAACTTCCAGTTTAACATCCTGATATAAACATACAATTTGATGTGCACAACTATCCCATGGCATGTGCAGCATATATTATTTTTCCTATTTGACATATAAGTAAACTAAAGTTCAGACAAATTAAGTAACCTGCACTATGACTTGTTAGGTTTTTCTCACTCCATGGTCTTTGCTCATTTCTTGCCAGTAAGTTAACTCATTGTCCTTCTAAGAATGGACTGGAGGCCCAGTAAGTTAATGAGCAAGAATAACCCTATTGGTGTTCTATTCTATAAGCCTACAGAATTCCCAAGAGGCACTTACATTGAATAAGTAAAACATAATTCTTGGGAAGTAAATAAAATGGTACGTTTAATGATGCTTTAGAATAGGTAGGCTTAATTGAGAAAAATAGGCTTATATCATAAAGAAACAAAAATACAGACCTAACAATATGAACACAGTAAAAATTAAAAAGAAAAAAAATCCTCATTACTAAAAACTAAATATCTGATTGCATGGTAATAAAAGCTAAATGTGGTGCGGCCACACTTGAAAGAGAACTGATTGGCAGTGGCTTGTCACCAACAATGAGCCCCACCTGTGCCATAGGACGTGGCTTGGGAAACCCAACTGCCCTCCATGTTGTAATGTGCAAGCCTAACTTAGGCATGGAATTAGCCTTGCTGAAGGACTACCCACTATATAGTATAAAGCAATCGGCAGGGGGAGGGATAAATAAATATGTAATACTAATAAGCACAGGAGTTGGAGAAATCTTGGACTAATACAGATATCTTGTAGGGTACTGTCCATAGTGTCATTTAAAGGCCGTGTTTTATTGCCTCTTCTACCAACTAGCTGATTTTCCTGGAAAGAAGGTCCATCTTCTAGTGCCCTGGGATTGGGCGGTCTACGTTGTTTTGAGTTCCGCACCTTTATTTCACCCTGGGAGCAGGTGAGAGGCATATGGAACAGAGTTAACATCTTACTTTTGTGGACTTATTTTTTAAAGTACCATCAGACCTATTTTTGCATATCAATTACTCCCTATCAAGCTCAATTTTTTTTTTAATTGTTTCCCTCGTTCATCAACCTTTCAAAATTGAATGCTATTGGAAGTAAAGAAAGTGTTATAAAACTACTTGTGCTGAGGGTTTTTCAAGGGGCTGGAGAGGTAGATGCTGCCATATGGGGGTGACAGAGTCAGAAAGACATGGCCTGGAGAGGCACACCAAGCCGAGGGGAACTGACAAGGGGCATCACTGCAGAATAAACTGTGGTGTGGGATTTGTAAGGGAAGGAAATTTAGGGACCACCAGAAGCAGACATGCAATCTTAGTGTGAAAGAACGACACAAAACTACAGCTGCAATCCCTTTGCTTTGGGTCTCACTGCTCAAACCTGTCCTCTGCTCCTGACGTTGCACTCTGATCTCAAAGTACTAATTCCTGATTTTGATTTACCATTTCTCAAATGTGCTGTTATTTTGGAATCTTCTAGTTTTCTATCATGTGAGCTTTCCTTTACTGCCCTAAAGGAATGTCTATCTCTCTGCTTTAAATGAGATAATAGATACAGGTATGTTTTCAGCAACTCAGAATAAAAGACAGTGCAAACATTGGGTGTGATTTCTATGTCTCTACTGTACAGCTTAGTCTTATTTCAAAACATGTTTAACATATATTTATTTGGCCCGCTTTGTCATTTCAGCATGTGTATTAAAGAGAGGAGGTGTTGAATTCAGTCATTCAGAACTTTTTCAAATTGATATCAACAAATGTATCAGGAATCTCCACAATCTGAACATGTTGAATGTGTATACGGTCGTTTCCTTAAGGAGACAGGCAGGTTCATGTGGATATTCCAGACCTCCAGGACTGTCCCCTGTTCGCATCAGAGCTCCTTTGCTATCTCTGCTCAGACCTTTAGTAGGGTTCTGCTGTTTCCAGTACTCTAAATCTCTGAAACTCTTGGAAGTTATTCAAATAGTAGAATATCTTTCAAGATGTCTTGGTGTTTTATCAAAACCTTGACTCAATCTTGGTAGCAGGATTTCTGAATGCATCCCCAATGCCATTTTCCTAATATATTTTACGTCCATTTTGAGGGCTAAATGGTATCTTGACCACTTCCTATGCTTTCTAGAATCCACACCATCCTAAATACCTAGCATTTCTGACATTCTACTGAGAGAATCCTATTTTAGGTCAAATTGCTTTTATTTCTTAGTAAATCTTGGTTCTTATAAGTCACTTGTGCCTCCTGAGGTAAGTTTTCTGGTCCATTTGTTAAGTTACAAACATGCAAGTTATATTCTTGTATGTAATACAAGTGTGTATTAGAGTTCTCCAGAGAAACAGAACCAATAGGAGGTGCATGTGTGTGTTTATATATATAGGAATTGGCTCACATGATTATGGAGGCTGACAAGTCCCAAGACCTGCAAGTGTCAGACTGGAGACCCAAGACCTGATGGTCTAGTTTTTGTCCAAACCAAAGGCCTGTAGGCTTCAGACCCAAGAAGAGCTGATATTGAATCCACTAGTAGGAAAGAAGATTCCCAGCTTAAAGCGATTGATCTGGCAGGAAGAGTGCCCTAACGGAAAGATGACTCTTTTTTTCTCCTTTTTTCCTATTCAAGGCTTCAGCTGACTGCATGGGTGGGGCCCACCCAAATTAAGGAGGGTAATATGCTTTACTCAGTCTGTTGATCCAGATACTAATCTCTTCCCGAAACTCTCACGGACACACACAGAATAATGTTTAACCAAATGTCTAGGCACCTCATGTCCCACTCAGGTTGACCCATAAAATTAGCCATCCAGAGTGTATACTATGTGAATGTCAGGTACTTATTTAACAGAACTTTTTACTATTACTAAACAATTAAATGACAGAGTTAATTTTACTATTAATAGAGAAGATTACTGAAACTAACAGTGTACTTGTCATAATATTGTTGCATATGGGTAGTCAGATGCTTAAGGGAAATGTTTCTTGTTATGGTTGGAAGGTTGGCATTGGCTACGTTTGTAATCCCAAACACTGGCGTGACAAGGTTCTTGTATTAGTCAGAGAAAGTATTGTTAAGTACTATGATAATCAGTCCCTAAATTTTAATTGCTTAATTAAAAAAAAGTTACTTCCCATTTACCTCACAGTCTGAAAAAGGTCAGGAGGCTCTCGTAGGTAAGTCTTCCAAGTTATAATATCCACTTGTAGAACACTTCCATGTATTTAAATATAGATTTTAAAATCAATATGTATGTCACTTTACTTTGAAAAGGAAAGAGATATAAAGTCAACTGCAAAAATAAATATTTAATTGATTACTGGCTTCTATAAATTAGAAGCTGCATAACCTTGGAAAAATCATTGTTCTTCATTGATGATCCTCTATGGAGCCCAGGGGGAAAACACAAATCGAAACAGCAAATTAAACTTTCAAATGTTTTGTTAGGGAGTCTTTCTTACCAGAGAGCTTTGGAAATGTGGGCTTGTTAGACTGATATAGCAGAGGGAAACATCCGACTGAGTTTTAGATTCAAGCACTGGTTGTCCTCATCAAGCTGGGTAACCTCAGGAAACCAGTTAGCTGCTCTGGGCCTTTGTTTACCTAATTTGAAACTTAGGATGTTGGCCACACTGATTTTCCTGAGATCGCTTCCAAGTCAAATTTATTGCACTTACTCCAACTGGACAATCATCTCTTTAGATTTGGTTTACAGAGAAGTTCACTAGGAGGTGAGGGAAGGAAGTGAAGCCCTGTGAAGGGATTCCTCGGTGATGTTGTGAAACAACCCACCTGAAATGTAGGCAGGCACTCTTCAAAGGGTGAGTCCACTGGGCACCAACCACAGTCCAAAGAGAGCTTGCCGTGAACCACAGGAAGCTCCCAGGTCTCATTTACAGAATGTTAGAGCTGCTTGTTAGTCATAGTGTGCCAGAGACTTCACTGGCAAAGTGGAGGCAGAAGACAGTTCTGGACCTCTGTCACTATTGCAGAAGGGCACAGAGGAGCCACATCAGGCATTCTGGCTCCTTGTTTGATTTGAGTTCTGGATTAGACATTGTCCTTTTAATCTTCATTCATTGTTTCAGTGTCTTAGCATTGTTATATATCTGAGCTCCACACGGAATGCTGATTGGCTCCAATGAATTCCCAAGAACTTGCAGCAGGAGCACTTAGAACCATCCTGGAGAGACCCCTGCTATGCCATACAAATGCACAGTGTTCTCAGGGAGTCATGCCAATGCTGCCTCTGAGCCTCCCTTTCCACCGCCATTTTTCTACAACCTTCAGAGAAGCCACCCATCTTGACAGGTTTCCTTTCCAGAGGAGCAAGAGGTATAATTAAATTGAGTCCCAGCAGTGAAGGTTCCTTAATGATGATGAGCCAAAACTAATTGTATTGATTTGTTTATTACTGGCTTAGGAGGCCCATCAAACAAATGGACTGAGACTATTTCCATATTCTTATCTGTTGGGTAAATGAGAAACAAATGACCTCTCCATATGTCTGCATACTGAAGTCACTGCCCTCTAAGGCTGACTGCTCTGGGGCCACGGGTGGGAGCTTTGTCCAGTGCTGAGGCTGTTCTGCTGTTTTCTGTGAAGAAACTAAAAAGTTTGGGATTCGTTTTTTCATTTTTAATTTGTTTAGGGGGATTCATTTTTAACGACTATAATTTGGAACTTTGCCAAAGTGCCAGCTGGTCAATTTCCTTCAGGGGACCTAGTCGTGAGTATTAATAACCCTAATTCAGGATCTTCTGAGGAAGGGGGAGTTCCAGGGTCTGGAACGGCAGGAACTGAGGAGTCACCAACACCATATGAGTTCAGAGAAGGAGACTCCAGTTCCTGGCCAGGAGGGAGGTGTAACTGTGGGCAGCTTTCGGGGAGCCAGGGGAAGACAGTCAATTGTGCCTGTGCCTATTAGATCTCGGTGTGGGGAGTGAGCCCTTTGCCAGTCTGTTGTTCCACAGAGTAAGAGCCATGAAGAGGATTAGAGGAGGGTTTCTGAAGAGGCCGGTGGTAAAGTCCAGGGTTGGAAACTGGGCCCACGTGGAAGAGGATCAAAGACATGGTATTATTTAGTTTCAAAAGCATGAAGCCTGACCTTGGATGGATGGTTGATATGACTCTTCGCTTTCACTGAGGTGAAAGAGCAAAACTAAGCGTGGTTCTTTCGAAAGATTTAGGAAGACATACAAAGAAAACCAACATCTCTTGAATTCCAATTACGCTGCTAAGTGCCTTATGTGTATTGTCTCTTTAATTCTCTCACATACCCCAATAGGTAGGTATTCATGTCCCATTTTAGAGAGGGGGCAGCTAGGGCCCAGATAGTTTATGTAACTTGCCTAAAGATGCCCAGCTAGTGTTGGTAGATTCAAAGCCAAGGGAGTCCGCATCAAAGCTATAAATTAGGAGACAAATACACACCTATTTCTCTCCTTTATATGTTTCCAGTAGAGGACAGGGGAGTTGCATTCAGCATCCTTGAATTTGCGGTATTGAAGAGAATGGCACTTCCTTTCTCTCAGTAACCCCACTGTCCCCAAGGGAGGGCCTCATCTAAAAGAGGAGAATATGGTGAGCCCGAGCATCTTTGACCATATTGGTCAAGGCCAGGACCACAACACAAACCCACTCAGGCCACCCAATGGCTGAGCTCTCTCTCTCATGAACTGTACCCCAGTCTGTCCTGCTCTGAGGGCCTTGGCCCTGTGACTCTTCATGTCTGCATTTCTGTTTGCACCTGGTGCCAGTCAGAAGCATGTGATCCCGACAAGGTAGTAGGGGGTCCTTCCACATTACCCATTGATTTATTTTCATCAGTAAAGCTGATGTTCTATTATGTTGGCTGGTTCTTTCTGTCCTCAATTGATTAGAACCTCCAGAGAGGAAGTATGAGTGGTTAGGTTTTTATTTTTGTTTTGTTTTTCTACCACTAGTCTCTATTACTGATAAGACATATGGAAGAACTTTCTGAATGTGAGGTCATTAAGATGACATGATAGCCTACAGTGTCTGGGAATGTTTAGGGGGAATCTTGACCAACAGGAAAAAGAAGTGAAGCTCTTTCTTAGCTTTGCTTGAAGCCTTGCTTAAAGCTTAAAGTTGGTCTGACAAATTTGCATTACTCTTTACTAAATCAAGGTTTTATTTTTGAGAAATCCGACTTCTAAAAATACTTCACATTTTATCCCACATTTGCAGATATAAACTACTTTACCATTCTTGTAGACTGGGTAGGGTCAAGAGCCTTGATAAACTTAGCCTCATTCAATTATCAAGACAGCAAAGAACTGAGGAAGGCAAAGATAAAGTCTCTCTGTAGAGGAGGAAACTTACTAAAGTGACTTGGGTCATTTGGCTGGTAAGTGGCTAGATTGAGATTCTGACTGCTTTTCTGTGTTTAGACACGTTAACCAACTGGCCTTAAAAATAACAACACTGATGGGGCGCCTGGGTGGCTCAGTCATTAAGCGTCTGCCTTCGGCTCAGGTCATGATCCCAGGGTCCTGGGGTTGAGCCCCGCATCGGGCTCCCTGCTCCGCAAGAAGCCTGCTTCTCCCGCTACCACTCCCTCTGCTTGTGTTCCCTCTCTCTCTGTGTTTCTCTCTGTCAAATAAATAAAATCTTTAAAAAAAAAAAAAATAACAACACTGAGGTGCCTGGGTGGCTCAGTCATTAAGCGTCTGCCTTAGGCTCAGGTCATGATTCCAGGGTCCTGGGATCGAGCCCCACATTCCTCCCTACTCGGTGGGAAGCCTGCTTCTCCCTCTCCCACTCCCCCTGCTTGTGTTCGGTCTCTTGCTGTGTCTCTCTCTGTCAAATAAATAAATAAAATCTTTTGAAAAAATAAAAAATAACAACCCTGCACAACAGAAGACAGAAAAGCAACTGATTAATTTGATTACATAAAAATACAAATCTTCCATATAGCAATATTAATTAATTAAACAACACAAGAAGATAAGTAATAAGTGAAGGAGTAATTTGCCCTGCTTGACAAAAGGTTATTTTAATATACGGTAAATCCTTACATATCAATAAGAAAACTATAAACAACCAAAAAAAAAAAAATAGGCAGGGAAGATAAGTAATTGGTCAATGACTATAAAAAGATGCTTAAATTTTTATGTAATTAAAGAAATACCACTTTTACTTAATTTGTAGTTAAAGAAATACCAAAAATGATATCTCATTTTTGACTGACAATTTAAAAGTTTGGTGATATAAAACATTGTTATAAGATATGGGGGAAAACTCTTGGTAGGAGTATAATTTGAAACAGCTTTTCGGGAGGGCAATTTGGCAATGTTTACTTAACCTCTTAGTAATGCTCATAATATCAGGTAGGGTGTGAAAATAGAATCCATTACCAGAAATAAAGTATACACGGAGCCCAGAAGATGTCTTTGAATCTACCCATCAAGTCACTTATCAGACTACAGGGTCCAGCTTAGAAAAATACCAGGAAACCTCTTTTCTGAGCTCCTTTGCTATGACCTCTCTCACCTCCTCTTTTCATGGTTCCTTTCCTTCCCAGCTGTTCCTTTTATCTTTCTAGTTTTCCCCCCAGATTTGCAGTCTCCAAATTCTCAATTCTATTAGTCCTCCCTTGGTGGGGTCCTATTGTGTCCTGGGCATCAGCAGATAGCAGGGGGCCTTATGGACTTCAGAATGAAAAATATTTAAGATAATATAACATCCCCCTTGCTTATTTTGACCATCACTTATAGTGCAACTCAAATGTACTACCCTAATAGAAACTCCCTCTTAGCAAATAAGAGAGAAAATAAAGAAGGAATAGAAAATTCTATTTGACTATAATATAAATTCACCCAGAAATTACACTTGGCGGAATTTATTCTGTAGACATACTTGCAAGAGTGCATGAAGATATGTCTGAAGAAATAATTAATCTGAGGCAACATTGTAATTGCAGAACATAAAATATAAATGGCTGTCAGTAGTAGCAAAGTAAACCATGGTGCCTCTCTGTTATGGAATACTAGGTAGCCCTTAACACTAGATCTTCCATTATGCTTTCAAGAAGTCTACTAGAATACAAAGCCGTCTGTATCCTCCAGTGTGAAGATTTTAGTTTTTAAACACTGGCCAACTTAAACGTACATGTTTGTAGATTTACAAATGAAATTATTAAGTGTCTACTTATGTTTATTAATCTAGTTGCACATTCACAGTGAAGATCACGTAACATATATTACTTTGGAAATATTGCCACTTTCTGCATTTTTTTTTAAAGATTTTATTTATTTGACAGAGAGAAACACAGCGAGAGAGGGAACACAAGCAGAGGGAATGGTAGCGGGAGAAGCAGGCTTCCTGCAGAGCAGAGAGCCCGATGCGGGGCTCGATCCCAGGACCCTGGGATCATGACCTGGGCTGAAGGCAGACGCTTAACGACTGAGCCACCCAGGTGCCCCTCACTTTCTGCATTTCTAGAATCAGTATTATTCAAATGTTTCACATGCATCTTTAACAAGCTGGAGCTCTTTTCTGTTTCATCTAACACATATTTTTTCAGTGTACATTTGACTTATTTCCATCTGTTACTTGAGAAGCAGCATTTGTTGGCCCACAGATGACGTTCCACTAGAAATCTTATCCCAAACCACAAGTTCCAGTCATAGAACGTGAGGAAAATTATTCTGTTTCACTCATCCTGTAAGGGGTATATGTAGGTTTTCACAACACAGTTGTTTATTCTGTTGCTTATTGAATGATTTCTGAACGGCCCTTTTAGAATTTTGAGTTCTTACCCCCAGGAATGAAGACTAATCTGTGATAAATTTCTTTGCCCTCTTTGAGTCGATTCCAACAGATAACCTCAGTAAACATCTGGAAGGACTGGTTGACTGTGTTCGTTTCAGGCTAACCATCTTTTCCAAACAACAGCCTTCTGTTCAAGTTAAGCAATGAGGAAAGCCTCTCATAATTTGAGAGACTTTGCAAGAACCCAAAGATAATTATCCTTTTTTTCCTGAAGAGTAATTTGGGGAAAATAACTACACCTTTTATTCGAGCATTTATGGAATATACATGTATAATGATGTGGGAAGATATCCAAGATACATTTGGAAGTAAAAGAGCAGTTGCAGCATTGTATTTATAGTGAACCCAGATGCACAAAAGGAAAAGGCGACACCAGTAAATATATATGTGATCACATATGACCACATATTCATAAACCTTTTCTGTACTAATACATAGTGATTACTCCTAAGGTATTGGGGGGAGTCCCCAGGAGGAGGAGGAAGACACATATTTTCCTCTTTTATTGTTGTTCCAGTGCTGGCAGTAACATATTAAATGAAAATTAATTTAAAATGCATTCCTTTCCTTTTCCCCTCTCCCTTCTGCCTCCTCCTTCAAGCTGTTTCTTATTTGGAATTTTGCTTGCTATTACCTTGAGCCAAATTTAATCACTGACCTCCTGGTGGAAAAGGCCAGAGCCTGTTCAGTGACTCCAGCCTGTTTCCCATCCGTTCTCCACTATAGGCACTCGCCAAGTTACAAGTTGCATCTACATGTAACTTGTAAATCCCCAAACTCATGCACGATGCTCTGCAAGGCAGTGATTCAAAAGGCAAGGTCCTTATCCCAGGAGATTAGACTCCAAGTCACACGAAAACCATTTTGAATTTTTTGTGGTGCTGAAACAGCAGGAAAGGAGGTCAGTTTGGGGAAAATTGACTGGAGGAAGCAAATTTTATGAGATGAGTAAAGGAAATGAAAAGAACAAACCATGCTTGATGAACAAGCTAAATGCAGTTTTTTTTTTCAAATTAATGAAACCAAAGATAGAGAAGCGGAATGTCAAGACAGCCCAAATGAGTCCGCCTCAACAGAAAGACAGAGGAACAAAGTTACGGAAGCTTTGACATGAGAACAGAAAGAACAGGGCATCAGTGTTTAATGAGTGCGTGCTATGATGTGGGATCCTTATTGCTTTGGTTCTGTATGAGAATCCCTGGCTAAGGATGCAAGTTTCTTTTTCTCATAGAGCAAGCAGTCTAGATATCGGCAGTCACTGGAATAGACTCAGCCAGTCCGTGAAATCAGAGCTTCTGATCTGTTCAGCATCTCCATGATGCTTTCACTTCTTCAAGGTTCCCACGATCTGAGCCAGCTGTGCCAGGGTTAAGCATCACATCCTCCCACAACCCACTCCCAAACCTCGAGCCGAAGGGGGACACAGGGCAATGTTTCTCCGCCGGTGGCTCTTTTATTAGGGAAAGATATCTTGCTCAGAACCCCTAGCAGTCTCCCTTCACCTCCCATTGGCCATAGCTGTGTCACGAGCTCACCCCGTCCCAGGGACTGCGTCCACATATTTGAGAGCAAGGCATCTCTTCCTGATCCCTAAGGAAAAATGAGCACTCTGCTAGCAAATAGGAAAATATCACGGTCTTCAGGGAAATGACCAACAATGTCTGCCACGTTCTTTAATCCTTTCAAAATAACTGATTGAGGTTAAGTATTATTGTTTTTAAATATTTTATTTATTTGACAGAGAGAGAGAGATCATAGGTAGCCAGAGAGGTAGGCAGAGAGAGAGGGAAGCAGGCTCCCCGCTGAGCAGAGAGCCCGATGCGGGGCTCGATCCCAGGACCCTGAGATCATGACCTGAGCCGAAGGCAGAGGCTTTAACCCACCGAGCCACCCAGGCACCCCGAGGTTAAGTATTATTTTTTAAAGATTTTATTTATTTATTTGAGAGAGAGATTAAGAGAGATGAGCAGAAGAAGGGGCGTGGGGAGGGAGAAGCAGACTCCTGCTGAGCAGAGCCCAACCCAGGGATCATGACCTGAGCCAAACGAAGGCAGACATCTAACTCACTGGGCCACCCAGGTGTCCCTTCACCATATGAATTTTAGGAGGGCACAGTGTAGCCCATAACATCATTGGGCAGAAGAAACTGAGGAGAGGGATGATTGGAGAACTTGCCTAAGACCACAAGATCTCCAAGTCTAGGTTGTTTTATGACAAACTTGTGTTCTTCCTACCATAACACAAGAAAACAAAAGTTAATGTATGAAAAGTAGGGTGAGTAAACAATATCATGGTATTCTTAATATGTGTGACTAAATGTGTAGGGATATGTGAAAAATACACGTGCAACTAAAACATTTGAATCAGTGTCTCAGTGTAGATATAGTTTAAATTATACTTGTAGATCCGATAACATGTAATAGAACGTAAAACCTAAGTACACTTTAAGCTCTATACACTAAAATAAATAAAGCCAGTGAAAGAATTCAAGGAGGGGGGGCAGAAAGAATCATGGGCCCACCAAACAGTATCACAAAGCAGGATTTTTCAAGGGTAAAGCCATCCAGTGCTGCCTTAATTACATCTGCTAAGACCCTTATTTCATTTAAAGTCCCGTTCTGAGGTTCCAGGTGGGCATATTTTAGGGGGCCACAATTCAACCCGCTACAGTATTGAATAAATATCTCGAGTAATGAATGAATATTCAATGTGGCTTCACCATATTTAGTATGAATAGTTATGCATTCATAACTACTTGAAAGTAAGCTATATTTAAAAGCGTACCGAAATGTAAATGCAATAGGTCATAAAATAAAGATTCTGATCTTATCAAGAAAAAAGAAAGAAATGTTAATGCAGATGAAACATTCGCAGAGCATAGAAAACACACTAATGGATGCTGAAAGAACATTTAGATGCATATGATAGAGGGTATTTTGGCCTTTCACTGGCTGGAGTCTTAGATTGGAAAGAACCTAACATAATTTGGGGTCCTGTGGCGTAGCAGATTATGTTACTCTGAGATTTTATGATTCCTGGAGTTATATTATTTGCTCTTTGAACTTCTCTAAGATATTAAGTGACACTACCTATTAGTATTGATACAAAGCATTCAGTGATTTTAAAAAGATTTAGACTATAGAGAGATGTTCTGATGTGGGAAGCATTTTTAGTAGGATCACACCCCCTGCTGTTCTTTTCTAGCTTACTTTATAGTGGCCCTTCTTCGAGAACAGAGGTCTTAGAAGCCTCTTGTCCTTCCCTCCCATCCCGTAATCCTCATAGGAAACTCAGCACGGCCAGTGAGGAAGTATGTGTCTTCATAGCACAGTTGTACTAAACAGAAAAGAATTCTCTATCCCAAAATGTGGCTGAATATTTTCTGGTACCAAGTAGAAGCATTATTTTTCAATAGTGATGTGTTAATGAGCATATAGTCAAGAAATGGGCAGCTGAAACTTTATTGAAAAACTGAGGATAATACATCAGATAACATTTAGACATATAATCAAACTAGAGCTTGTCCCTTCCTCATCAGTTATTGACACTATGGGGCATGGTTGTTCTTTACTTTATTAATAGATCCTAACTAACAGCTAGATGGGGCTCCAAATTGGTGAGACTCAGTCAGTCTAATTTGAGAATCGTATTTCCAAAGAGGCAAGGACTTCCATAAATTTAGGTGGAGAGTCACCTCCACATCCCTAGAGAAGCCAGGCTAATCCCTCTGGCTGTGCATTACTTGGAATACAGTACTGGATGTTAAAAGCACTGAAAAGAGCTCAGAAGGGAGAGCCCTAGGCTTCGCTGTCATGAATCTTGCACCTTTGCTAATCTTAATAATCAGAAATAATTAATTTATTATTATTAGCAAATAATATATTATAATAATATTAAATTATTAGTAAATAATTAATTTGCTAATCAGAAATAACACAGCATGTGCCGGGGAGGAAGCTGCGCCCCTTAATTTCAGTGCCAGGCACAGTGCTGATTTGACCGTTTGTACTTGTCAACAGCTGCTGAGGGCGACCTCCTTACTTAACAGCAGAGGGAAAAATGAAATATGTTCGGCTTCTACCTTGAGACATTATAATTATTTAATAATGCACTGTGTATGAAACATGGGTTTTATTTGACACATCATATGTTAATAAACTCCAGAGTGTTGCGGAGTCCTTGGAAATGGAGCCACAAGAGCAGGATGGTCTTCTGCTTATGTTAGGTAGTACCCAGCACCCTGTTGAGTCTCGGGGCTCTTGCAAATCTTTATTAGCTGATGTAAACCCAACCGGGAGACGCCAGCTACTTCCACTGAAATATGACAGAAGTTCAAGAGTGGTAGAGTAACATTGCATTGAGAGGGAATAAAGAACAGAGACTCTCGTCCCATTAAAAAAGAATCTGGGTCCATCCTGGACAAATTGTGAACAAAGTGAAAGATTTCTTACATTAAAACCTCATCTTTCCTTTAATGGTCCCTTTCTTTCTTTCGGTGGCACATGTAAATAGATCTTCATTGCCCAGTGCTGAAGTTATCAACATAGCAAAACCCTCCCTGATTGTGTCAATGCCACAGACCTTCCCAACTCATTCTTTAAGAACATTATTAAGCAACTATTTTTGTTTGACGACATTGGAGACGTATGTGGGATTGTACTAATATATTTTTCTTTCCAAGGAACATTTATAGTTCAAGAAGGACTTTAGTGACTTACTCCAAAAGAGAGACTAATCATGGGGATTTTTAGATCCAAGGCAGGTGGCTTAGCTGGCTGCAGACAATTTTGGCTAAAGAGGTTTGGATTAGGGGACAGCAGTCGGATTGTGTCATAAAGGCAATTGGCTGGGGAGGGCAGATCCTGGAGAAATGACTACAAGTCAAGAGAACTAAATATACATGAATGCTGATATAGTAGAGTGGAGCCTTGGAACATGCATGGAAGAGAACAGAAATAAATATTTAAGGTGAATGTTCCTTTGGAAATACTGAAAAATGACTTGCGGTTGGGCCCTGGCAGGATTTTTCAGGAAGACAAAAGCAGGATTAAGCAAATGCCTTTGGGATTCATTATTTGACAAACAAAACCAAACCTAAAATCCTGGGTGGTCCAGGGCTGTGTCCCTCAGGGGCAGTTGCTGGTTTTGATCCTGTCATTTCCAAGTAAAGGGGAGATGGGGCCAGAGGAGGAGAGAGGTGGCTGGAAGAGAGGGTATGTGGGTTCCCCAACCTGTGACACAGCTCAGGAAATAACTTGGTGGGGAATATTCATTCATTCCAATTCTTTTTGTTTATTAAACAGCTTCATTAAGATGCAATTCACATGCCAGGTCATTTGCTCGCTTAAAGTGTACAGGTCAGTGGATTTAGTGTATTCAGAGTTGTACAGTCATCACTGTAATTAATTTTAGCATATTTTCATCATCCCAGAATGAAGCTCCACACCCCTTAGCTGCCACCCTTCAGTCCCCTAGCCCCCACTAGTCCTGAGAAACCATTAATGCACCTTCTGTCTCTATGGATTTACTTACTTTGGATATTCCATGTAAATGGAATCACACAATTTGAGGTTCTTTGTGACTGGCTTCTTTTACTGAACATAATGTTTTCAGGGTTCATCCAGCAGTATGTATCATCCATACAGCAAGTATCATTCCTCTTTGTGGCTGGGTATGTGGATATATCACATTTTACTCATCCATTCATCAGTCAATAAACATTTAGGGTGTTTCTACTTTTTGGCTCTTACGAATAATGCTGCTGTGAGCATCCATATACAAATTTTTGCATCGACATGAGTATTCATTTCTCTTGGGTACTTGCCTAAGAGTGGAATTGCTGGGTCATATAGGAACTCTATTTATAAACTTTCAAGGAAGCCTTAGGACCATTTACCAAAGCAGCTACATCAATTTTACTTTCCAGCAAACAGTATATGAAGTCTCCAATTTCTCCTCATCCTTACCAATACTTGCTATTATCTGTCATTTTTAGTATAGCCATCCCGGTGGGTATGGAGTAGTATCTCATTGTGGTTTTGATTTGGATCTTCCTCGTGGCTAATGATGTTGAGCCTCTTCTCATGTGCTTATTAATTCCTTTCACTTCTTTATCTTAACTAGTAAACTTGCCTTAAGGAGATTTGGCCCAGTGCAATGGAGATTTGGGGGCAGAATGGTTTCAACACTAAAGTCTATGAACAAAACAGTCCCTAGACTCTGCAGAAAAACCTAGGAAGCCTGCATCATGTTTGAAGTTTGTCACTTGGGCCCTCGTATTGCTGAGATGTGACACCCTGAAGTCTCCCATCAGAGCATGTGCTGCTGAGAAAGCCATCCAGAAGAGACCCTAGAAAGGAGAGTGAGGGAGGGAAAAGGGTTCCATAGCAGGCACCAGGCAGGGACTGAGCTAGGCCCCAGATTTCTAGGGCAGTATCAGGTAACAATATCTCCTGGTGTCCTTTCATTCTCTCTATTGTATGCTCTAAAATTTTATAGATTATGGAGTACAGTATCATCTTTAGATTAATGAAGAGTTGAAAATCTTCAGATGATGTCTGAGACATTTCATTTAAGAACCAGTTGGAAAGTGTTTTGGAATGTACTGAAATTGGCAGGATAAGGCAGATGGTGAGCATGGAGCATCAACTTAATAAGGACAATGTGCATTAAGAATAAATACTTTACCAAGTAGGACAGAATTTTTGAGGTCTGAGTTGCTACTAAGATTTGAACAGCTTGTCATTTTTAAGCTCATGAAGAAATGGGAATGTTATTATTTATTCTGGAAACACCAACAGAGTTATTCTTCAGTTGTTGATATAGCATGAAATTATGTGAATGCTGGTGGCCTAAGAAACTGTCTTTCATCACTGAGTGCAGCCTAAGGTGGGAAAAAAACCAGGCGAACAGAAGAGTAAACACAAAAGAGAAGATGAAGGAAAGAGGTGGGGAGTGATGAGAATTGCTATCCAATATGCACTCAAAGAATAGTTCCAAAAATATTGCAGGAATTCAGAGAACTGGCTTGGGTTAAATTGACCTTTATATTAAGAATAGATGGAAATTTATAATATTGGGATTGTTTGGGATGGTACTACAGTAACATCTTGGTTAGAATCATTAAAAAAATGAGGATCCATCCTTACTCTGACACTTTACAGTCCTTTAGATATTGGAGCTACATCAAGGGGAACAAATAAACTGGAAATTGTTTGTACCAATGAGATTTGAGTTAAGGGAATGTATTAGCTTCCCATTGCTGATGTAACAAATTACCACAGACTTAGCAGCTTAAAGCAACACTAATTTATTTTCTTGCAGTTTTGGAGTTACAAGTCAACTCCTAACTCTCTTGTCTCCCTTTTTTTCTTTTATAAAGATCCTTGTAATTGCATTGGGACTGAATAATCCAGGATAATCTCTCCATCTCAAGATCCTTAATTTAATTACAATTGCAAAGTCCCTTTTGCCATGTAAGGTAACATACTCACAGGTTTCGGGGCTTAGGTTGTAGACATCTTTAAGGCCATTATTCTGCCTATTACAAGGGAGAAAGGATTTTCTCAACCTTTTGAATATCAGCCTGAAAGTGGGGGAGAGTGTATTTCTCTTGTGAGAGAGAAGCCTGACTCTCCAGAGCACAGTTAAAAATATGGTGGACAGTCCTGATAGGCCATCTGCAGCTGATGAAATCATAGGCCTGGATGGCACAGATTTCCCCATATTAGAGTAAGAATCACAGCATAAATGTGTAGGACATGATTTAACCCACAGCATGCCAGAGGCTCTGGACAGAAACTTTAGGATGGGTGTTTGCACTAAGTTTGATTTATTTACATTTAGAGGTATGATCTTGAGCTAAAAATGGTCTGTGTGAGGTATTATGGGTTTTGGTTCCTACCCTTCACCAAAAATACCATGAGGACCTTGTGCAAGGTAGTATGCTGGGTGCTAGGGAAGCTAACACAAATGAGACCCAGACCCTACAGTCTGGTAGCCTGCTGCCAGTGAGAGCACATATAATCTCAGAATATGTCATGAGAGAAATAGTAGAGAGCCGTGGGACCAGAGAGAGGGACACTGAAGAAAGGATGATCCAAGAAGTGGGAGCAGAAAGTGTGACCAAGAACCTGGGGGATCCGACAATAATAATATAAAGTAATTTGTGTGGTGTTGACTGTATGTCTTTCGCTTGTCTAAAAACTTTGTGAATATGAACTCATTAATCCTCACGACTCAAGTCTGGTAAGTAGACTTCCCCGATGGATTTCTCCAACAAATCTCCGCTTCCCCTACCTATTGCTACCACTCTAGTTCAGAACATAGGGTCTTTCTCCAAACTGATGCCTTTGCCCTCTTTTCTTATCTTCACAGAGTGATCCATTTACAAAATAAACCTAACCCTGCAACTTAAAACCCTTCAAATCCTATTCCTTTCATTAAGGAATAAAATCCATTCCTTAACTCTCCATTCAAAACCCTGTGGAGTCTGACCTCAGTCCACCTCTTTGACCTCTCCTCCACCCTCTCTTTCCTATTTCCTCTTATCATTGACAATCCAGAAAGAGTGGAGTCCAGCCAGTGCGTGCAGTTGTGCTGTTTCACGTCATGAACCTCCCTCCGTACCTCCTCCCCCCACGTAAATCCTGTTGTTGTTCGAGTCTCTCCTTAAATGCCTGCTCCTCCTCAGGACTTCTTTGCCAGTCCCCACCATCCCCACCTGTGTGCAGTGCCCCTGCTCTTGTCTCCTGTGTTTATGAGACACAGCTACAGTGTTTATGCCTCTGCTGTCCCCAGTAGATTCGAAGGTTCTTTAGAGCAAGGACATAGAATTCTCATCTTCCCTTCTTCAGCCCTTGGCTGGTAGCTGGCACATAAATGCCATTTGGCCAGTGTTTGTTAAATTCCACTAAACTGAGCAGGAAGCCATCTCCCCTTTGAGTGACTGTGCCTTTTTTAACATTCAGACAGTGGCACTACAATCGTGGGTGATTCGAGGACACTTAAAAATGGAAAGGGCTCCACATCGAAGGCCTCTTGAATGTAGTGAAAATGAATATCAAAATCAATATGCCATTCAGTTTAGGGATATGAATAAATGATTTCAATTGAATTGAATTTTCCTCTCCACATTAAGTGGTAGAACAAAATGAATTATTAGATAACATATTCGAAGTAATAGCTCTCTCCTGACTTTTCCTACAATTTGTTTTTACTTCTCTTACAGACCTACGTGCTATGTGTCATGGCGGCCTGAGTACTGTTTATCTCCCTGAACCTCCTAAAGGGCAGAGACCGTGCCTTAGGTTCCAAATTTGGAATGATTTCCTGGTGTTAATTTCTTCTTTCCTCTGTGCTAACATAACATCATTTCTTTTTCTTTAAATGATTGTTTTTACGTGGAAACCTCACAGTTGGATATTACGATTTTTGTAAGGGATCAGTTGAATAATATGGAAAATAGAATTTAAAAATGTGAAGGATTGCCTCCATTTTCCCTTCAAACCCACACTGCTTCCTATAGGTAACTTCTAGTAAGAGTCTAGCCCTTTACCTATGCACATACATACGCAGGTACACACCCTGACTTTCCTAGTGTTAGTTTTTCCTGCTGCTGCTTCTTAGATGGAATTATTCTGTAAGCATTATTCTGCCACTTGAGTTATTTTTTAAATGGTGTCTAACAATATGTTTTGGAAATTATATATAGATATACACGCATACACATATAAATATGTATATACATGTACGTACATATATACATTTTCTCCTTTCTCTTATCGTTTGCTTTAATGGATTTATGGTTTTTCCTTTTTGATTTTGTTTGTTGCTTAAGTTGGGGTTTGTTATCTAAGTTGGGGTTGTTATCTAAGTTGATATCTATGTTATCTAAGTTGGGGTTCGATAACTGGCAATTTTCAAAAGCCTCTTTTTTTACCCCATCACTGAATATGTGTGACTTTTGTATAAATAAATGCAAGATTTCTGTTAGGAGAGATTCCTAGAAATGAGGTTGCTAGTCAGGGAGTATGTGCATTTTATATTTTGATGGCTACACGTGGAGAGATTGCTTCCAAAAGGGCTGTGACTGCATAGTATCTGAGGTTGTTCTTTTTGCCACATTTTCAAAAATACTAGCAATCTTTTTCATATTCATAATCAAATGGTCAAAATATGCCATCTTCTTATTTTAATTTTTATTCTCATACTAGTGAAACTGATAAATTTTGCGTAAGTTTCTTAGCCACATGTATCTCTTTTCTTGTGAATGGTCCTTTGTTCAGACTTCTATTGACTTATTCTTCTTTGTAATTTTTTTGAAAGAACTCTATGTAAAATAAATAGTAAACAGTTGTTTATTGTACATGTTATAGGTATCTCTTCCTAGTTATCTTTTCATTTTGCTCATCATAGCCTTTTCAATATAGAAGTTTAAAGTGTTTATGTAATAAAATTAATCTTTTTCCTTTTTTCTAAGTCCTTTTATCTTTTTTTACTTGATATCTGCTGAGACAGATCCCAATTAATTATGGCTCGATTTCAAAGATTTCTTTGAGATTCTTGAACATTTTATTGTTCTGTATAAACTAACAATCATCTCTCTTTTTCTTTACCCTTCAACCCTTTGTCATTTGTGCTGTTTTGTAGGAGAATCCCTCATTTTGATCTTTGAGTTCATTATTCAATTTTCAACTATTCTGATTTATTAAGTTTATGATGATTCTGTTTTTAATTTCCAAGAATTCTGCTCATTTATTTTTCATAGAAGCCAGTTGCTTTTATCATAAATATATATTTGTAAAATATTTATGAGATTTTTAAAAATGTGTGTGTGTATATATATATATATATGTATATATATATATATATATACCTTTTCTTCCTGTTTCTTTTTTAACTTGTTTCCTTAGTGATTACTTTTGTTTGTTGAGTCAGTGACTCTTTTTTCATGCTGCAGTTTCCCTCAAATGGTTAGTGTTTCATGCATGTTTGCTCATATTTGTATCTGAGGATCTTGATTGAAAAATATTGATAGTGACATCTTATTTACTTAGCACAAATGAGAATTCCTACTGACCTACCAGCAAATACAAGCTCTAATGACAGAAGGGACTAGACAAGGGAAGAGAGACCCATAACTAGATGGGCTTCTCATTAAAGATAGTTCACAGACTCTTGTCTTGGCACAGAAGACCCCAGTTACTCAGGTACTTCTGAAATTCCTACTTTATAAAGCTGTACATACAGCTTAATCCTAGAAGCAAACACTAAAATTGGCTGCTCCAGGAGCAGAAGATTGGCATAATAGACACACACACACTGATAAAAATTTCCTGACCAACTACCCATAGTCTACTACTTCCAGCCTTCATTACTACTTCTCATTTGTGGTTAGTTGGGTTTCTTTTGGAAAAAAATCACTGATTTTGGAGACTTTTTCTGTGTATGACTTAGCAGAACCCTGCTAATTTTTTTTTTAATGTTGGGTACATTCAGATTTATGTCTTCATGGTAGACTAGCACTTTATTATGATATGACCTTGTTTATCTCTAGTAATCCTTTATTTTGGCTGATATCAGTATAAATATAACAGTTTTCTTTGATTAATATTTACAGGATAAATGATACCTCATTGTTGTTGTAAGCACATATAACTTTTTTAACCTAGTCTGAAAATATTAATCTTTTACTTAGACTATTTTTTCCATTTGTAGTTCATGTACTTGTATATTTGGGTTTATATCCGTCATTTTGTTATGCGTTTACTATTTGGCCTATTTGCTTTTGTTTTTTTATTCCTTTTGTGGGGTTTTTTTTTTTTTGCCTTCTCTTGGATTTTTTTGTCATTCAGTTTTTTCTATTATCATTGTTACTTTTTTTATTTTTTATTTTCTTAAAGATTTATTTATTTATTTGAAAGAGAGAGATCACAAGTAGGCAGAGAGGCAGGCAGAGAGAGAGGGGAAAGCAGGCTCCCTGCTGAGCAGAGAGCCCCATGCGGGGCTCCATCCCAGGACCCTGAGATCATGACCTGAGCCAAAGGCAGAGGCTTAACCCACTGAGCCACCCAGGTGCCCCCATTGTTACATTTTTAAACAAATGTTTAATGATTCAGAGATCAAAATATTCTTCCATGACTTATTACAAGCTAATACAAATGATGATTTTTACCTTTTCCATAATAATGATAGAACCTTTGTACCATCTAAATTCAGTTATATTTGTCCATATATTTATTTTTGTACTGCTACTAATTTTTGTTTCTTCATTTCAGCATCTTTCTCTATGATCATATTCCTTTTGCTTAAAGAACTTTCTTTAATATCCCCTTTAGTGCAATCTTACTGCCAATGAATTGTCTTAATTTTTGTTTTTTTAGAAATGTTATTATTTCCTTTTTATTTTTAAGATACATTTTCACTGGGTGTAGAATGCTAAGTTGATGGTTATTTCCAGCATTTTTAAGAATTATTTCATTGTCTTCTGGTTTACATCATTTCTATTGAGAAGTCACCAATTTTCTAATAGGTGTTCCTTGGAAGATTGTGTCTTTTTTCCCCCTGGTTGCTTTTAAGATTTATTTTATTTGTCATTTTTAAAGTACATGTGTCTATGATGTGCCTTAATGATTTTTTAAAATATTTATTCTGCTTGTAGTTTGCTAAGTATTTTGAACTTGTGAACTAATGTTTTTTTTTCAGTTTGAAGGGCTTTTTTTTTTTTGCCACTATCTCTTCAAATATTGTTTCTTTCCAGTTCTTTCTTCTCCTCCTGATGTATCCATTGCATATATGTTATACTAGTTCTCTTTTGCTCTGTTGTTGCCCCCTATCCATTTTTTTTATCACTCTTTGCTTCCATTTGGATCTTTTCAGTTGTCTTCAGGTTTACTAATTTTGTGCACAACTCTGTCCAGTTTTGTATTGTATGCATTAATTTTACTTTAAGATAGAACACATTGTATTTCTAGAATCCCCATCTAATTCTTCGTATGGATTTTGGGGGGGGCTTTGTATTATGTCAATTAAGCTAGGCTACACTACATTTCAAGAGTGCTCTTCCTTACATGTTTTAAGTTCAAGTGGTCCACAAAAGACATTACATATGAGTTTTGCAAGGAAGAATTAAAGCAGTAGTCATATTGACTTATACCTGGAAGGTCATGAAGTAACATCAGATGCTGTTGCATCTCACAAAATTGTCACTGATCTGTTGGCTCGTCTCACTGATGTTGGGCAGCAGCTAGGTCTTCAGCATCTCTTCCTATTTCAGCTTCTTTGAATCCTCAGTCGGATAGATTTTCCACTGTGTGATGAAGGGTAACTTCTTGTGCATGAAAATCGCCATAAAAATTAAAAGCAGTGAAAGATGAGTGTGGGTTTTGGTCCATTTTCACGTGTTCCACTCATTCTTTTGGATTCTAGTTTGTTCTCACTGTCCTGAACTTTATATATATCTTTTTTTCCCCAAATGCTTCACATTTTAAACATGAAGTTCCAGTACAAAATACAAAGACATCCACCATACAGTGAATTTTTAACCAGGTATCACAGTTGTGCAAGAACAAATCCCTATAATGAATCATTCGTGTGTGTGTGTGTGTGTGTGTATAATGCAATGTTTATATGTATATAAAATGTAACCATGACTGATTCTGATTCTAATTACCTGTTAAAAATTCCAACATTTCCTCTTTCATTTTTCTTTCCTTGTTCATATTAATCAGTTTTTTTATAGTTTTTATCTTAAAAAACTAATGTCTGTATCACCTATGAATCTGTTTATGTTGCCTATTTTTTCCTCTTGGTTTTCCAACACATGGCCCTTCCCTTACCATGCCTAGAGTATTTTTAATAAGTGAGAAACACTGAATTTATAAATATGGAATATTATAATCATGCACCAGAAAAGGATTATCCTTTCCTCTGCTAGGTAGGTAGAGTGAGGGGCTATCTTAAATCATTTAGGAAGGGGCCAGTTTTAGGCTGCATTAAAGTTTTTATTAAACTAAAACTCAGTCTGTATCTCACTTTCCCTGTCTCTAGTCCAGAGGTTTTTATCACTTCCAGTTAAGAGCATGATGTATTCACTAGGTCCATTTGCCCTAGAAGGTTTTGTCATCTTAGCTCCAGGAGATGCAGAATTTTCCACTTTACTTCTCAGAGTTTGTAGCTTAGTTCTTAAGCCTCCTATTTTGTACACCTTCAGAATTTGGAACATATTTTGAGGGAGAGAGGATCAGTTCTCTCTTGAAGCTCCTGAAGTATCCAATTTCTTAACTCCATCTCACCTAACCTCCAAAATATCTCTTGCTTTCTCTGTCCTCAACAATGGCCCTCTGCCCAGTCAAAACCCACTTTCCCAGACTACCCGTGTAAGAATCAGCACAAGCTTCCAGGGAAAGTGCAGCTGAAGATCATTATTGTACCTTTCTTAGAGTCTCCCCTTTCTGTGCTTTTAGCCTCTCCAGATTTCCTTATTTCTGCAGCTGTGTATATCTTTAAGCAGAAGATTTTTATGTTTATTTTGCTTTTGGAAAATTGTTCTTCTCAGCAGATGACTTGGTCTACCAAAAACTACTTTAAGCTACATGGAACAGAAATGCCTATCAATCTATTCTTATCTTACTTATGTCCTCCCAAAATCCTATCAGTATACTGCTCTGCTGTTGGGATGTCTTTTTTTTCTGTCTTATCATGGCTTTTATAATGGCTTGTTTATAGGATTGTATCAGTAGTAATTTGAGAGAGAAGACAGGTTTACATATACCATCAGTAAGCCATCTTGAACTAGGAATCCCATAATATTTTGAACTTTCTGACGTATATTTTTTAAGTTAGTTAGTTAAGTTTTAAGTTAGTTAGTTAGTTATACATCGTTACTTTTTTCCCCAAATATGTTTATTTTAATTTTTTTCAGTGTTACAAGATTAATAGTTCATGCACCATACGCAGTGCTCCATGCAATATGTGCCCTCCTCAATACCCACCACCAGGCTCACCC
>CM053606.1:54567820-54606241 GCA_028646535.1 Procyon lotor
CACAGTTTGGCGATTGTGGCCATTGCTATTATGAACCCTGGGATACATGTGGCCCTTCTTTGTACTGCATCTGCTTCTTTCGGGTAAATACCCAGGAGTGCAATTGCAGGGTCATAGGGTAGCTCTATTTTTAATTTCTTGAGGAATCTCCATACCGTTTTACAAAGTGGCTGTACCAGCTTGCAATCCCACCAACAGTGTTAGAGGGTTCCCCTTTCTCCACACCCTCTCCAACATTTGTTGTTTACTGTCCTGTTGATTTTGGCCATTCTAACTGGTGTAAGGTGGTATCTCAGTGTGCTTTTGATTTGAATCTCCCTGATGGCTAAAGATGATGAACATTTTTTCATATGTCTGTTAGCCATTTGTATGTTTTCTTTAGAGAAGTGTCTGTTCATGTCTTCTGCCCATCTTTTGATGTAATTATTGGTTTTGTGAGTGTTAAGTTTGAGGAGTTCTTTATAGATCTTAGATATCAGACCTTTGTCTGTAGTGTCATTTGCAAATATCTTCTCCCATTCTGTGGGTTGCTTGTTTGTTTTGTTGACAGTTTCCTTCACTGCGCAGAAGCTTTTTATCTTGATGAGGTCCCAAATGTTCATTTTCGCTTTTGTTTCCTTTGGAGACATGTCCTGAAAGAAGTTACTGTGGCTGATGTCAAAGAGGTTACTGCCTATGTTTTTCTCTACGGTTTCAAGCTTTACTACAAAACGGTGATCATCAAGACAGCATGGTACTGGCACAAAAACAGACACATAGACCAGTGGAACAGAATAGGGAGCCCAGATATGGACCCACCACTCTGTGGTCAAATAATCTTTGACAAAACAGGAAAAAATATCCAGTGGAAAAAAGACAGTCTCCTCAATAAATGGTGCTGGGAAATTGGACAGCTATATGGAGAAGAATGAAACTTGACCATTCTCTTACACCATACACAAAGATAAACTCGAAGTGAATAAGAGACCTCCACATGAGGCAGGACTCTACATCATTACTTTTTTGATATAGACCAGAAATTAACAGAGACATTCTGTAGAAACAGGGACTTTACAGGCAATATGATGGCACTAAATTTGTATCTTTCAATAGTTACTCTCCATGTGAATGGGCTGAATTGCTCCCATCAAAACCCTCCCAACACAGGGTTTCAGATTTAATAAAAAAAAGCAGGACCCATCCATATACTGTCTACAAGAGACTCCTTTTGAACCTAAAGATACATCCAGACTGAAAGTGAGGTGATGGAGAACCATTTATCTTGCCAACAGTCCTCAAAAGAAAGCTGTGGTAGCAATTCTCATATCAGACAAATTAGATTTAATATGCAACTAATGAATCCTTCTGACCTATATAATAGTTCTCTGATTATGTCTGTCTCTATTAATATGTTACAAATTTCTTAAAGGTAAAGACATATGTTATTCATGTTCATGCTTGCCATAATAGCCTGTATAATCACATATAGTAGGTTTACTTCGTTTACTTTCTAAATAAGTTATGAAATAAATGACCTCATGATGTTCATGGTCATAGGTTTTATTGGCATCTTTCATATTATAAACTGTATTACTTTTAAAAACATGAAAGAATTGTATTTAATATTAAAGGCAAATATTTTGTTTATTTATATAACCTTGTATAGTCTATACCCTTAATCAAAACTTAAGCAATAATAAAAACAATTTTTCTCAGCTTCTGGGATTTCTCAAAGAGAATTCTTTAAAAATGGACTTAATCACCTCATCCCTTTAGATTTTATAGTAGTTCAAGAAATATACTTTTTAAATTCCTGATATATATGTCAGTTCTCTCCTAAGTTATTTCCCTTTAGAAAAGAAAAAAAAAATCACATGAAAAGGGAAATTGAAAAGAAATGTTACCTAACACGTAAAAAGTCACACTTTTCAAAGATTATATTTCCATTTCTACATAATATGCTCTCATTATGAAATCATCAGTGCATTTTTGAGTCATAAACAAGACACTGAAAAGAAAATGAATAGCAATGAAAGTGGCTTTCTGGAAATTGACATCTATTCCAATCTCAGAAAAAAAAATGAACCTTCTGAAATATTAATTGATCATAATGAGGAGGCCAAACTTCAGATAAACACGGAGTGAGGGAGTATTTCCCATAGGCCTGCAGCTTGTTGTGAAGGCACCTATAAACACTGGCTTTGAATTTAAATTTAAAAGTAAATAAAAATAGATCAGACTACCAGACTGTCAACTTAAAAACTTCAGCTGGGAATGCCATGCTTCTCTTCCTTTGCAGTTGAAACACAGAGTAGGAAAAAACATAATTGTACTAGAAAATAAAATTGCCTCAATTCCTGGCCTTTACAAAGGCATTTCAAAAATATCAGCCTCTGCTTTCTTCCCAAGCTTAGAAATGAATTACAGATATAGGTCATCCCAGGAGCCAATGAACAAATGCCCAGTTATTTTGTCAGTTTCCCAACTCTGTCAGTAGACCCTTAATCTAATGTCTTTTTCATAACTGGTATAGGAGACAGTGCCATGATCTACAAAGTTCCAATTCCATTTAGTCTTCATATTCTACACTTCTCCTTTGACTTTGCACCTGAGTATTTCCTTTTCCATGAGACTACTATTTATGTAACTTGTTTGCAAGGAACAAAACAACTTATTCAGGACAGTTCCTTCGAACACCAAACTTGTATTACTAGAGGTTTCAAATGGACACCTCTCTGGAATGGGCCTCATACGTAATGGAGTTAAATATGGAAGAAGACTGTCAAGTTCCCAGCTCAAGAGTAAATGCCAAAAACAACGACAGATTCAGTAGCTATGCTGTGCATCAGAGTATTCAGAAAGACAGGCCTAACCTTTCTTCATCTTTACATTGTGTTCTCAAGTTGCCCCCACTATATTTGGAAGAGCATAAACTTAGAGCAGTGAAGGCTCATCTTAGTCCTTCTCTTGTGTGTCTTTCCATAATAGTAGGGCTTCCCTTTGTCTCCAGCATCTCCTGTGATGCACAACATTCCCCATTTTTCTCCGTGGATCGTGGGCACACAGCTTCCATTCCCAGCATTGTTTATCAAGCAGTGAGGCAAACTTATTTAGGATCTGGTCTTAGAAACCTAAATACCTGTGGATACAACCTCAGGTAGTTTCATGCCTAAAGAGCAAGTGAGAGCCCTTTCCAAATATTCACGCATGAAGCTCATTAACAATTTCTTCTCTCAGTAGCTGAAGATAAATCCTTTAATTTGAAGTGGCCTTAACACTAATGAGTTATGTCATTATCTGAAATCCTTTAAGTTGTTGGGTTTTCTTTCCTTATTGTCTTAGTGAGGTAGAAATTAAGGGCAGCTCCCATTAGCTCTCTATATTTCCTGAAGCATCTCCTCATAGTTACAGATTGATCCATCCTAAATATTTATTTGTCTGTAAATGTCATGGAGTCAACACTGCACTTTAGACATTTTTCCCCCCAAACACAAAATTTCTTTTAAAAGTTCTGTCAATAACATCATTTGCAATTTAAATACTTTAAAAAGATGATCCTTCCTGCTGTGTTTTTGAATACTTCCTTCATATTTAATTGCTATAGACACTTTAGTTCCTAATTAAACTTTATTGTTTATGATGTAGCAGTCATTAATAGACATGATGGGGGGAAAATTGGCTAGTTCTAATAAATTCTCTGGCTGCTAATTGTAGTCTGAATCTTAATACCTTCCATAGTTATAATGAACTAATGGGGCTGAGAGGAGGGTGGGTAGAAAGTGAGACACAAAGCAAGTACATAGTTCATGTTTTTGAGGATTTACTAGACGTTCTGGAAGACAAGCTTGAATTGGACTTGAATTGGACTCGTTGATTTGTAGGGGAGATTAGCTTAGAAATAGCATCTCAAACACTTGCGAGATGAATATCCTCATTTTTCAAGGCTCCTTTCTCCAGCACATCCCCAGGTTTTGCATTGGTGACAGCGCGTGTATTGCACACACAAAGCTTGCCTCATCCTTGGAGCCCTAAATGACTTTTATTGTGAGAGAATGGAGACACTTGATGAATCTGATGGGGTTTGGTCATGGAAAGATTTGCTATGAACCATTGCACCAAGGTTGAAATGCCCAAGAGGCTGACAAGCTTATTGCCCATTTCGGAGATTAAATAGTTTTGGAAAAATTTTCTCCCCTGGCAGTTGTAATTGTGTCTGTGAAATAAGTGTTCATTCTGCTCGAGCACCGTGGTTTGAATGCTTCCTTCTATATTTTCCCCCAGTGGATTGATTCTAAAAAGGTCTGCTCCGATTTCCCCGTACCAGTGCAAATTAACCCATGAACTTGATAACACACCTTCCAACACCCGCCCCCCCATCCTTGCCATGTCCCATGCTAATGGGTAATCAGAGACACTGCCAAGTCCCTTTATCATGGATTATCTTTGTAGCTGTTTGAAAGCTGGGAAAGGAGCTGAAAAATCTTCCAGGTTAATGATATGGTTATAGGAAATGGACAAAAGCTACTATCAGTAACCTTGGGAGTCTTCAGCTGCCAAAGGAGCTCTCATGAGTAGATAAAGTGGTTTTTATTTGTTGGGACTTCCAAAGCATGCAGGAGGACCTCAGTTGCCCCAAAATAAAATAAAGAGAGGGTAACATCTCAAGAACATGTATAAAAAACATAGGTTCATCATAGACAGATCACCTCTCTATTCCCTGACTTTGCCCAGGGTCAACATTGCATATTAGTCTGCTAACTGCTGGGAAACATCTGACCTTTTGGGTGATTTGGATTGTTTCTATTTCTAGCCGGGGTGGATAAAGATCATTGTGTTTTAACACAGACTAAACCATATTCCTCTTTCTCAATCGATACCTAGAATTCTTGGGTTTACCATTATAAGGAAGCCTCAGTATCCTACCTCAAAATTGAGGGTGAGAATATCAAAGAGACCTGGAGATAGTTAATAATATTTATTTCTGAGTATTCACTATATCCATAAGACTGTGCTAAGTCTGTGAGTGATTATTGTACTTAGTCCTATAACAAGTCTATAAAGTAGGTTGTGGTATTATCCTGTGGAAACTGATAGAGAGATTAAGCAACTAGGCTGAGGTCACATGGTTAGTAAAATTAGTTCAATCAATTTGAACCCATGTATTTCTTATCCTGGAATGTGAGCTCAAATTATAATCCTATGCTGCCTTCCCTTTATTCCTTGGTACCTTGAGGAAGGAGGATGAGCTGATGCCAGAAATAAGATGATTCTCTACTACCTAGAAATATATACTATATGGGGACCTGGATTGGGTGGGCCTGATCTTTATGCCATTGTGTTAATTATGAGGACATCTCACTAATTTTGAAAGTATCTTTTGGTAGCTCCAGAGCATCCTAAGATGGTGTTTTTAGCCCTATTACCCTATTTTAACCCTTCTCTCTCTGTTTTTATGAAATGTCAGTGCTGATCAGCATCCCTGCCTGAGGAGAGCAGGTATAGTCCCAGAATATGGGTGAAACATTCAGGTGACTGGTAGAATTAACTCAGCATCACATCCAAGCCTAGAGCCAACTGTTAGCCAAATGACAAGAGAACGTGAAGAAATCTAGACTGAATGTGGCCCAGGTCATAGTAGATGTTAACTTTAGGCAGATCATTTTTGAGAGAAGCAGAAATTAGAATGGGCGACAGAACTTAGAATGTAAGTATAAAAAGATCATGAAAATTTACAGTTAGAAGCGTGTCTTGATCAAAGGAAATGACCACAGATGAGGTCAGGTGATTGGTATATAGACATTTGAAATTGAAGATGGCAGGTTGATTGCTATTTTCTTAGATTTTAACCAGTTGGAATTGAGGAATTATTACTAAATGGATTTTTGTATGTTGTAAGTTTGTGTCAAGGGCAAAACTCTCCGGAGTCAGAGGATATTCCTTTCACTTTCACTGCCTACTAGTTTCCTTCGGTCTTGGCTGCATGTGTTCCCTTGCTTGGTTTATCCAGTTCTGTTCTTCCTTCCCTGGTTCGTCAAGATCCCAGAAGGAAGGGGGTTCAGGGGCAGGTGCAGAGACCTTCCCTATCTCACATGGATCTTGTAGGGATTAATGAACTAACATATTCTAAAGTGATTTTAAAAGGTGGAGTGCTATATAAGTGTCAAGCATGATTAACTAGCAGCCAAGTTATTAGGCACCTGAATATTATGCATCTTTTCTGAATTTTAGGAAAATGGATGTGCATATTCATTTTCAAAAGCACTATTATTTAAATGATATTCAGGCACTCAAAAAGTCTAGCCCAGTTCTAATTATCTCTACTTTGCTCCAACCAGTCATGTAGACCTTAAGAGTGACATACTTATGCAACTGTGAGTAAGACAGATCCAATCACCAATCTTGCGACATTTGCAGTGCATCGAGGAACAACACACAGCGTAATACAAAATATTGGTTGCCTTTCAGCCTACACCTCATCTTTCTAGCACAGGAGTTATTGGTGCCTGATGGCTGCGAGTGTGAATTCTGGCCCAGACTCTATTCCCAGTCCAAGCACTCACCCACAGCTAGCTAAGTGACTTGAGGAAATTGTGTTACCTCCCTTTGCATTAGTTTGTTTATATAAAAACTGGGAATAGTAATAGTTCCTATTTCATCCTTCATACAGATAGGGTGCTCAGAAAAGCAGTTCCAAACATGCAGCAATTGCTTCTGAAATGTCAACTGGTATCATTGTAATTGTCATTAATACTGACGGAAGCAGGTTCTGCCCGTGGATAGAGAAATAACAACTAGAGGTGGTGGTGATTTTGCTAGCACTCTTGTGACGTTTGGCAGCTTATAAAGCCATTGACTTACGATATTAACCTGTGGTTTTGCAGCAGTCGCTGTTTGCCTAGATCCCTACAGTTTGATGAGTTAGCTTAGCAGAGTGGTAGCTTTTATTTTTGTCTCATTTGCTCAGCAAGGTTGGAACCCCCTTCTGCTAATTCCCTCTAGTCACTACCTTATACCGTAGGTACAAAATGGACACAGCCCCGTGTCTGGTCAGTCACAGACTTCTCGTCCTGAGATAAGCATGTGAGCCAGCACGACCAATCGGAGGCCTCTTCTGGCTTACTAAGGAAGGATTTCATTTGAACTTGAGGAAAAAATACGCTTTGCCAATGCATCCGTGTTTGTAGAAGAAAGTGAAATTAGGGTTAAGAGTGGCTGAGTTCATTCAAGTGAAGAAGATACGGCTGCAATAGAAGAGAATGAAGCCGGAGTAGAACAGGGCTGAGCTGTGAGATGGAGGAGGAAGGGAGTTCTGGTGTTTTTGAGTCTTGATTTGAGGCCCAGGTCCCCATCCTTTGATTTGGTCAGATAGCCCAATATCCCTCCCAGGCCGTTTGAGCTAATAAACTTACTCTTTGTGTTCTCTTAAAATAGTTTGAATTGGTTTGTCTTTTGTAACTTAAAGGATTCTTACATGACAAACAGGATAATGCCCCCATTTTACGGATAAGGGAATAGAAGCTCAGAGAGGTTAAGTGATTTGCTTACCACAATACCAATGGTTTTCAGAACCAGAACTTTATGTCCTGGTGAATGACCTCAAATGCTATATTCCAGTAAAGGCAGCAAGGCCGAGGAACTTGGAGAGGGAGCTGGTAACTAATGAAAGGGACAGAGAAGTTTCAGGGCACCACCATCAGGTCATGGCTCTCCACAGAGCTAATTCATTCACTGGTTCATCAAATATTTGTTCAGTCATGGAACAACAATCTAAGGCAAGCTGTTTAGGGAGAGGAAGCGGGTGATCTGCAGGTACCCCTGACTCTCTTGGGTGCTCACTCAGCTACTGCTGGCCCCGCAAGGGGTGAGAAATCGCAGAGCCAGCCTCACTGTGTTTTCCATGTTGCTCCTCCAGGGAAATGCAAGGCATGCAGAACATGTCGAACACTTGGGCCTCTCAGGAAATCGATTACAGATCTTGCCCCTTTCTTAAAAAGCGAACTTTTGTTTTTATTAGCACATGTAAATATGGAGTAACTTCGGAATGCAAATATGGATGCCATTTTATTTTTCTGACATATTTGGAAGCAGCCCCGGGCAGGGTGGCAGTGAATCAGTAAACATCATGGGTACACAACGCTGGGAATTCATCAACTGTGCACACGCCTAATAGGCTCCCGCCATATGTTTCGTACTAGCATGTTTGCTAACGTGGGACTGGTCTGCCCGATGGTATGACAAAGCTGCCACGTCAGTTTCCTGATGTATAGAAGCAGGCTCTGCTAGCCAGATGTAGAAACCCAGCAAGGTCATTGTAGGAGTAATTTCCATTTTGTGTGCTTCTTTTCCCCCTCATTGACTGTAAGAGAATGTGATGTGCCTCATTACAATGTGATTCCAGGTGCATAACACAATAATGACCTTTATGCCAAAGACTGAAGTTCACATAATTGGTAAGATAGACTCCCATTTTGTCATGTTGGAAACCATTAGCTAGAGGCAGAAACCGTGTTAACTTCTTGACATAGGAGGTCACAGGGTCAAGGTCAAGGCCCAGGCTGCAGCCATTTCTGGACTCAGATGAGAGAGGGAAACTGTGCTGCCTGGCAGCCTCAGGGTTTGCGACCGTTCCTGTGAGAGTTGGGAGATGTCCTGGCAGCTGTGGGAAGTTGAGGGCAGACCTGGGGATCCAGATGGGAGCTGAAGGAGGAGCGGTAGGTTTGCACGGAGGTGGCCCTGAGTGCTGGGCTTCCCATGTAGGACTGCCGTCCTAACCGTCACCTCCCTTTCTCTCTTCTTGTCCTTACTGATTTCCTCTGCTTTGCATCGGACCCAAAATTATACTGTCTCTCTAGAGGCATTCCTCCTTTTTCTCTTCTAGATCTTAGATTGTTGGTGCTCAAGTGGGAAATCAGGGATTGCTTGTGGCATCTTTACAATGACCTCGGAAAGTTGAGGATTCCATTCTCAGCCACCCAGGGAATAGGTTTCCTGCTAAAGCCATGTGTGACTTCTGTCCTTTATTGAAAATGGCCAAGTCCTTCTCTTGGCGATCATGCCCAGTATATTGATCATCCTTTTATTAAACACCCATTTACAAATGGCATTTGAATACCCGAAGCTGCGCCAGACCTCAGGACCCTTCCTAACGGTGTTGCAGCTTTCTTGGAGTCACTCGTCACCAGCTCTTGCTATTCTTGCTTGTTTTCCTACTTTTGCTCTGAGGACACGGTGTCTCGTATCTTCTACAAACTACAAGAACTCAAACCTAATGTAAAAAATAGGCAAAGAACAGGGAAAGTAAAAAGTCACACGTTATCTGAAATCTGGAGCTTATAACTAAAGAAAGAAGTATTAAAGAACCACAATGAGAATGCATTCGGTCAGAGGGAAAGAGAAGTGGGGATTTGAGGATGTTAAGCAAAAGAAACAAAACAGCTAAAATGATAAGCAAAATGGCTTGTTTGTTTACATCCCTGGAGTTATAAGTATCTTGGCCTGACCAGGGGTTAACAGTTTTTTATGAGGGGCCTATCGTGTGTGTTTACTGACGTTTGATTTCCAGAGCTTCTAGCTCAATCAGGGACAAAGGCTCTATGTTTCACTAATGCTCATAGATGAATAATGCCTTTTTAAAGTATTGCCAACTCTGCTGTCATTTCAGGACCCCAGAGACTCTCCTTATTAGGATGGTAGGCGAGCGAAGAAATGAGTTGGGCAGAGAGGTGGCAGGGGTTAATTTCATATTTGTCACGAGATCTTGCATGATTTCCCTAAAAGATATTTAATTTCCACTGGGCATAATAACTTGCAGCTGCCGGAATGTGCTGTATACTAGTGGCGAGTTCTTGTCTTTGGAGATTTATGCAAGTCGTTATTTAAAAATAGAGATCCGGGAGTTACAGCTGGCTAATTAATCTACCACTAAGGAAAGCTCAGCAAGTGACCCACTTAACTGTTTCCAGGAACCACAGCCACGCTGAAGCAAACTTTCAAAAAAGTCCCTCCCAAAGAACCAAACAAACACATTCCTGTGACATTTGGTGATCTGCTCACAGAGTGGCCATCCCTTCTTCATGACCCTTCCTTCCCCACAAACGCCACTCACTCCGGCCCTCATCCCTACACGGCTTGAACTCCTAGATGCTTCACAACCTGTGTCCTCCATCCCGAGGACGGACTCTGGACGCTGGGCGATGCCGGGCTCTCCTTCCTCAGTCTCTTCTCTCTCTGTATCGCTCACCTGCTCAGACAACGCCCTCAGGACGTGTTTCTACCACGTCAGCTCCGAGGCCCAAGTGATTTCCCACTCTAGCACCAACAATCGAATCTGCCTGACTTCAGGGGGCTCCTGTAAGACACCCAAGCCACATATAATCACCCATAGTTCCTCCAGTTTCTCCACAGGCACCTCCTTCCCGGCCTAATGGTCTCTCCCCTCTCATGTCCCTTCACCCAGATCGCCTTTCCATTCCTCTCTCAGCATGAAGATAGTCGAGGGTCCTGCAGAGGTTCGCAGGGCTGCCGCAGGCCGTGTCGGGTTTTCTCCTTGGATGTGACGTAATCAGGTCACGACACATTTTTATCATTGGTCTGTGAGGACCAGACCTTAGTTTTAGGTCAACCAATGAATTAATGTATTCTATTTATTCCTCTGCCCTTCCCCCTCTGCCCAGGCAGACATTCTATTATGTTTTATGTACATTTTTTGATGGCATACATCTTTGCCAAATAATTAATATTGTTATGTGTGCATGTACTTGGATTTACAGAGATGATATATACTACATTTCATCTGTTCCTTACTTTATTCAGTCTTCTAAAGTCTGCGCATGTCTCTAAATCTGGCTGCTGCGTACTCCATGGTGGGCAGCCATCACCTTTACCTCTCCGCTTTCTCCTTGATGTACATGCCGGTCCCTCGCACCCTCTGGATCTCCCCTTCTCTGAAATCTTTTGGTATTCATTTGCCCTATAGCTTCATTCTATGCTGGTGTTTGTTTGTTTAATTGTCCTGCGAGTTTTGTTTTCTTCTATTCTTTTGTGTAACTCCTTGGGTAACAGGGACCACGTCTTGTACTCTTCCCTCCCCTACTCCACCCATCCCCATCTCTGCAGACCTTCTTTGGAGCTTGGTGCATAATTGGCACTCAGTAAATCTTTTTTTTATTCAGAGAATTCAATAGCATGACTCTATGAGGGTATTTTCTCTTCTTATTTATACCTCCAGTGTCCACCATGGTGCCTGGAAGGTTGCAGATGATCAGGGGATTTGTTTGAAGCAAGTGAGTAGCTTATTTTTCGCATGAGAAAAGGAATATGGAATAGTAGGCTATACAGAGGTCAGGACACTATGTTCTAATTTCTAATCAGCTGCTGAGTATATGTATGCAACACCTGGCATGTCAGAGAGCTTCTCTAGGTCCTGGTTAAACTGAATGATTTCACAGATCCTTGTTCACTCTAACTTACTAAGTTTCTGTGACTTCCCTAACAATTTTTTAACGCGAAGCAAGAGAGTCTTCAATATGAAATCACCTGCATGGAATACAGAATAGTCATACTCAAGGCAATAGAGCATGAGATGGGTAGAGATGAGAGCATATCCTATGGGTTTTGATCTTGGGCTCTCAGAATGATTAGGAAGACAAAATTCTTGCCACCTGTAAAGTGCTTAGAAGAGTGTCTGACACAAAATCAATGCTATGTGAATCTTATTTTTATAAATTTAGGAAAATCTACTGGCCTTGACAACGGTCTCTTGTGTGGCATTTGGAAGTCTGGTCTTCGTGTTTATGTGCAAACAAAGCCAAGCAATTCTAGCATCCCTGCTGAAATTAATAGTTTTATTTTATAGGACAATAATCACCAGACAGCAGTCTGATTTCTTTTAGGCCCAAACTGTTGTCTTTTTGGTAATGGGCAAGTTCTAATTTTCATGGCTTTTATAAAATGAAGCAAAGGCATATTATCCTTCAAGATCATGTAGCAGCCAATAAAGACGCTAGAACAAGAATCCTGAGTTTTGTGTTTACTATCTATCAGAAAAACAACTGTTCTTCTGTAAAGCAATCACTTAGAAATGGAAATAGAACAGGAATGTGTTAATATATTTGCAGATGATATTTTTCCCGTTTGTAGGGAAGAAGTAACTAAATAGTCTAATTTGCTTTCTCTTATCTTTAGGGAAGCGAATTCAAATATTGGACAAACCATTATTAAAATTCTGAGCAGCATTTAATGCATGAGCTTGTTTTATGCTATAAGGTTCCCTTTTCTCTAGGTCAAGAGGTAAAGCTATTTGTCTAAAAGAAAAAACATTAAGTGGTATTGGTAAAGGGTTACAGGTTTTATAATAACTGTATTTGCTTCATGAGCAAAAATAGCATTTAATAACTATTTTATTCTACTGGGCAATAGAAGTCCTAATCAAATAACATTTCACTTTAATGCTTTTACATACAAAAATCCAATTCGTGAATTAGTCTGTTATCTAAAAGTTATGAAAAAAATCAGGTAAAAATACAAAATGGGAACTGGAAACCCCAGATGAAATGGAAATTTTTGGACCAAGGAAAGATTAAAACTTCTACTCAAAAAATTGGAGAAATAGATAGGTAAAATGTTCCCTTAACAACAACAGCATAGGAAAATAACTATTAATCATTGGTTTTAGAGCTCAGAAACACTGGAGTAAACTATGACTAACATGGTGAATGGGGAATTTTAAAACACACCTTGTGTTTTTGCTTTTGTTTCTGGGTTTTTTGTTGTTGTTGTTGTTGTTCTTGTTGTTGGTGGTGGTGGTTTGGGGTATTTCTGGACTCATGATGCTGCCAATTATTTCCAAATGGTATAAACTGAAATAAAATATATATTTTTTAATAGCCATGGAGGATTGCCATGAAAATTAAAGGAGATGTGTGGGAAGACAATCTAAAAAATCCGAAGTCCTATACACATATTTGTTTCTGTTATTACTGTATTCAGTAAAAGTCAGAACAACGCCTACCATATATCAGGACCTGCCTTAGGCACTGAGGAGTCAGAGAAATAATTATACTCATCTTTACTTTCAAGGATTTATAATTATATTGGGGAAACAGAGAATGTCATTGTAAATCCAATGATAGATATATGTTGGTGCTTAGGAGCATAGAATGAGATCCCTAAGTTTTTAGAGTCAGGGATGTCACAGAAAGTTAGGGAGAGGAGGAGAAGGGAGTCCCAGGAAGAGGAAATGGCATGAGTGTAGGCTTGAGGTGAAAAATAGCACAGTATATTCCGAGTTGGTAAAAGGATCAGTTTGACTAGAGCTTAAAATATTGAGCAGAGAATAGCAAAAGATGAGTCTCGAGAGAGCAGATTATAGAAGGCCTGTATATGATGTGAAAGGTTCAGGTTTTATCCTGTTGGTGATGAAAACCCAGTGAGGCCAAGGCATAACATGGGCACGTGGGGAATACGGGAGGTGCGTTCGCGACTCTGAGGAAGATATTGCTGTAGTCCAGGTGACAGATGATGAGAGCAGAAACTTAAACAGGGAGAATTGGATTGAACAGAGAGGGCAAATCTGAAAAAGAGAAAAGAATGGCAATGTATGGTGATAAATTTTGTGAACGTTGGTGAGGATGACCCTCAAGCTTATAGTTTGACTAATTAGGTGATTTGTAATACAATTTATATACAAAATACTGAAGGAGAAACAGGTAGAGGAGATAAGATTTATGTTCATTTAGGCCAGGTTTATCTCAAGATTTCTACAAGACATTTGATTGAAGGTGTCCTGGAGGCAATTGGATATATGATCCCAAATTGTAAACAATCTATCTGGGTAGGAAATTCAGATTTGTAAGTCATAGGCATAAAAGTAGTAGTTGGGTATTGAGGAGGGCATGTATTGCATGGAGCACTGGGTGTGGTGCATGAACAATAAATCTTGTAACTCTGAAAAAATAAAATAAACATATTTGGGGGGGAAAAAAGTAGTAGTTAAAACCCTTGGAGAAAAGAGGTAAGGACAGAAGCCTAAGAATGCCAACTTGTAGAAGTTGGGCCATGAGAAAGCCAAGGCAGGAGACAGTGAAATGGGGTATGAAGGGACTCAGTAGAGTGTCATGTCACAGAGGTCAGAGGCGTAAAGGATCAGGAAAGTGCTAAGATCCAAAGTGAAACCAAAGCAATGAAATACAGTATAAGGACTTATATCCTATAAATTTAGAAAGCCGTGACTATAGGGGACTTTTTCAGAGCAGTCTTTGCAGAGAATTTTGGATGGGAGGTAGTAGAGGGATAAGATGGCAGCTAGAGGAAATGTATTATCAGGGATGGTTTATTTTAAGAGTAGAGTAGTTGAAGTAAGGTTAGAGGCTGAAGAGAGTGAACCAATAGTGGGAAAAGGTAGGACTTTATAATAAAACAAACAGACAAAAATTAATGTAGCATGTTCCCAAAGGAAGTGGGAGAGGTGGCGGGAGCGGAGGGGGAGATCCCTAGGAGGGGTTGACATTAGCTCTTAAGCCTCTAGGACCAGTAGGACAGCTGGGAGGAAGAGAGGGCGATTGGGGGAAGAAGAATAGGTAGGTCATGCTTCATGGCTTTAGGACAAATGTAATAGTATTTACTCATTTCCCTAAGGACCACATACAATGACTTAGCAGATGAAATCCTCTTCAGAAGTCCCTCATAATCCTTTTCAGGATTACTCTCCCACCAGGCATTAAAACATTCCCTCCGTACCCTTGGTCCTCATGCTGCTCCTCTCCTACCTCCATGCATGGGCTTTTCTCCAGCAGTGCTAGATTCCCCAGCACACGGGGTGTTCCCTTAGAATACCCATTGATTGTCCTCATTCAAGTAAATTATAAATGATTGCATTCCCAGATATAAGCATCTGATAATCCAGCTAGCTGGGCCCGCCATCCCGGGAGCACATGCCCTTTAGATGGATATCTGGGTCTCGGGAGCCTTGCCTTCTTAGTCCTCACCCCTCTATTCAACCTTTTTTTCCCCCACATTGCATCGACATGCACACTCTGCTCTAGTCATACTTAAGTCTTCACTGTTTCAAAAAGTGAAGCACCTGCTATGGAAATCATAGAGTTGGAATAACACTTGAACGGTGAAGATTTTCTGAGTATCCCAGTTGTCACACCTGACAGGGGAACTTATTCCAATATATATTGCCTCCCTCCATTAAAAGATTTAAGCTCCAGATTAGGAGCTTAAATTTACCCCTTCTGCCTTAATAGGAACTTAGGAAAATTTGAATCAACACTGCTTTTTAAAAATCAGGCTTCACTGCTATTCACTGGTTAGTGTTACAATCACAGAAACAAAGGCAAAGCCATTTCCTCCTAAAAAAAAAAAAAAAAAAAATTAGTGATTTTCATTATGTCCAAACAATCTCCAAATGATTCTATATAGAAGGGGCAAAAATTGCCCTTAAGAGTTTTTTGGGTTCAGCACCATACCTAGATGCTTGGCTCTGCTCAGGTACTAGCTCTGCCCAGGCTAAGAGTAAAATACCCCAGAGTCTCTGGTCTCTACTGAGTCGGGACCTAGAATGGACAGTTCTATGATCAGGGAATCCTGGTCTTAGAGTCAAATTGATTTGCTTCCTGTTTACCACTTACAAACCGTAAGACATATCTCAGAGGGTTGTTGTGAGGATTAATTGTGATCATGAATTTAAAGGGCTTAGCTTTCTTTCTAGTACATAGTAAGTTCTCACTAAATGGAGGCTTCTATTGAATTATTACTATTAATTATTCATGCCCTGATTTAAGAAACTGCCTGGCTTTACTGGCCTCAGGCAGAGGCTGGGATTGCTTTCTCAGCCAGCCTCAGCTAGATGGCTATAAAATGATGAGTTTCAGGGGTGCCTGGGTGGCTCAATCATTAAGCGTCTGCTTTTGGCTTAGGTCGTGATCCCAGGGTACTAGGATCGAGCCCCACATCAGGCTCCCTGCTCAGCTGGGAGGCCTGCTTCTCCCTCTTCTACTCCCCCTGCTATGTTCCCTCTCTTGCTGTGCTTCTCTCTGTCAAATAAATAAGTAAAATCTTAAAAAAATGATGAGTTTCCTTTTCAGATACACACACATCCTTCCTTACTTCTCTCTCACCACTGATGCCTGCTGTCAGTAGTCGATTAATGATTGGCCACTTAGGGTAATGGTTTCCCTTAGAACCAAATGTGCTTACATTCAGTGGCACCCAGTGTAATGCAGTTAATTTGGTTCAATAATATGCATCTAGTAGATAGGCCCCATATAAATGAGAGCCATAATGATAAGCTACCTCCTGTTTGTTCATTTTTAAGAAACTCATTAGGGACAGTGTCCTCAGTGTTAATGAAATGATACTGTCTAATTGTAGAATTCCAGTTACACGTATTAGTGCTAGAATTAGAGCACTTGCCACCTAACAGGTAATATCAAGGTCCGCACTTTGCTGTTGTCCTCCTTTCGGATGCTTCCATGTTGGTCCAGATCTCATCCTTTCCTTGAGCCTATTTTGGAATTCAGCCACCTTCTGAATGTTGGTAAAAGCCTAAGCTATAAGCAGCTTGCTTTTTTGGTGGAACAACTCATGCCTGAAAAAGTTGATAATGATTTCAGAATTTCTTTTAATTGAGTTTTTAATTACAACACAGCAAATATCCCATTCATATGTAATTTTGACAAAGATGACAAGCAATTTCATATTCTTTGGAGATCGTTTGACAAGTGTGGGAGCCTATAGTTAAATACCAACTGCCTTGTTTTTGGACAGGAGTACCTGACAACCACTTACTCAGGGAAGATTGGGAACTAGAGCATCTGGATCTCAATAAATTATTTGACAGAACAATCCAAGTGCTATAACACAAGCTGCCACTGGGAATGCAAATCTGATTGGCTGGCTTAGAATCTCACTTTTCTAATTTATAGTCCACATATTATGAATTGGGATACTGTATAGCCAATGGGTTTATGGGCACGTTTTACCATAAATATTTTTTTTTCTTTAGACTATCAGCGCGACAGATAAAATGTACAAATAAATTCTTCTAAAACGCAAAGCTTTAACTTGAGTTGGGTGCCATGGTTCTTTATTCTTTTTCTCCTTTGGCATTTACTTACTTAAGAGTTGTAAGAGTTACAGAGTTACACTCCCAGAGTTACAGAGCCCCAGAAGTACAATTAGACCAAAGAAACCGCTGCATCCCAAAGAGTGGAGAACCAGTCCAACAATTAGCTAGTCCGTACCAGCACCTCCCGCAAGCTTTCAAAGGGCGTTTGCACAGGCCATTACAATATCCAGAGGCCCCAAATGAGGCCACGGAGCAGTAGTTCCCAGACTTTGGATTTCGGAGACCAGGAAAAAAATTCTTACTTGGAGTCCTACTAAGGATAATCACCTTTTTATTTTGCCAAGTAAAGATGTGTAATTTTTTTTTCCTTTTCACTTGTTTGTTAATTTGTGAATATTTACTAAGTATATACTGTCTGCATCTACTAAAGTATGCCCTGGGAATGCAACAAAAACCCAAGCTAGTTATAATCCATGCCCTCATGCTTTATCGTCTTGGTGGGGGAGAGAGTTATTAATCAGTTATACTAATACTTACAAAATTCACAGTGAGATGAAGGCTATGAAGGTTTTCTGAGAGCATGCAACACATTAATTTTATATGCACAGAGAAGGGCAGGGAACTCTTCTTTAAAATTGTGCTTGAGGGTTTGGAGGCATCTTTGAGTTCACCGAGTAGGCACCATGAGCAAAGCTCACCCTCCTGAGTTGAAAATATTTATTGACAAGAAATTATCACTGAAATTAAATGGTGGCAGATATGTCCAAGGAATAGTGCAGGGGTTTGAGAGATTTGTAGAATTTTACTGCTTTACTACAGTATAAAAATTGGGTCATGTGCATTTTCACATTGAACTCTTTTTGTTAAATAAACTTCTGTAATAGTAAAAAAAAAAAAAAATGGAATGAAGTAAAATTGTGCCTGGATTCAGCCCATGGTAAGAATTTTTAACTTTATGCTAAGAGCCATCTGAATGTCACTGGACAATGGGTTGGAGAAAAGGAGGAGTGATAAGAGTGAGACAGGTGGAACAGAATGTCAGTGCCATCAGGATAATTAGTGTGATGGCCATGTGATGGTGAGTAGTTGGATTTGAAAAATATTTTGGAACTAGAATTTCTGAGACTCATTGATAGATGAAGGGATGAGGGAAGGAAGAGAGAGGTATTAAGGATGACTTTATATTCCTGCCTTAAGCAACTTGCCATTTCATATACCATTTACCAAGATAAAAGGACCAAGAGAAAGACAGATTGAGGCAGGAAGGGACAATCGAGGGTCCCTTTGGGGGCTTGTTAAATTTAAGGTGCCTGTGAGATCTCTAGTGCAGGCAAATATATAAATCAGAAGTTTAGAGGAGTATTTTTGCTACTAGATACACATTTAGAAGTTATCAGCATATTGATGGTGTTAAAGTCATGGAGTAGATAAGATTTCACAGAAATAAGCATTATGGAACTTAGAACATTTTGAGGCTTGATACAGAAGGGGAAATCTTCAGAGCATTTTTCTATGGAAGCGATGATGTTTTAACACCCAAAATGGGAGGAACATAATACACGTTCTTTAAATTAAGGACATTTCATCACATGAAATCCTCTCTCTGTTGGCCTTCCCATTCCTGTTTTGCCACAGATCATGGAGAACTTTGTCATGGAGCAACAGTTGCAAACCTCTACCCTCAAGTCTGTGCCACAACTTTGGGCGGGGAGGACCTCCTCTTGGTAGCAGGAGTTCTTATCCACCCCAGCTGCATTTGACCTGTTAGACTCTTCAAGCTTAAAAACTCATCTGGGGTTTCTAAATTAAAGTAATATATAGAGTGGCATAATATCCTATAGTAGGACATCAGTTCCCTCCTATCTTGAAATGCAAAGTCAGTTGGTTACCTCCTATGTACTCGGTGACATTCCTGAGTCAGAAGGCTACACGGGCATTTGGAGTGTAGTTATATGCATGCATCAGGGTCTTTCAACACTTACAAAGCTTTCTTCTCCCCTGTCCATCAGAGCATCGGCATCTATCACAGTATTCTTTGCTAGTAAAGGGTTCTGAATTATCTCATCACAACGTTCCAGGCAGCCATGGTCAATCAGATTGAATGTGGAAGTTATTGTGATACTACTACTAACAATAATATCCACTATATTATTATACTTTCAACTATTATTGAGAATAACATTGTTAACACTTTGTGTCATGCACCCTGCCAAGCATTGCTCATACCTCATCTTTTGTAAGCCCTATCCACAGTTTCGAAGGTCGGCTCCATTTTACAGATGAAGAGACTAAGACCGAAAGATTGACTTCCCAGGTGTCTGTGTCATTATTGTTTTTACATCGTATCGTAATCACGTGCCATGCCTTATCCTCTGTGGTGGAAACTCGCTGGGACTCTATACATTTCCTGTTAACCTCAGCACCTAACAGTGCTTGGTACATTTAAGGGTCTGGTTAAATATTGAATATCATATATAGTCTTTAGCAACAGAAGCCTTTTGAAGGGCGATGATTGGGTCTTTCATGATTTAGGCTCTCTCACGGTATCTAGCACAATTCTCCATTAATATCTGGAAGGTTGAATATGTGGGTTTTAAGTTGGCCGAAATACTGGAAAGGAAGAAGGTTCTGAGGGAGCCACGGGGGGGCGGGATGACTGCTGAGGGAGGATTAAGAAGATGCGCCGCCTCACAGGCTGTTGCTGCAACGGTGGGTCTGACTCTTATTTAAGCATTCTTATTCATGACCTGGGTGGAGAAAAGGAAGAAGCTGCATGTTTTTGAAATTCACTAATAATTCCAATTTAGAAAGTATCGTGAGCAGCTCAGGCAATAGAAATAAAATGCAAACGACCTTTGAGACTGGAGGTATGTAGGCTGGGAATAATAACTTTGTGAGCGTTTGAAAAAGGCAAGGCAGTGCATACACCTGGGGGAAGAGAATCCAAACACAGAACTGTTCTCTGGGAAGCAGACGCCGGAGCGCAGTGATGCCAAAGTAGGCCCAGGGGGCACAGTGGTCTGCAAATTAAATTCGGGCCAGCCAGGCAGTCTGGCAGGATGGAAGGGAAGGCCAGGTTGAGGCTGCCTGTGCAGAAGGGCGCGGAGTAACGGTTCCTCTGTGGACACTTCGAGCCGAGCAGCACCTGGCACCATGCGCGCTGTTCCCACCGCCTCATTACTGGGGCAGCTCCGGCAGTTGCGAAGAAGTGCAGAGAATAGCAACAAGAATGAATGAATTCAGGGAAGGACATGGGTGAAAGACTAAAAGGATTAGATGGACAACAGTTTAGTCACAGAAAGCTAAAGGGAAGACGAGGGAGAGGGCCAGAAATGAATAATAAATAGCCAAGTCTGCTCTAAAATAACCAAGTGGAAACTTTAGGAACCCATCAAATTGAGACTCTTCAGAGGAAAATGGACATTTTCTTCCAAGCCATGGCCTTCTTTGCCTCAATTGGCACTCTGCCTACCCAGGTGCTCAGTAAATACTGTCTTGTGAAATAACCTTCGTTTGCCGAAAGAGTGTAGGATCCAGGAAATAGACCAATAGGAAGCACATTGGAAAGCCAACCGTTCCTTGCCTTAGTGCCCAGTGAGGACAGGATTAAAGGAACTAGATTTCTGTTGTGTTATTCAAGTCAGACTCTGCACAACAATGACATTGCCTCTTCCCATTCAGATAAATACTGAACAAAATAGAAACCTCTGTAGCACAGGGAATGCCCAAGACACGGTTGGCTAGCCTTTGGTTGAATCCTATCATCGCGGTTTCCTTTCTGTCACGGGGACTGGGGAGATGCCAGTTTTTCCCCTTCTAGCTGGTGGATGAGGTGGGTGGGGAGAGCTGTACCTCTGGACTAAAGGGGGACTGGGTGGGCTTCGCTTTTGAAAGATCAAACACACAAAAATCCAAGTAGATGGGTTAGGGGTTAATCTTTATTTTATAAAAAGAAGTCCCTGAAAACAGCAACTACCCGAGTCTGTCTCTTGTTTTCAGATCATTAACTCCACAGTTCTTAACCTGAGATAATCCGATTCCTAGCCAGTTGCAAAGCAGTCCCACACCTGTTATTAAGCTCCAGCCTCAGTGGCTCCCTGAGCTCCTCAAGCAAGCCAGCCCTCTGAAACATGCTGTTTCCCTCTCTGTGGGCTTGTTTACCCACCCACTTCCCTGCCCCATTCTTGCTCTCTGCAGAGTTGGCTCCCTCTCCTTCCTCTCCTCTCAATTTAAATGTTACCTCTTCTAGAGGCGCTCTGTTCAGAATGATTTTGCCTCCAAATAAGAGAAAATCTCCTTAATAACCTGCCAAAAATAAGTTCACTGTGAACAGTCCAACCCAAACCACGGTTCAGCCTTGTCGTCAGGGACCCAGGAGTCCATCCCTGTGCCCCGCCCCCGCAGCACGTGACCTCCATCTTCATCATCTCAAGGTGTCTGTTCTACCCCCAGCATCACATCCTGCTACAGACAGAATAGCATGGAGAGAATTAGGAAGAGGCAGGGAGATTTTCTTCTAGTGAGGCTTTGCCTTGTTTTTAAAGATTTTATTTATTTGAGAGGGAGAAAGAGAGAATGAGAAGAGGGTGGGTCAGAGGGGGAAGCAGACTCCCTGCCAAGCAGGGAGCCTGATGCGGGACTCGAGGATCATGACCTGAGCCAAAGGCAGTAGCTTAACCAACGAGCCACCCAGGCGCCCGAGGCTTTGCCTTTTTTTTTTTTTTTTTAAGATTTTATCTATTTATTTAACAGAGAGAGAGATATCACAAGTACGCAGAGAGGCAGGCAGAGAGAGAGGGGGAAGCAGGCTCCCCACTGAGCAGAGAGCCCGATGCGGGGTTCGATCCCAGGACCCTGAGATCATGACCTGAGCCGAAGGCAGAGGCTTTAACCCACTGAGCCACCCAGGTGCCCCGAGGCTCTGCCTTTTTATTCAGAAAGGGCCACTCTCCCCAGAGACTCCTAACTATGTCTAGTGGGTTAGAACTGTGCCACATGCACGGGAGTCTGGAAAACCAATATTAGCTTCCCAGCCTCTATAGCAGAAGGCAAGGGAGAAGGGCGGATGTGGGTAACTTTCAGGTAGCCAGATCTCAGTGTCTGTCACAGTACCGGCTGCTTGTCCCGCCCAGTTACTCCCTGTCGTAGTTCCTACTTCTCTTCATGGCGTCTCTCGTGGTTTGTAGAAGTGCATTTGTAATCCCACAGGAGCGTGATATGTAGTCTTTCCATGTCTGACTCTTATACCACTATATCACTAGAACCTAGCTTTGTGCCTGACAAGTGGCAGGCACTTAATAAATATCACTTAATTCACGGGCTAGTTGGCTGCTAGAAGAGAAGAGAAGCTACCTCTGAAATCATCATATAATCACAACCTCCCAGGAGAATAGGCTTCTGGTTATCAACATCTGATTTACATATAGCTCCTTTTTTATTTATTAAAAATATTTCAAATATAAGGATATATAGATGATATATTCATATATATGTGAAATAAAATAATGAACATTCTGATACCTACCACCCAGCTCTATCAAATTCACAGGTGTTGCCAGAGGCCTTTGAGGTCTATTAATATCATTGCTGAATTTCAAAACAAAGCATCTTGAATACAGTTGAATCCCGGTGTCCCTTTCCCTGTTTCCATGCTCCTGCTCCTTCCTTTCTCTACCTAGAGGCAACCATTGCCCTGCGTTTGGGGTTACCAGTCTAGTATGTGTTTTTATACACATCCTTAAGCAATATAAAACAATAGGGTATTGTGTTGCATGTTTTCAAGCTGTATATAAATATATTGTATTTTGTATGAACACTATACACATTATATAAATCCTAAAGTGTTACTCTCCAGTCTTTTCATTCTGTCTTATTATTAGCATTTAACCATATTTTTGCATGTAGCTAGGCAGTTTCATTGTGTGAATATGCCACAATTCAGTTACCCATTTTTCTCTTGACAAACATTTAGATTTATCATTTACAGTATTTTCCTCTTACAAATAATGATACCTACAAGTAACATTCTTCAGCATACTTCCTTGTCAAGCCTGTGAGGGCTTCTTAGCATAAGGTACATACCTAAAAGTAAAATTACGGGGTTAAGGAGGTATATTTCTTCCATTTTCTTTGATTTTGCTGAAGTGTACTACAAAATGTTGTACCAGTTGATATTCTCACAAGCAGTGGATGAGAGAAAGTGTTTCTGTACTTAACATTTGGTATCAGATTCTGATTTTTATCAGTCTGTTGATATAAAATGATACCACATTGTTTTAATTTGTATTTCCCTGACAATGAGGAAGGTTGAGGATCTTTCAATATGTGTGTTGGCCAATCAGGTTTCCTTTTATTAAATTGACTAATTGTGTCCATAGGTCTTTTTAGGAGAATGGGAATTTTTTGGTTTTTTATTTTCCTTATTGATTTGCAAAATTCTTTACATATTATAGATAGAAATCCTTCCTTTTTGGGGCACCTGGGTGGCTCAGTTGGTTAAGCCTCTGCCTTCAGCTCAGGTCATGATCCCAGGGGTCCTGGGATAGAGTCCTGTGTAGGGTTCTCTGCTCAGCGGGGAGCCTGCTTCTGCCCTTACCCCTGCTCAGGCTCACTCTCATACTCTCTCTCTTATCTATCTGAAATAAATAAATAAAATCTTAAAAAGAAAAAAAATCCTTCCTCGTTAACACGCTTTGAAAATGTCTTTGCCCAGACTGTTGTTTGACTACTTATATTGTTTATAATATTGCTTTGTGAATAGGAGAGTTAAATTTTAACAGAGCAAAATTTATCAGCCTATTATTGGGTTGTTTGGGCTTTTTATGTCTTAAATATAAGGAACTTTTAATGGCCAACAGACACATGATATATATACAATGGAATAATATGCAGCCATCAAGAGAAACGAAATCTGGCCATTTGCAACGACGTGGATGGAACTGGAGGGTATTATGCTAAGCGAAATAAGTCAGTCAGAGAAAGACAATTATCACATGATCTCTCTGATATGAAGAATTTGAGAGGCAAGGAGGGAGTTTGGGGGGCAGTGGGGGAAAGAAATGAAACAGGAAGGGATAGGGAGGGAGACAAACCATAAGAGACTTCTAGACTCACGAAACGAACTGAGGGTGGCTGGGAGGCGGGGGGGTAGGGATGGGGTGGCTGGGCTGTGGACATTGGGGAGGGTATGTGCTGTTAAGTGCTGTGAAATGTGTAAGCCTGACGATTCACAGACATGTACCCCAGGGCAAATAATACATTATATGTTAATAAAAATTAATTAAAAAAATATATAAGGAACTTTTGTTGCCTCCAAAATCTTAAACATATCCTTTCACATTTTCTTATAAAAACCCTCAAGCTCTTGCTTTTCACAATTAGAGCTAGCTGGAATTATTTTCACATAATATAAAAGGATCTAGCTTCATTTTCTTTTTTCCACATAGATAACTAGTAATCTCAGCAGCATATTGGAAGTTAAATTTTTTGGGTCACTTACTGATATCAAGTTTCCATATCAGAATGGTCACTTTCTGAGTTCTGTAGTATCTTGTCAGTGGTCTATTTTTCTATGCGTGTGTCAAAATGAGAGCCATACTGCTTGGGTTTGAATCCTAACTCTGCTACTGTCTAACCATGGTACCTTGAGAGAGATTCTTGGTCTCTTTGTACCCCAGTTTCCTTTTTCTCTATAAAATGATAGCAATAATCTTATTAAACTGAATAGATGAAAATCTTTCCCCTGGCATGTAAATGCTCAATAAAAGGAGCTATTTTACTAAAAGCTGTTGTAGTGTCACTATTATATTACCAATTGGGATATTTGATAGAGTGGCCACCTCTACCCTTTTCTTCTTCTTCAAAATGCTCTTATTGTTGACCTTTTGCTCTTTTAGAGGAATTTCTTTTTTTTTTTTTAAAGATTTTATTTATTTATTTGACAAAGAGAGAGATCACAAGTAGGCAGAGAGGCAGGCAGAGGAGGAAGCAGGCTCCCTGCTGAACAGAGCCCAACGCGGGGCTCGATCCCAGGACCCTGAGATCATGACCTGAGCCGAAGGCAGAGGCTTTAACCCACTGAGTCACCCAGGCGCCCCTCTTTTAAGGGAATTTCAAGATTGGTTTATAATGTCTCATAAAAAAGCCTGTCGAAAATGCAAATGGCATTGCATTGCTATATGGATTAATTTGAATCTTCTTATCCATAAACTTGGTATACCTATTTGTCTATTCAGTCCTTTTGTGTCAATCAGAAAGTAATTCTGTAATTTATTTCATAGAGATCAACATATATGTTAGGTTTATTCTTAGTGATATTTTAATTTATTATTTTGAATGAGGTACTTTTTTATATTATTATTCTTATATTATTCTTATACATTCTTATATTATTCTTATATTCTTTTTTATATTATTATTCTTATATTCTTATATTATTATTACTGCTGTGTAGAAATCCTCTCATTTTTATATTGATCCCGTATTTAGCCACCTTGCTGAACAATTACTAATTCTAAGGGCCTATACATTTTCATGGATTATTCATGCAAACCAACTGACCATTTATACAGAAACACAGTATCGTTTCTTTCCAATATGTACCTCATTTTATTTTTCTTTTATTGTGTTGACTGAGACCTTCTAACAGCATTAAAGAAGAGTAGTGACAGCAAGCTTCCTTGTCTAATTCTCACTGTGATGGTGACATTGTTAAGTTTTATTGTTAAGTTTGATCCCTGCTATAGATTTTTGACAAATAATAATTATCAAGTGTAGAAGTTCCCACTTACTTCTAATTTACTGAGTTTAAACTTAAGTAAATGTTAAATTTCATTCCATCTTTTTTGGCATCTATTGAGCTTATCATGGATTGCCCTTTAATCTGTTAATTATTAATATTGTGTAATGCATTAATAGATTTTCTAATGTGGAAACATCTTTTCATTCCTAAAATAATATGCATTGGTTATCCGGAGTGTTTTAAGGAAACACCTGGGTCTTTTCCTAAAGGACAAGAGACCTTAAAAGTTTTTTGAGCAATTGCTATTTTAATTTGACATTACTTCAGTTTTTTTGTTAGATCTTTGTATGTTTTGCTCATAATTTCTTTATTTCTTTGATTTTTTTTGGAATTTCTATATTTTTAAAAATGAGACATATAAAAGTTATGTAATAGTAGCAAAATAGATGCACAGTGAGAGAGGAGGGTGAAAGTGTTAGCTCTGCTTATTTTGGGCCATGAAATGAAGGAGTAGAACTTCCTATCAGCAGAATTTCTTGGGTAACTTGGTCCAGTGCCATAATTACTTATGTACTTAGTAGGTGAATCATGCTGGTCATTTGTTTAGAAACCTGGGGACACCTGTATCTAGTCTTTTAGGAACCAAACCCTTAATTGCTCCAGGTAGCTGGGTACCGTTTGTAAGTAGGAAGGCTTGTCTTCCTAAAGGCTACCCTGGCGAGCACTGATGCTGGCTGGCGATGGAGGAAGAATCTGTTCTCATGCTCTTAGAGCCACTTTTGTTTTTTCTCTGTTTTTATTCATCTTTGGTAATCGTGTCATTTTTGAGACTTATATACATGTAAAACCTTTTGTAGTTCTAATACTCAGCCAAGAAACCATGTTCTACTCCATAATTAGAGCTTTCATACTAAAAAATTATTTCAGTGTAATTGCTCTTGGTGGTAAAATGCCAGGTCACTGTAGAAATATGGTTTTGATGGTTGTTTAGCAGGTCTGTTTCCGCATATCTGTCCTAATTATATGCACATATTCATACAATTACTGTATTACCAAAAGAACTGTATACAAATAGTAACGATAATGTGATGTCCCAGTCTGTTGACTTTAAAAAGGATTTCAGAAATTGATTAAAACATTTAATGTTGGTTTTTAAACTCAAGGACTTGTGAAGCAAATGTCTTTCTTCAGTTGGAAATGTGTTACAAAGGGAATATTCTTTTCTCCTTCCCTTTTCATTCTATAGAACATAGGGAGAACGATACGAAACTCCTGGGAGTTATCTCCTTGATTAACTGTGAAGTAATAAACATAGGAAAGCAGCAACAATTCATGCACTTGGGTACTAAATCTCCACCTTTATGGCCTGCATTTGGCAACTGTCTCCATTTTTGACAGATAAAGTACATCTGTGAATTTTAAGCTTCTTAGGTTACAGTTAAGATATGTAATTAGATTTCAAGATATACATCTTACCCAAAACTTCTGCTACAGGGGGGAAAAGCCAATTAAGCCAGGTTTACTCGGCTTCAAAATAAAACTTCAACTTGAAAATGGATGGAAGAACTCCACTAATGAGAACACTCCACATGGGACATGTTACTGTTTAATGGAGATGGTGTGCTCTGGGACACAGGCTTTTCTTTTTCTGAAGGCTGGAGTCAGGAAGTTTACTTGGTTAAATAAGTCCGTTCCTTTGGATATGTAGTTTGATGGATAGATGGGTGGAAATCAGTGTTTTGAACAATTTGTTGCATATAGTTTTCTAAGCATTTGCACTCATTGGATGAAAGCTGAGAAACCGTATTAACTCAAACCGGCTGATGAAGAGGTACTTCAATGCTTGAAGCAAAAATATATTTCAGCTGTGTAAAAGTGCTAAGGACTAATTCTATATTAGTCCTATATATATATATCCATATATATCTACAATTATAAAAGTAATATTTCTTGAGCAGATACATATGTAAGCACTTCCTAGAGATAAAGAATTAAATTATTTGTACTCATGAAAACCATACAGAATAGCTATTCTGTTATTTTATAGTTAGAAATGGAGGTTCAGAAAAGTTGAGTAATTTGCCCAAGGTTATCTAAGTGTCTCCCTTGACAGGTTAAATTCTCTCTTCTGTGAAATGAAAACAGACTACTTGATTGTTGCCTTTTATGAAATAGCCTTAATGCCCTAAAAAAATAAAAGCTTCCTTGAATCATAGAAGAGATTTCACGAAAATACCAAAAATATCGGCTCATTAGGGTAAGCATATATTTTATTGTTAACAGATACGGGAAATTCATGTGGGATGAAGTTACTATATATCTTCAAGAAGATAGTAATCTAATCAGGCAGATAAATACATGAGGAATTACTTGAAATAATTAAAAAACAAAATGTCAACAAATGCAAGGTAGGCAGATACTTAGAATTGAACTCTACTTCCTCTGGACTTCATTTGTGTCAGCGGTAAAAAAGATGGGAGTGGGATGGGCAACTGCTTCCCTTAATGGTTTCTTTTTGCTCCCAGACTGAGGTTGGAGAGCCCAGTGAGTATATATGAACAAATCAATTTGGAGCACACAGCAAGTACCAACTATCGAAGCAAAGTGGGGACCAGTCATTCAAGGTCTCCTGGCAATAAGATTTGAACCAGATCCAAAGAGGGGGAGATATTGATTAGTTCAGAGGGGCTGGTGGATGTTCAGATTTGAGGATAAAGGTAGAGTGAGGATATTGATCAACTGGAGAGTGAGAAAATAGTAGGTGTAAAAAAAGGTGCAGGAGTGACAAATTGAAGAAGTTTTTATAAAGTAGACAGATTAGGAAAATTGAAGGACGAGGTTGATAACACACATTAGGATGACCAGCAATCTGTTTTTTTAAGGCCCTGTGTGCCAGAGCAACTAAATCTGAAACTCTGGGAATAAGACTGTTTTTGTGAACAGTTTTATTGAGATATGTAATTTACATACCACATTTCACTCATTTGAAGTTTACAATTTAGTGTATTTTAGTACAGAGTTGTGTAGTCATCACCACAATTTTAAAATGATTTTTATCAACCCCCTCCAAAAACTGTACCCATTAGTAGTCGCTCCCCAATATCCACAATCTACCTCCCAGCTCTAGGCATCCACTAATCTATTTTCTGTCTATATAGATTTGCCCATTCTGAGTATTTCATATAAATGGAATCATATAATAGGTGACCTTTTCAACTGGCTTATTTCACCTAGCATAATGTTTTTGGGGTTCATCAGTGCTCTAGAATGTATCCACACTTCATTATTTTTCATAATGGAAAAATACTCCATTATATGAATATATACCTATACAATTTATTCATTTACCAATTAATGAACATTTGTATTGTTTCCACTTTTTGGCTATTATGAATAATCATGCTGTGAACATTCATGTACAAATTTTGGGTGAATATACATCTTCATTTCTCTTGGATATAGACCTAACCGGGGAATTAGTGGGCCACATGCTAACTCTATGTTTAACATTTTGAGGAAAGACCAGATTGTCTTTCAGAACAGCTACGCCATTTTAGAACCCTAGCAGTGACGTATGAGAGTCTCAGTTTCTGCATCTTTGTCAACACTTGTTATTGTCTATCTTTTTGGTATTTGTCATCCTAGTGGATATGAAGTGGATATGAATTTGGGTTTAATTTATAGTCCTCTGATACTTAATGATGTTGAACATCTTTCCATGTGCTTCTTTTCCAGTTGTCAATCTTCTTTGGAAAAATTCTGTTCAAATCTTTTACCATTTTTTAATTGGTTGCCTTTTTGTTATTGAGTTTGATAATTCTTTATACATTCTAGAAACAAGTCCCTTATGAGATATATAATTTGCAAATATTTTCTCTCATTTTCTATGGGTTTCCTTTTCACTTTGACAGTTTTCTTTGAAGCAAAAAAGTTTTTAATTTTGATAAGTCCAATGTACACATTATTTCTTTTGTCATTTGAGCTTTTCATGTCTTATCTAAGAAGAATTTGCCTAAGCCAAAGTCGGGAATATTTACTCCTTTATTTTCTTTTAAGAGTTTTATAGATTTAACTTTTATACTTAGGTCTATAATCCATTTTAGCTAATTTCTGTGTGTGGTGGGGGGAGAGGATAAAACTTAATTCTTTTTCACATAGATACGCCATGGTCCAGCACTGTTTTTGGAAAAAACTTTCCCACCTCTACAAATTGTCTTGGCCCTGTGGCCAAAAATCAATTGATCATAGATGCATGGAGTAAATTTTGAAATCAAAAAGTGTGAGTCCTCCATTTTTTTTTCCTCCTTTTTCAAGACTGTTTTGGCTACTTTGGATCCCTTGAATTGCCATATATATTTTATTATTAGCTTGCAAATGGGATGTGGGCTTTTCCAAACTACCCAGGTGATTCTAATGTATAGTCAGGGTTCCAAACCACTGATATATGTCTGAGAAGCACAAATAATATTTACTGATCTACTGCTATGCATCTAGCTATCCTCTGGGTGACTTAAATTTTTTCTTAAGTCATTTGATCCCCGCAGTGACTTCACGGGACACACTATTATCTCTATTTACAGGCAATAGATTGGAGTCTAAAAAAGGTAAAATCTTTTTTTTAAGATTTTTAAAAGTTTATTTATCTGAAATAGAGTGAGAGCAAGATAGAGAGAGCATGAGCAGTGGGGAGTGGGGGGAGAGGGAGTAGCAGGCTCCCCACTGATCAGGGGCTTGATCCCAGGGCCCTGACACAGGGCTTGATCCCAGGACCCTAGGATCATGACCTGAGCTGAAGGTAGATGCTTGACTAACTGAGCCACCCAGGTGCCCCTACGAAAGGTAAAATCTTGTCCATAGTTAGTTGCTAGTGATGTTGAGATTTAACTTAGTTTCTGCATTAATTACTCTAATCCCTTACCCAAGAAATATAGATCAGATGGGCTGGAAACGACCTCTTACACACCTATGGTATTTGTATCACTATCATAACATGCATATTAGAAAGACGGTAAATCAAGTTTATTTGATGTAGCTGAATCATGAAGGTATATAAGAGGAACATGAGAAAAGAAGCTTCTTAGATAGGAGGAGGCATGCTGTTTGCCAAATGGCAGACAGTGATAAATATTTCATGTTCCACAAAAGCATTTAAAAGAAGGGGCAATCTGCCTAGTTTTTAATAAAGTTAAATTTACTTAAAATACTTGGCTTCTGAGATTATTTTCTTTACTGACATGTACATCTGTGTAAAACATATTCTTGTTAAATTATGTAGAAAGTGTAAACATTATTTGTTTTACCTTTTGCTCTCCTGAATAGTAGAAAGTTTGAAACCCTATGTAAGGCTCCCAAAATTGTTTATTTTACTTTGCTGTTTGAAGAAGCCCAAGTCTGGAAACCACTACCATATGCAATAGTGAGCTACTGAGAAATTTTGAGTGAAGTGAAATGAAACCCTTAGACTTACACGTAGGAAAGATCACCCTGTCAACAAATGGTGTTAGGGCAACTGCATATTCACGTACAAAAAAATGAGTTAGACTCCTACCTCACACAATATACAAAAATTAACAAAATGGATCACAAACTTAAAGGTAGGAAATAAAACTTTAAAACCCCTGAAAGAAAACACAGGAGTGAACTTTCATGATCGTGGATTAGACAATGGTTTCTTACATTCAATGTTAAAAGCATAAGCAACCACAAAATAGAGAAACTGGGCTTCACTAAAACTAAAAACTTTTACACTTGAAAAGAAACTATCAAGAAAGTGAAAAAAGATAACCCACAGAAAATAAGAGAAAATATTTGCAAGTCATATACCTGGTAATAGATTTGTATCTAGAACATATAAAGAATTATTATTATAACTCAATAAAAAAGACAGATATCCCAATTAAAAATGGTTTTAATAGACAAAAGGATTTGAATAGATATTTCTCCAAAAACATGCAACTAGCCAATAAGCAGATGGAAAGATATTCAACATCCTTAGGTATCAGAGAAATGCAAATCAAAACCACAATGAGATTCTACTTCATAAGCACTAGGATGGCTAGAATCCAAAAGATAGGCAATAACAAGTGTTGACAAAGATGGAGAAACTGAGCCTCACACATGCAGCTGCTCTGAAAAAACACTCTGGTAGTTCCTGGAAATGTTAAACATACAGCTGCATACGATCCAGTAACTTCGACCAAAGAGAAGTGAAAACACATGTTTACATGAAACTTGTCCATGAATGTTCATAGCAGCATTATTCATAATAGCCAAAAAGGGGAAACAACCCAAATGCTCCCCAAGCAATAAATATGTTAATGGTATGTACATACAACAGAATCTTACTCAGCAATAAAAAGTCCTAATAACTACTACAACGTGGATGAACATTGAAAACATTATGTTAAGTGAGAGAAGCCAGTCACAAAAGGCCACTTCCATGAAATGTCCAGAACAGGCAGATCTCTAGAGACTGAAAGGAGATTGGGACTGGGGCATGGAACTGGGGCAGGAATGAGGTGACCTGCTCATGGGTGCACGGTTTCTCTGGGGCTGGTAAAAACAGACTAAAAAAGTACATTGTGGTCATGATACACAGCTCAGTGGATATACTAAAAAACACTGACCTCCGTACTTTAAATGAATGAGTAATATGGTATGTGAGTTACTACAAAACTATTAAAAAGGAAAAAAAGACCGTTAAGGGTCAATGTGGAAGACAGGAGGTTAGGGACACGTTATAGATAAGGAAGTAAGCCAAAAAAAAAGGGGGGGGGGGTTGATAGAATCCAAGGAAGTGATAAGCTCGGCTTGAATTAACATAGAGGAAAGGGGGATGATACTGTGGCAGCAAGTGTAAGATCAGGAGGTAACTAGGCAAACCACCTCAACATCATCCTTGATGGGTGGTAACTACCAGTTTACCTAAAAACCCAGCAGTGTCTGGGTGGCTTAGCTGGTTAAGCATCTGACCCTTGATTTCGACTCACATCTCAGGGTTGTGAGATCAAGCCGTGCGTTGGGCTCCGTGCTCGGCGTGGAGCCTGCTTAATATTCTCTGTCTCTCCATCTACCACTTCCTCCTTCCCTCTAAAAAAAATAAGTAAAAATAAAATATAAGTTAAAAAATTAAAATACCCTGAGGCCTCTGTCCAGCAGTTCCTGTTCTCCAAGTGGCATAGCTGGAGAATCATTTTAATTAATTTTATTGTCTGGTGGCAAAATGTGCTTGTCTATAGCATTTACCCATTGTTCGAGGTCTGCCTTATAAAAATTGGCATGTTGCCTTAACTCTGAAAAATTTTATTTGTTTAGTAAATGATCAGGATCTGTTGTGGATTCTAGAATATATAAATGTCTGTACAAGAAAAGTCAGAGAGACTAATTCTCAAATTAGAAATCTATAGTTGAAAGACTAAGCTGTTAATCGGATGTGCAGAGGAAGGGATCCAACCCCCACGTGGTGGTGCTGGACCAGCTCTCGCACCAGGAGTTCATCTGGGCTGTGCTGAAGAGGCACAGCAGCGCCAACAGGACGTGGGGCTTTTCCCGAGGGCATCTCTTTGGAAGACTGAGAAGGTCCTACTGATACTCCTGACATTCGGCTTAATCAAGATGGGACTCTTTTCGGCCACCTGCCAATGTGTTTACATTACACAGACAGAATTTTTCTCTTAAGACTCCATTAAATATTTAGCACCACTAAAGAAAAATTCCACCAGCCACATAGCTGAATCAGAATGGGAAATCAATCAGTTTTCAATCTAGTTTGGCAACCCTCTCACTAAACCAGGCGGGCAGGAATCCCATGGAAAGGGAGGAAGGGATATTAGGCCTTGAGCCAGAGATGAAATTAAATCTTTGTTGGTCCATCTACTTTAAAACCTGCAGCCCTTTCTGTGTGCTGACCAAGGGACACACTTGGAGAGGCAGATGCCTGACATCCCTTTTGTCTGGAGAATCAGAGGTATCTCAGAAGTCCTGCTGACTGTTTCCAGCACCTTCTTTAAAATGTTGCTCTTTTCATCCATACAGTTTTCTCTGGTGTTCCTCAATGGAAGATAGTACTTGGGATTTCGGAGTCTCAGCAACAACCTGATGACAAAGTTAGGCATATTTAGTAACCAATTTAACTTTCATACTCCCAAGCAGTAGAAGTAATAGCAATAATAACAATAATAAAAATATTTTGCATTTACTTAGCATGGTACAGTTACAACGCACTTCACATATATTATCTTATTTAATTTAGCCAGTGGAGAAAACTGTGCTTTTAATTGTTCAATATATGTTTAATTTGACTTTATTATGAAAAAATATGAAGCAGAAAGTTTTTCTCCATAGGAAAGTAAAGGCCATGGAAGAGTTCTTAGCACAGCTTCTGTGGGAATGCTCAGCAATGTTCTTTCTCCCTCCTACCCCTCCAAAGATACTTTAGCTAATAGTAAATGTTCGTAATACCTTCACCAGGAGCAGAGAGTAGCAACAATTTCTCCCATTTTGTCAAGGAAGATCCATTGAGCATCCCAAGTCCAGAGAGCAGTAGATAAGAGCATATGATGAACTTGACCACATTTCTCTGATAAAGGCAGTCATAGCAAAGAAGTACGTTATCTACTGCTCGTCAGCTGGTTTGCCTCTCACTAGATCATAGACTTAATCTTCTAGCATAGGTTCTTACAGAAAATAGGACAACCTACCAGGATGAACCAGAGATTTAACACGAAACTAAGGAAGTTTGAGCACAGGGCCCTTGACTTGCATGGGCCCCTTTTGGAGGTAAAGAGATCACGGAAGGAGAAACTGTATCTTCAGGTCTCCAATAACTCGTGATTTACTTTTTCCTTCTAAATATTTACTTTCATACCTCATTTGTATTTATTTGTAACTTCATTTTTTCTTAAAGACCCTCACTCCTCCCAATCATTAAGGCTTTAGGCCTCATACCACTTGGATCCACGCTTGCAAAGGACTTGATTCAAAATAATACCACAGCAGCAGTGCCTGGCTGGCTCAGTCAGTAGAGCATGTAGCTCTTGATCTCAGGGTTTTAAGTTCGAGCCCCATGTTGGTTGTATGTATTTTACATAAAAATAAAATCTTTAAAATTAATAATAATAATACCACAGCAAATGGCTTCAACCATCACAGCAAGGCCAGATTTGGATTAAATGCCAAACTAGTGATAGATCCACTAATGATAAAAAACTGGTGAGATCAAACAGTAACACACCAAATTCAAATATGCAAAGTAAATGGTGAATCTTTTTTTTTTTTTTAATGCTCCATCTTTATTTTTCTGAAACTGATCTACTCTTCAGGCTCCTCATCTCCCACCTGGGTATTAGGGAAAATTCAGTTTGGTGGTTCTCTTTTTTTTCTTTTTTTGTTTGTTTGCTTGTTTGGTTTTGGTTTTGGGGTTTGTTTTTTTTTTTTTTTTCCTTTAAAATACTCATTTCCAGGTAAATGCTTGAATTTTTTAGAATTTTCCACCTCCCCCTTCTGTTCTCCAAAATGGTGTCTGGGTATAGGGAGTAGGGGTGGGAGGTGTCCCTTGCTGTTGGTATCCAAGTGCAGAGGGCCCCTCTGAACTCATTCATGGTGCCTGTGGTTTTTTGTTTTTTTTTTTCCTGGGCTCTCACTAGGGAACTTTGTGGGGATTTGCCATGCTGGGAACAAAATGACTTCAACTGGGGGCATGCCCCCTTTTAGAGCTTAACACACATGCCATCCTCCTCCCGCTGTCTTCTGGAAGGCAGGAGGAAGCTTGAGTTGACCAAGATTCTGGAAACACAGATCATTTCCCTCTGTGGGGCCACCCCCAAAGTCTTCCCGGAGCACAACCAAACCACACCTCCATATCAAGAGACATCAGGACACATATCTTCCCATTGGCTTCCCTTCCCTCTCTCTCTGTTTCTTCTCACAGAGGAAGTTCTCAGAAAAAGAGGAAACTTCCTCCCATCCCCCCACTACCCATGTCCCATTTTCTCGTCCTTTCTTGAATGGGCTTCTTCTAAGTCTTCTCCTTCTTCCTGGAACGATAAACTTCACAGCTTAGCTGCAATAATAGAAAGAATGTCCTCTCTGTGTTATAGAAAAAGTAAAACTGTGCCTGATTTGTGCTTCAGGCCTGGTTCTTGATGGTAATTGACGCTAATGGATTTTAGAAAATCCTTTTCATTTTCAGCACATCCAGTCGTTCAAAACAATTGTCTTGCTGCCAATGCCAAAGATCTGGATATCCAAAGCCATGTATCAACTCTCCCTTTACCTTTGCAATCCTACCCTACTAATCCTAATCCTCCCTGGGGCAAATGGATGCCTCTGGAACAGTATGGGGATGTGCACAAAAGATTGCAAAGAGAAAAAGCACACTGATGTAATTCAAAATTATTACCTCTACCACAAGACTATTAAAAGGTCTTTTTTCAGATTTTCTTTGTAAGTATTTCTATTTTGAGCAGTGCTGTATTTTTGTTTTATTTCAGTTACTGGTCTAAGTGACAGTTTGCTACTCTGATATACTTAGAAACTAGTCAGGTAAGTACATATTTATATTTGGTTAACAATACGACTTCTTTGGATAGTAGATGTTACGTAATAGTGAATGGCAGGTGCCATCTGGAACCTTGGAGGTCAAATTCCAACCAGCAAGGCTCTCCCAGATTCTACTCCCACATAGTGAGCTGCTATATACAGTGGCTTTCTATCTATATATATCTCAGACATGGCTTGATATATGCAGTATATCATTTTCAAAGGGGCCTGGCTTAACAAGGAGGTAAAGAGCAATTCATATGTAGGACATCCCAACAATAGGACTATGGCAAGAACTTCCGAACTAGTCTTCCTACATCTACCCTCTCCCCCCCCATCTTATTTTCTACATAAAAACCAGAACGTTTCTTATAAACCTAAATAACCCTCCAGTGGTTTCTCATTACTCAGAGTAAAAGTTCATGTTCTTTACAATGTCGCAGCAGGTCCTCCGTGTCCTACCTCCTGCCTCCTCTCACCCCATTCCAGCCACACTGGCCTCCCTATTGTGCCTCCAACCCTTGGGCACACTGCTGCTTCAGGACCTTTCCAATTACTGGAGCATTCTTCCCCGGGATGCCCTGTGGTTCGTCCCCTCATTTCTTTCACGCCCTCCTAAAGTGTCGCCCCATCAGAAAAGTTCTATGGGATCACCCTGAATGAAGTCCTCTCCTTGCCTTACTCATCACTATCTGCCTCTTCCCCTGTTTGCATCTTCTTCCTAGCACTTACTCCGGTTGTCAGAATTCATGTTCTGTCTCTCTCCATTGGAAAGTACACTACATGAGACAGGATCAGCTTTATTTCTTGCTGAAATCCCAGCACCTAGAGGAGTCCCAGGCACAAAGTAGATTTTCAGTTAAAGCAACCAATTCATCCCAGGTCGCTTAGAAATTTCTCAGTTTTAGCAGAAAATTTCACATCCTTGGAATCCTCTCTGCCCCAGGAAATCCCAAACTGTTGGTGACCCCACTCTCAATAAATGGTGGATGAAAGAAAGGGAGAAAAAGAATAAAGACAGGGAAGGTAGGTGGGAGGGGGCTAGGGAGGAAATGAGAGAGGGAAAGGGAGAAAGAGGGAAAGGATCTGAATATTTCCCTATTATATATGTGGAAAGCAAAAGAGATATTTTTGTACTGTTTTCAGGGGATGCCTGGATCAAATTAAATGTTTTTTAAAGCAGTGAGACCTTCTTATTCTTGGTTTTGATGTTTCACAGTACCATAAGACATCTGATTGGAATTTCAATTTCAGGTTTAATATACTACGCAAGCTGGTATAGGCTCTATAATTATGCATATTCATGGGAGCAATCATGCCCTTACTTTTGATATGACTGGCAAAGTAAGGTTCTAACAAGAGAACAATAATCAAAGAAACAGAGGGAGTACCAATGGTTATTTACTTACAACATTTTACTAGAAAAACTGAAGCAAATGAAAGACTGTTTCCAATGATGTACTAAAACTAACAAAACAATGTTATAAAATGTCATTTTTTTCCTTTCCCTTTACACAGTAAAACACTGTAAAGCTGCACCACTAGGCAGTTGCTCCACCAGATGCAATAATATCCAAGTGTGAAGATACTTAATAATATTACAGTTTTAATTTTTTTTTTAAAAGACACATTTATTCAGCGTCATGATCAGACTATTACATTTAGCAATCAACAGCATGGTTGCAAAAAAAAAAATCTACATTAAAACCCTTTGTTGGAATGCTTTACACTTTCTACAGAACAGAAACTAAAATAACCTGTTATACAATTAGTCACAAATACAGTCCTCGAGTTTTTTGCCCATACACATGAGTATTGTCTAAAACATGTCTTCTTTGTAGCAGCTAGGCCCTGTCACCACTGTGCTTGGCTGAGTTCACAAATCTGTTGTAACCTGTAGCTTCCCTGTCACTTCTCTGGCTTTCCTCTCCTGCTAAGTTTTGTTTCCTGGCAGTAATTAAAACCTTCTGCCACTGCCGTAGCTACTGCTGCTGCTAGAACCACCATAGCCACCTTGGTTTCGTGGTTTGGCAAAGTATTGGCCTCCACCACCAAAGGGGCCAGAGCTTCTGCTTCCAAAATTTCCTCCTTT
>CM053606.1:54606741-54639329 GCA_028646535.1 Procyon lotor
GTCCGTAAGTGTTCCCCATTGCTCAAAATGGCTCCTCAGACTCTCATCGGTTGTTTCAAAGCTCAGACCTCCGATGAAGAGCTTCCGCAGCTGTTCGGGCTCTTTGGGAGACTCTGACTTAGACATGACGGCGGTGGGAGGGGAGACTTTAACGATGCTTACTTGGCGGCGTCAGCGGGCAGAAAGGAGTAATCTAACGAACGTATCTGCAGTTTTAATTTTTAATTCCTTTGATATTTCAAAGATGTCCTTCGAACTGCCCAAATCAAATTAAAATGGTACTATCTCTTGTGGATCATTACATTGCGGTCCCAAGGACCTACTGTACTGTTCTCTTCTGGGAGCATTTCAGTTATTTACCTTGATGCTTCTGTCTGTCTGGGCTGGGTGTGTCCATTTGTAATCAGTTGTGGAAATGTAATAAAGGAAGATCTGCCTTCCTAAGCTTGCGATTGTCAGTTGTGTATCTGACCATCTGTATGAGGGACCAGGGACTCTCTGTTGAGTATCTGTTTCATTTGATCTAAGCAAATAATTACATACCTTGGTGCCTCAGTAGTTGTATCTGGATGATAGAAATAAGATTATTGCTGCCTTGTGGTCTTATGGCAATGGAAGAAGAGGCTTTAGAAATCGAAGCAAGGAAGAAAACACTTTAAACTCAAGACTTATTATTCTATAGCCCCAGTGCGTGGCAGAACGCCCAACTCACTCACTGTGGGCCTCGGGAGGTTGCTTATCTATTATGTCATTCCATCCTGTAAGCCGCCCCGTGAAGTAGGCGTTATCACACCTTGCCTGTAAAGCTCAGAAAGCTTCACCGGCTTGCCTGAGATCAGATGACGAGTACACAGGAGAGGCATGCTCCTAACCTGCCCTTCTAACCATAGTCTGGTCGTCTTCCAGGACTCCTGTGCATTTCCTCCAGTAATTGAACTGATTTATGGGAACCATTTCATGTTGTTTTAACATACCAAAGCCTGTCTACAGAAATGTATGGAAGGTTTGTGCCCAAGCCTGCCTCTGTATCGTGTGTATACTTTCTTCCTGACACTCTCTTTGCAGACCATCTCTATCCCAGCATGAGAGTTGTCCATAAACCCTGTGCAGTCGCTTTGTAATTTGGAATCTCTACAGGAGCTGACTACATTCAGCTGGCGCGTGGATTAACACCTACTTCAACACACAACCGTTCCCCACCCACTCCGGCAGTTTTTACCCAACCGAACAATAGCAGACTGAGCTCCTACACTATGGAGAGGAGGCGATGGAAAGGCGTAGTGGAAATACTGACACACCGTACGTTACTTAGTGTGCAGGTGCATTAATGAGCCCTTGCCTCAAATCCCAGGTTTGCCGGGAGTCTCTCCACTCGTGTATCACAGCGAAGCCATCTCGGGTGTGAGGGGAAATGCGAGTGGTTTCATGCCTGCGCTAAGCATTTCCTGGAACCCATGACAAAAGATGCATTTTCCAAATGGATTTTGTTGGTTCAATTTGTTTTGTTCTTCTGGTAGCTAGAAACCTAGAGGGAAATTGAGAAGAATAAATGGGTGAAAGTGCTACAGGGGATGGTTTCTCTGTGGAAGCACCCAGGCATTCTGAACGGACCTTGATGAGTACTGCTTGTCAAAGGCTCTGCTATGCATTTTGCAGAAGAAAATAACGCCTTCTTCAGCGGTTCATAAGCCATTCTCTAGGGAAATGAATGAAGAGCCGTATACTACTGTCTCTGCTGCCCAAATATACACTTGTTTGAAGTGAGAGCAACCAAAACAATATAACGAAAAATAATGGTTTGAAAAATATTACGTTTTCCTTCCAAGACGTATTTTGTCTTATTGATACAAAACAAGTTCAGTACATGCAAGAAAGAAGGAGTACTCCAGACTGAAAATGGATTTCAGCTTGGCAAAAACGAATTAGTAGGAACACGGTAAGTCACTTATTTCACCCGGTACAAGGACTGCCAGATTAACCTCGCGTGAGCTAAGACAACTAAAGAAAATTCTGTGTTTATTCTGCTGCAAAATTAGCCCAGGCAAATCAAAACAAGACTCCTAGGCAAATCAAAATGACACGTTCAAATTAAAATCGTGGTAATATGGGTTGCAAATGCAACTTTATTAGCAAGTCAACTTTAGGAGAAGTGCAGTCTGGATGTGAAAACCTGATTGCTTGAAAAAACACTCCCAAATAATTACTCTCTTAATAGGACTACAATTAAAATCACGCAGAACAGCATGTAGAGAGCCTCCTCCTACTTCTCACCCTCTGTATTATTTATGGCAGGTTGGGTTATAGCCCCAAATATCATATTTCTCACCAGAAACAGCACTAAGTAATTGGGTGCTGCAGGGCTTACTATTCAATCCTGAGTCATTTTGATTAGACCCATATTTTATCACTAGTGCTATTAGCATCAGAGATTTTTTTTTTCTTAAGCTATAAAACTTCTATGTTCTTGGATTTGATGTTCATAAAATTAAGGAAATCAGTTTTTCCATCTACTTTTCTCTTCAAGAATCAAGTGACTTAGTGTCTCAACAATGTTTAGGTGGCTTGAATCACCAATCCCTTTCTGTCTGACACTAGATGTGAATGCCAACCGTTTTCTGTAACTGAGGGGCAGTTAAAGGGCTGGACCGTGCTCTAAACTGTGGAAGTATTGGATCTAATGTAGAGAGTTAATTCAGCCATTTCTGAGTAGTGTGCACTCACATTGGTTGAGCTAATAATGTCCTTCTGAAATCAACATGAACTTTATGGAGTATCTTGATAAATTTATTCCAACTTTATGGAATATGTTAGTAAAATATCTTTATGAGATATATGAAACCTTTATGAAATATCATTAAAAATGTTTGTATAGGGGCACCTGGACTGCTCATTCGGTTAAGCGTCTGCCTTCGGCTCAGGTCATGATCCCAGGGTCCTGGGATCGAGCCCCACATCAGGCTCCTTACTCAGCAGGGTGCCTACTTCTCTCTCTGCCCCTCCCCCTGCTTATCCTCATGCGCTTTCTCTCTCTCTCTCTCTCTCTGTCAAATAAATCAATCCACAAAAATATATGTATAGTAATGGGCAATTGTTTACCTGTGCTTTGGATCCTCTGCCCTCAGACCAAGGGTCCTTGTTTTGCTTTCCTCCCAACCTCCTTACTCCCTTCCCTCCTTACGCCCTCCATTCCCTTTCCTTCCTTCCATCTTTCCTCCATCCCTTCCTTGATTTTTTGCTTCTTTCCTTCCATACATTCAATGAGTTCTCTGTACTGTTGATTTTTCTCCATGCAGCCTATGAAAACGCTTAATTCTATTTTTCTTATTAATTCCATTTTTCTTACTTTTTATTTTTTCAATCCCATACTCTCCTGTCTTTACTATGATAAACTTTTCTATCCTTCGTATAAGCTACTTCAAAGTGGTGTGTACGTCTTTCTCCCTAAGTTTTCGTCTTCTTCTCTAACTCATGCAGCTGGGTTTTTACACTACGGTACCAATAAACTTGGCAATGACACACAGTGTTGTAGAGGTGCATGGACATTTTCTTTGTTTTTATTTATCTTTCTGGGGCATTTGACACATTTCCTTTTATCAAAATTCTCTCTTCTCTTGCCTTGGGGGACCTTACTCTGTTCCTCTTTCATCTCCTTCTTTGGATTTTTTGTTTCTTAATCCAGAAATATCATTCTCCCCAGGATCTTTTTCTTGGTTCTTTTCCTTTCATTCTATGTATAATTCTTAAGTGACTTCATCCATGTCCATGGATTCAGATAGCACTTCTATGTTCATATTCTCAGCCTGTGAGATCCAGACTCAAGTATCAGTTATCTATTAGATGTCTGTACTTCAGTACCTTTGTAGGCAACTAAAACTCAAACTGCCTGAAACTGAGCACATTTTCTTTTCTCCCAAAACTTCTTGGCCTATTTTGGCTAAGATTGGCAAAAGTGACGACATCCTTGGTGATGGGCAAGGCTTCTCATCTTCCACATTCAATTTTACATTGAATCTTATCTGTTCTATGTCATATCTGTACTTCTCTGCACTTCCACTGCTTTTTTTTTCCTTTTTAAGTATTTTTGATGAAATTAATTAACATACAATATCCTGTTATTGTCAGGTGCACATCATAATGATTCAGTATTTTTATACATTACAAAGTGATCCCCACAATAAGTCCAGTTATCACCTGCTGCATTTTAATTGGAATCTTTCCACTGAATTGTTAAAATTTCTTCTGAAATACTACCTATACTTCTGGTATGACCTCCTCCAAAATACAAATCTAATCATAGCCCACCCCTGATTAAAATCTCTCTATGGTTTCCCACTATATTAGTTAGGGTTCTATAGAGAAATAGAACTGATAGGTCTTAAGATATTGGATCCCACAATTCTGGAAACTGAATATCCCACAATCTTCCATCTGCAAGCTGAAGGACTGCTGGTGGTATAGTCTGAAGTCCTAAGAACCAGAAGCTCTGACAAAAGGAGATTGATGGGCTCCTTTAGCTCAAATAGTCAGGCAGAGAGTGAATTCAAACTTTGTCTGCCTTCTTGTTCTACTCAAGCCCTCAATGGATTGGATGGTGCCCTCCCACATTGAGTAGGGTCATTAGCTTACTCAGTTCACCAGCTGAAATGCTAACCTCTTCCAGAAACGCTCTGAGAGACACACCCCAAAATAGTATTTAACCAGCTAAGTAGACATTCCTTAGCCCATTCAAATTAACACATAAAATTAATCATTATACCCACTATTTATATTGTGTCCCTTCTACAGGTATTTTCTTTGTGGTTAGTATGGGGCTTACATAAAATATTTACAGTTATAATGATCTATTTTAAGCTGATAATAATTTTACTTGCATCCAAAAACCCTACACCTTTACTTCTATGCATTATACATTAGTGATATTACATTTGACATCTATTTATATTGTGTATCCATAAACATAATTTTATTTAGTTATTTTTAATACTTTTGTCTTTTATCTTTTATAGTAGAATTAAAAGTGATTTCCTTTAACTATAGTGAACAAACTGATGGTTACCAGAGGGAAGGCAAGCGGGAGGGGATGGGTAAAATAGGTGAAGGGGATTAAAAGTACACGTACTGTGAGCACTGAATCATATATAGGATTGTGGAATTGCTATATTATACACTGAAAACTAATACAACACTGTATATTAACTATAATGGAATTAAAACTTAAAAAAATGTGTGAAATGAAAAATCAGATGTATGACTGGACACTAAATTAAAAATGTGAAGATAAATGCAAACCAGAAAGAAAAGTGATTTATCCACCTGTAGTAATATGATACTTTGTATTTATTTATTTATATACATACCTTTACCGATATAATACCTTTGCCAATGAGTTTCATACTTCCTTATACTATCATATTGCCATTTAACATCCTTTTGCAACTTGAAGAACTCCCTTCCGCATTTCTTGTCAGTCAGGTCTAGTAAGTGATGACCTCCCTCAGCCGTTTGTCTAAGAAAGTCTTTATCTCTCCTTTATTTTTGAAGGACAGATTTGCCAGGAATAGTATTCTTGGTCAGAAGACTAATTTCAGCACTTTGACTGTATTATCCTAAACCTTCTGGCATGCAAGGGTTCACTGAAAAGTCTGCTAATAATCTCATAGGGGTTTTCTTGAGACAAGTCACTTTTCTCTTCCTGTTTTCAGAAGTAACTCTTTGTCTTTGACTGTTGACAGTTTGATTATAATGTGTCTTGATATGGATTTCTTTGGGTTCATCTTTTTGGAGATCCTTTGATATTTCTGAATCTGGATGTCTGTTTACTTCCCCAGATTTGGGGAGTTTTCAGCCATTGTTTCTTTGAATAATCTTTTTGCCCCTTTCTTTCTCTCTCTCTCCTCTTAAATAATATACACAATATGCCCTCATAATATGTATATTAATCTACATATGATGCCCCATAAGCCCTTAAACTATCTTCATTCTTTCTCATCCTTTTTTCTTGTTGCACACCCACTGTTTCTAGCTCCTAGTTTAGCAGATGAGACTTTATTTGAACTCATCCTGAACTTATCTCCTACCTCCTTGGCTTCCTCCCATCTCTACAGCTACTTCAAACTACTTTTATTTTCATAGTACATTATGGATTATTTTGGTTTATGTTTGTTGTTGTTTGTTTTTACAACTTTTTGTCTCCACTTCGCCCTGTGATAACTTTCTATACCCCAACCCCCTTCTTGTAGCAATCCTCTACTTACTCTTCAGACCTTAGGTCTATCATCACCTCTACTTGGAAATTTGGTGTGGCCCTCCTCTCTAGTTTATATGCCCTTCTCTTAGCACTTACTAATCTTTACTGTGTTGATTTATATAATTAATTATATAATATTTATATAATATTCTATTTACCTTCATTTGCTTTGAGCTTATTAAGATATGTAGCTTTCATTAGATGTTCAGTAAATGAACAAATTAATGAAAGTGAATAAATGAGCCCCTCTTGATTCTTTGAATCAAAAAATGTGGGCTACTCTTGTATCCATCTATTTTTAAAAGAGGTAACTTCCACATTTAAGGCCAATAATCCTTATACCAGTTGAAGAATATTCAAAGTTGAAGAATTATTCTAAGAATATTCAAAATATATTCTTTATACTGAATATTGAATATTGAATTTGATATATTATACTGAATATATATTCAAAATTATATTGAATATAATATATCAAATTCAATATTCAATATGATATATTCAATATAAATATTCAGTATTCAATATCAGGGGCTGTAGATGTTCCAATCCTCTTTCTTTTTTAAAATCATGTTTTTTATATGGAACTATGTTGAATTCCTCACCTCAATTAACCTGTATTTTAAAACTTCAGAATGGGGCGCCTGGGTGGCTCAGTGGTTTAAGCCTCTGCCTTCAGCTCAGGTCATGATCTCAAGGTCCTGGGATCGAGCCCTGCGTTGGGCTCTCTGCTCAGCAGGGAGCCTGCTTCTCCCTCTCTCTCTGTCTGCCTCTCTGCCTGATTGTTATCTCTCTCCTCTCTGCCAAATAATAAATAAATAAAATCTTTAAAAAGTAAAAAAAAACCTACAGAACACTAGGAGTATTTACTATTTTATAAATGCGAACATTCCTTTTTCCTAAATAAATAGAAAAGGATAGCTGGAATTATAAATAAGAAAGAAAGGTCTGTTTTGCCTGAGTGACTTGATTCTCTTTATTTACCACATGTAAAGAGTGACTGAATTCATTGTCACCCTATTATATATGTGTTAATTCAAAACCATTGTGGCACTCACTGTACCTTGTACTATTTGGTTCTGATGGTTTGTAATGGGATGATTTATGCAACATCCACATGGGTTTTCTTATTTTCTTACAAAGAAAGAAGAGGGGAAAGTTTCTGTGTTCTCTTGTAGTAACTCTTTTAGTAGAAATTATTGTCTTTTAATCAAAATCAAAATACAGAATAACATCACCTTGTATCCTCTGTTTTTCTCATATGTTAGGCGTTTTTGTTAAATAAGTTATATCTTTCACATGGGAAAATCATCCTTAAGTCAACAAAAACATTAGCCAGAATTGTGACTGTAGTTCTTTTCTTTTTCTTCTCGTTGATTGGTTGACTTTACAACTTTTAATATGAACTACTTTTTCTTTCCTATTCCAGTAACATCTCAGCATTTCATTTACTTTTTAAACAAGGTTATGATATTTTCCTAACCACATAACACACCTTTTCCTCTTTTTATAACAAGAGATTAGGTGACTTTGATTGACTGAAACAGTGCCTGACACACAGAAAATGCTATTAGTGCTCAGAAAATGTGGTATGTATAAATGAATGAACACAAATCCAGGTAAACATAAGAATAAAGAAAAAAAATAAAAATGAGGCTATTATTAGTAGTTTTTTTGTTTGTTCTCCTATGCATTATCTCTTGGTGGTTTCCCAAGAATAGTTAATTGTCTATGTGACAAGGACTTTATATGCTTATGTCACTGGCCTCCATTCCCTTCTCCCATCAGATTTTGAAATAATTTTACCAGATTACCAGATGCACACCATTAGCTACTGAAAAATCTCTTGTCTGTCTCTTTAGCTTCTCCGTAAATACACACATTTCTTCATTTGTTTTTAAGGCAATGCTGTATGTGTAATCATGTGTGCATCTTTATTGAACACTTATGGAATGAGCCACCTGTTCTTACAAATTAGCTGAGTCCTCAAGAAGGCCTAAATTAGTGAATTAGTTGATGAAGGAAATTTGTTGCAGAAACAGCAGGCAGCTAAGGAATTTTTCAGCTTGTCAAAAGTATTGTTAGTCTTACGACTTGGCAAAGAGACAAGAAGATACCATTTCGAACACTTCTAGGTAGTGACTTGGTACCTTAAATTCACTGAAGAAGAAAATGAAATTGCTTGTCTTATCAGTTAAGAGAAGCTTTGCTGAACTCAGGCCATAGCCCAGAAAGTTAACTAAGTTTTGTAGAAATGGATACTCTTTGCTCAGTGATCAATGCAGCTAGATTAGAAATGTGTCGCTCGAGGAGTTGTGGGAAAATAGGCTTCATTGTTTTAGTTGTACCTTGGGCTCAAGGCGATGCTGAGCAAACCTGAGAAGTCACTTGGCTAACTCTCATTCAAGGAGCTTGCCAGGCACCCAGTGATTCTCACAGGCACTTTTAAAAAGTGATTACAGGTCTTTGTGAGTGAAACTGTCTTTTGGCTCCTCTCAAAAGCATCTAGTTCCTTGTTGAAATGTCAGAGGCAATATGAACCCTCTGAAAGGTCATCCTGTCATCTGCCTCCTCCTTCCACTTTACAAATCCTGTTGTTGATTGGCAAGCAGTTAGCATCACAGTCACATATATCTTAAACACCCGGAGGCAGTGTTCTTGTATTCAAGGAAACAGTGCTCTCTATGTACATTTTTTTTATATTCAACTCTATGTTTACTGCATTATTTTTTTAATTTTTTTTCAGTGTTCCAAAATTCATTGTTCATGCACCACACTCACTGCTCCATGCAATATGTGCCCTCTTCAATACCCACCACCAGGGTCCCCCAACCCCTTGCCCCCTCCCCTCCAAAACCCTCAAATTGTTACTCAGAGTTCACAGTCTCTCGTGGTTCATCTCCCCTTCTGATTTCCCCCCCTTCACTTTTCCTTTCCTTCTAATGTCCTCCATGTTATTCCTTAGGCTCCACAAGTAAGTGAAACCATATGATAATTGACTTTCTCTGCTTGACTTATTTCTCTCAGCATAATCTCTTCCAGTCCCATCCATGTTGACACAAAAGTTGGGTATTCATCCTTTCCGATGACTGCATAATATTCCATTGTATATATGGACCATTTCTTCTTTATCCATTCGTCTGCTGAAGGGCATCTTGGCTCTTCCCACAGTTTGCAATTGTGGCCATTGTTGCTATGAACATTGGGGTACATGTGGCCCTTCTTTTCACTACTTTTGTATCTTTGGGGTAAATACCCAGGAGTGCAATTGCAGGGTCACAGGGTAGCTCTATTTTTAATTTTTTGAGGAATCTCCATTCCTCATTGCACAGTAGGGAGCAACTCAAGATTGGACCCTGCCCTGATCCGGGGAGCCTACGCATTCAGCTTGTTCTCTCCTCAGATCTTTGTGAGACTGTGTAGCCTAGGTCCCACTGCTTGTGCTTCATCTACATGGAGCAAAAGAAAAAACATCCTCTTGACTCCATGTTTATAGAGATGTTGGCCAGATTTGTATGAAGGTATGGCTAAGGTGACATTGTATTCCTTTTCTCTCTCCTTTTATTTTTGTATCATACAAAAATAATAGAAGCTCATTTTAGAAAAATCATGAAAAATGAAAAAGCATAAAGAAAAAATAGGCACATTTAATAATTTGCCTATCAGGATATAATTACTGTTAACATTTTGTGTTTATCATCTGGCCCTACAGTTCTAGGAAGTAATGGGTGGTCTCATGTTCTTTGAGTACTTAGAGCTATTCTCAGTAGGAGTGGGTAGTGGTGGAGGCAGTAGAAAAGTATCCAAGGAAAATATTCACACTAGAAAAATACCTTTATCTTTTTTGTCCAATATTCTGGGGAAGAAAATATTCACCATTCAAAAAGTATTACTTGAACACCTACTATGTACCAATTACTGTTTTAGGTACTAAAAGTACTATAATTAATAATGCAAAAATATCTTTGTAAGAGTCACAATAATGTAAAAGAGAAAGGAAAAGGAAGAAATACCCAGTGCAAACCTTTAAAATCCAATAAATAATTTGTAGCCAGACTGTTCTAAATAAGCATTTATAGGACTTGGTATCTGGCACAGTTTTGAGTGATGATGTGTAAATTCATGATCAGGAACTTTTATCTAATCCGTGTGTCTAAAATAGTGGGTTACATAAAAATGAGAAAGTCTTATTAGTCTTATTTCTAGATGATATTTTACAGTCTTTTGACAATTATTTAAGTCTGCACATGGATAGAATTTATCATCGGTTGAGTCAAATCTATTAGGCTCATAGACTCTCAGATAGAAGAGACTTGAATATTACATGGTCTGCCTTCTCTGTTCTATCTACTCTATACTCCTATTTCACATGGCTGAATCCTCTCCCTAGCATATGAAACATTAATTATCAGCCTCTTTTTAAAACCTCCAGGCACAGGAAGCTCTATTCTTCTAGAAGCAGCCCATTCTACCAGGCAATAGCTCCAGTTTTTAAAATGCTCTTCCTTATGACCTGTGGTTTCTTCTGTTGAAAGTAATGTGCAAGTCCCAGAAAGTGTCTCAGGCAATGGAACTGAGGCATGAACATGTCTCTTTCCCAAGCCTCCAAGGTCAGCCAGCCAGAGGGACCCTGAAACTGTCTAAGGTACTAAACTATCTTTCATAAAACCGGTGAAGAAGATAATAGAATGGATAAGGGAACTCCAGTGGTGTATGGAAGGACTAGGGGTGAGGCGAGCTGGCTTTGACATCTATCACTCCTTTGTCAGCAGGGTTGATTTCATCTGACTTACCTAGTTGGAAGGGTAGCCCCTTCCTCCCTCCCTGATCCTTGCGTGCCCTGCCTCAAGCTAAGGCAAAGAATTCAGTCTTGTAAACTCTATCCGGGCTCTTCTTTGGTCAAGGGTAGCTGAAGAGCTGAGACATTTTAATAGAAACTCTGCACTTGGAATGGCAGTTTGAAGCAGACCAAAGACCTATTTTTGTAGCTGAGAAGAGAATGTGATATGCAGACTGTGCTGTCATGGAGAAGCCAGTGATGAAATGTCTTGGTTTGAGCCATAACAAAAGTTTATCTTTATATACAGAGGAAATGGAAATTCACTATTGTTACCAAAGGAATGATAATCATTCCTAAGTTCTCTTCCAACATATGGCAAACACACTAACAGTTTCATCGTAAAAATGAAACAATTGAGATTTCTCTCCATCTTGTGATTTCCAGTAGCACCTGAAAACTACTCATATCCTCTAATGCCCTTTGTGGCCAGTCAGGAGGAGAATAGACTATTCATTAATTTCATCATTGATTCATTCACTAAACATATATTGAGAACCCAGGCCAGGTTAGACCCTCTCACTGTGCTGAGGATTCACAGACCTCAGAGTCTGTGAGAGAGACAGCATCCTCCTATCCCCCAGAGAAGCTCATGGAGACATACAAGTCAACAGGATATTTCAGAGATGAGTTCCCAAGGACCAATGGGAGTTACCTAAAAGAAGAAAGGTTAACTTTCTTCCCAGGCATCACTGACAAAAGTTTTGTACATCACCTGGCATTAGTGGAGAGCCACCGAAGGGTTTGAAGGAAGGGGACAATAATAGCAGATTTGTACTTCAGAGCAAATGTCTGGACTACAGTGTGTAGAAACAATGAAATAGAAATAACAAGGAGGACAAATGGGACGAAGAATGGATTGCTGCCTATTTGCTATATAATTCTAGTAAGGAATCACGAGACCCTAAAATAAAGTAGTAGAGTGTTGAGTGGACTGGAGTGGACTGGGTTAGAAGATACCGAGGAGGGATGTTTGACGGTAACTAAATATGGGAGTGCGTAACGCATCCAGAGTAACCCTCTGGGGAGTGAGGGAATGGTGGTGCCCCTACAAACATAGGTAAGGAATCATGAAGGACCAGCACACAGATGAAAATGTACCAGCCAGAGGCCATGAGCAATGATGAGTTCCCCCGTGATGGCACTCATGCACCAGGGCCTGCCCGAGAACTTTTCTTCAGGCATGCAGGCCCAGCCTTGGTGGTATGGTGGACTGCTGGGTCAGTAATGCATCTTCTCTTTGGAGCGTTAGCTTTCCTTTTTAAAGAGCTTTTATAAGAGCTCCAGGTTAAAAGCTGTATGTTAGTCCCCATATGGGGGGCTCCAAGATCTAATTTTACTTAAGGACTCCAAGGCACAGAGGCTAGCCAAGATTCTGAGAAGATACCAAATAAAAATCTTGGAACCAATGGAAAGCAATTTCCATAATTAGGAGGAACACAGCACCCCATATATCATCGTTAGTCTGAGACAGGGAACAGAAGGTTGGGGTGGGGGAGGATGGTTTCTCTAAACAGGGAACAGGTGGCCAGTGTAGTCACGGCCAGCTAGGGAAACCTTAGGCAACTCTGCTCAAAGAATGTCTCCCCTAGAGACTGTCAGATGCAGTGGAGAACAGGATTTTTGGTATTTGGCAACGAATGTTGCTCTTCATGATGGTGCATTTGTTCTTAAAGCAACACAGGGAAAGGCCAAGGGATAAAACATAATGCAACCCATAGACACAATGGAAAATGAAGTGTTTTTGTATCTCCTAACAAACCAAAGTTTTGATATCACAGAATGTCCAAAAAGAAATTTGGCTCTCGTTTGAATTGCTTCCTGCAAAGTTAATTGTTTGCTCCCAATCCATAATGATGATAGCTTTTCCCTTGCTGCAGTTAGACCAAGGAATTTTGGCAGTCTAGTGCTGTGGAAGCCAGACACAAACAGGTAATAACACCCCACAAAGAGCTAAAATATTAGTCTCCCGAGACACAGGCAGTGCAAATTTCTCTGGCTTACAAAAGAAGCATCCGTCACACCTTAGAAACTGTCTTGTAGACTTAGTTTCATAAAAGTTGTATAATAACTCTGGAATATACAGATGAAATGTTAGAAGAAATGCCAGAGGGATGAGCTTAAAGGATCGTGATGAACCATTTCCACAGTAGTCTCAAGGAAAAAGAGTGTTCCCGTAGCTGAAGGAGTAGATTTGCATGTGTAACTAATTCCCTTCAGCCTCTCTCTCTTTCTGTATATGTATAAAATAACATATATATATATATATATATAATATTTTTGTATATGTAGCATATATTCTTCTGAAACAATCATACACACTCATTATCTGGAGGCTAGAAGCTCAAATACTGATCTAGCAGGCTCTCTAGTCAGGGAGGAGTGTCCCCTCTCCCCATAGGTATCAGAATTCTGGCATTTTCCCTGTCCTGTTCAAACCCTAACTCTCCATCTGTTCTTCGTGGAGCTTTTTCCTCATCACTGTATCTGTCCTTAGCTTCCCTTCTCCCTGAACTATTTAGAGTCTGTGACATGTATCACGCAATCATCCACTCTGACAGATTGTTCTGCGATGGTTCCTTTCCCCTCCCTACCTGGCTTCTGAGACCAAAACCAGCTCCACCGTTCCTGCTTTTCCCCCCGCTGCCACTGCGTCTAGTCCAAAGGCACCCTTGCAGCCACCACCGCCACCCTCCCCTCCCATCCCCCCACCCGCCAAGAAAGGAAGGAAGGAAAAAAGAAAGAAAGTAAAACAAAACAGATTTCTATTTCTGTGGTTCAAAGATTAAAATTGTGGTTTTGTGCAAAGTTCTTTTCCTTTGTTGACTTGATGCATAATTATTCAGATGAGATGGCAACCCCCTCCCTAAAAAGGAGGGAAAATTTTGCTATGTTAGTATTTTTAAAGGTTTTCTTTCTCTCCTCTGATCCGTTTTATTTTATCTAATTTGTCCTCATGGAATCTTATTCAAGCCAAACTTGTTCATCTTCCTCTGATTTTGATCATAAGGTTGTAGAATGGAGTGCTTCGTGGTTCCTCCAAAGGAATTGGTTTGTAGAAAAGGCCACGCAAGGCTCTATCACCACTGCATCCTTCTGCTGGGAAGGTAACCTTTAGTAAGAGCTAAATCTTTGAGTGGAAATTGCTCTTGTGAAAATAGGGCCTGATAGTATCTTGGCTCACTAATTCATGCCATGTGGGCCAAAATTAAAGCATTAAAATTTCATAGATATAATATCATGTATAAATCATGTCATAAAAATATTCATTTCCAATAGACCTTGAACACTGGACATGTCTTCCTCCAGCTGTTGTTTCAAGTTCATTACAAGCACAGCCATGTCTGTCAAAAATAAAGCTGAGATGAAGTGGGGAATATTTAGCACCAACACCCTCAAAGCCTCAAGATGCCATCCTCTCACCCCCCCACACACATTGCTGCCATTAGTGGGAATGATAACCTCAAGCATACCTCCGTGCAATGATAGAGCTCCACAGAATTGTATTCAGCAAGCAGTTGTGAGAAGGCATCTCTGCTGACCTTTTTGTGTTTAGATAGAGAGAGATTTTTCCACTTTCCCCAAGTTTCTCTCCATACAACTTCAATATGTTCAGTGAGCAAGCGCAGTAGACTAATTAAGTAGATGGTCAACATTTGCCATGTTTCAAAAAATGACAGACCCTTCTTTTTGCCATTTATCCTTAGATAGCAGATAGGAAGATGATAATTGTTTAAGTTACAGAAATAATTTGCCCTAGTTTACTACTGCGTCTTTTAAAATTATCTTGGGCTACGCCTGGATAAAAATCCTTTGTTCTTTCGAAGTGGTGGAAATTAGAATCTCCACATCGAGGTGTTTCCGGGAGGTACGTGGCACATGTTTGTTCGGCTTGCAGATGCTAATGGATATATAATCACATTTGCCAACCGTAAAACCTCTGTTGGTAAAACACTTTCATCTGCAATAACCCAGTACTTTCTTGAAACATGCTAATTTGCTCTAATAATGCAGGGGGCCCTTAAGGGTTTCTGTGTTGTATAAACAACTAGTTGTGGTAAGCAATCAGACAGAAGAGGCCATTATATAATAATCTAAACTCTGTTACTTTTCAGGAGTTTTGGAGGTTTTTGTTTGCTTGGGTTATTTTGTTTTAATTTCATTGTGCTAGCATTTGACAGTGTAGTATTAAGATGGATTCTTTGACCTTTGATATGAAAAGTAGGTGAACCATCTTTTTATCGCCTGATTTGTTGGAATGGAGAAGATTCTATATGGATTCAGTTTTAAAGTTCTCCCAGGAAACTTGGAGCCACTCTGAATTATGAATTCCTGGGTCTAGTGCATTTTCTCCAGGCTGAAATCAAGGTGGACACAGACATTTGGTGGTGTAGGATTCTCTTCATCTTCAAGGCACAACGTCTGCATGCTCATTCACGTGGACACACTTGATATCCATTCCTTAGCCATGCGACCAAGGTCATTTTTCTGGTACATAATCTGAAACGTGTTTTTGTACTAGTTGAAATATTGGTGACTTTGTTTTCATTCTGATCTTAAACTTCTCTGACAAGGCTAAAAGCAGTGTCAAGGAGAATATCAAAAAAGATGCCCCTGAGGAGGCTACCTTTAGGCACACACATATTTGTGTGAACACAGACATACGTATGTTCTCTTCAAATGGACCAAGAGAGATTCTATTCTTTTTACTCTATCATATTTAAATATATTCACATCCTTCCATGTAGATATAGCTTTGGATCTGGGAAAGCCAAACCATTTGATGTATAGTAACTTGACTGGAAAATCTGAAACAGCTTAAAATAGTTCTTGCTGGTCTCTTGGGATACAAGTTTATGTATCTACTAATTTTTTTCTTGGTTTTTATTGTGAAGAAGTTAAAAATACAGAAATATAAACAAGATAGTATAATGAACCTCCACACTTACTCATCACCAGCCCCAACAAATATCAACTCATTGGTCTACCCTGCCCCAACTCCACTATTAGCCACATCTCCCCATCCCATCCTCTGTATTATTTTGAGGCAAATCCAAAACCATTTTTTTTTAAGATTTTATTTATTTCTTTGACAGAGGGAGAGAGATCACAAGTAGGCAGAGATGCAGGCAGAGAGAGGGGGGGGAAGCAGGCTCCCCGCTGAGCAGAGAGCCCGATGCGGGGCTCGATCCCAGGATCCTGAGATCACGACCTGAGCTGAAGTCAGAGGCTTTAACCCACAGAGCCACCCAGGCGCCCCTAAAACCATTTTATTTCTATTATTTCCTTTTCTAAATACTTTAGTACATACTTCTAATTTTTTTTAAGATTCAGTTTTTAAATATGGCCAGAATGCCAATATCACATTTAAAAATTAACCATACTTCTTTGTATCATCAAATATCTAGATAGTGTTTACATCTCCATTTGTCTCATAAGTGTCATAAATACTTCTATTTAAAACAAATCAAGGTTTAAATGAAGTCCATGTATAGCAATTGATTGATATGTCTATAATACTTTAAAAACTATATAGGTACTCAAGGGCACCTGGGTGGCTCAGTTAGTTGGGCGGCAGACTCTTGATTTTAGCTCAGGTCTTGACCTCAGGGTCATGGGATCAAGCCCTATGTCAGGCTCTGCGCCCAATGGGGAATCTGCTTGAAGATTCTCTCTCTCTCCCTCTCTTTCTATCCCTCTCCTCCCCCACTAAAATAAATAAATAAATAAATCTTTAAGATATATATACATACACTCCCTTCCTCTTCTTTTCCTTGCAGTTCACTTGTTGAAGATATTTGGCTGTTTGTCCCATAGCTTCTCACAGTCTACCTTTTGCTGATTGCATCCTCATAGTATAGTTTAATGTGTTCTTTGGTCCTCTTATTTCTAGTAATTAGTAGTTGGATCTACAGATTTGGTCACATATTTTTTTTTTGATAAGACAACTACGTATCTGATATTGTCTACTTAGTAGAGAGCACATAATATCTAGTTTCTGTTTTAAAGAGATGTTGGTGTTCAATACTTAGTTCCACTAATTCATTAGAGATTATAAAACAGTAATATTCTTATGTTCTCACATATTCTTCATTTATTAAATGCAATATTTCTGTGATTTAAAAATTTGCATCATTTACTCTTTGGTTAACAATGGTTCCTGTCGCGTAGAAAAGGAAGGGTAAATTCTTGGTTCTTTTATTTTTAGTTTTCAAAATAACAAGTTAGTTCCCTGGTGGTTTTCATAAGTACTCAATAATTTTCTTAATATCATGAGGAACCCAAGAATTAAAAATTTACTGAAGCATTTCAATCCCTTATTGTCATTATCCTTATGGATACTCAAAAATCATCTCATCTTTGGCTAGTAGGAGACTCTTAAAGCTGGCTAATTTTTTAAAAAGACTTATTTATTTATTTTAGAGTTTGAGAGAGAGCAGAGAGCAGGATTAGGGGGAGGGACAGAGAGAATCTCAAGCAGACTCCTCACTGAGCCTGGAGCCCAGTGCAGGGTTCCATCTCACAACCCTATGATCATGACCTGAGCCGAAATCAGGGGTGAGACACTCAACTGACTGAGCCACCCAGGTGCCCCGGTTAAGTTCTTTTGATACGTTCATGTCCACTCTTAACTCTGTTTGCAGTATTGTTTTTCAGAGACTTTGGAAATGGACTGTTCCCTTTTACTTAGAACTAACTTTTTTGTCTCTTGCATATTCCAGGTGGTCTGTCACAGGGTTTGAACTGGGGTAGCTTCTCAAGGAGCTAGGAGTCTTTAAATGTCAATTATTGAGATACACAAAAGTGCCAGGACACATTAGTTTTCAACAATATGTCTTATTCTCACATTTTTATGACATCTTAAGGAAACCAAATTCGCCTGGTATTTGGAATTCCAATTTTTGGGAGGTGTCTCAGCCCCAGACTACAAATTGCTATGTTCTTCTGTTTCTCCTCCATCACTGCCTGGCATGTGGTAGCCACTGGAATATTTGTTGAATGAATCAGTGACTGAATCAGCAAATGAAAAAAAAATCTACCTTATCCTTTTACTTTCAGCATAAGTCCAAGTGTTGATATTGTGCTGTGAAACAGCAAAATATAGCTGATAAGAGAGAGTTGATCCTGCATGAACAGGATGAGAGTGGGCTTCCTGAGCCATTTGGGAAGAGAGCTTCAACAGGAGGCTGTCCCTTATGCGGAAAAGCATTCCTTGTGCAGTCTTTCAGACACTAATTTTGACAAGCACCAAAGCAAGACACACGCCTTGGTGTGTTACGGGATTTTGTGCCAAGAGGTTGATATAATTTAGTGAATCTGAAGGGGGGGAGGTAGTATAGAATTATGGTTGCTTTATCCATTTCTTCTGATCTGTTTAGGTGATTTATCTATTCTGATTTCCCTGAATTGTTTAGTGCTGAGATTTCATGGAAATAGGTGTTCTAAAAGCCACTAAATATTGTTTTTTAATTACCTCACGGCCTCAAAGGAACAAGTAATCCTCATCTTCTTTTTATTGGCACTAAAATTCTCTATAACCACCAACTCCCATAAAGATCATTCTTTTTAAAGCCTTGTTTCTTCCTAAGGAATGTTGATTTTCTAGATAGATCACTGCAGAATGGAATCAGGCAAAGAGTAATCATTGCCATTCAAGTCAGTGCTTCACAATATATCCTGGTGCTAAGAGCCACTCTAATTGGAAAGAGTCTGTGTGTTATAATAAAATTATTTATCCCCCACACAAAGAAAGCAATAACTTTGTAACATGTCCTATGTCAATGCTCACATACACAAGAGATATATACAGTTGGAGAGCAATGGGAAATAGTTTCCTGTGCACTTACCAAGCCCATGCTTGCCTTCTGTCTTATCCCTTAAATCAGGAGTCTACTGATAGTTTTTTGTTGCACTTACTCAAAGGTAAGTCATTTTTGAGCATTTGACCTCAATAAATTAGGTTGAACCACATGAAATTGACATTTTGTGGGTTAAAAATACTTGAACATTTGTAATTTCATATTTTCAACCATGGATTTGTATTTACTATTTACAAATATGCACACAAGGCTCAACTCTTTAGGTGAGGGTCAACAATATAGTGTATGTGAATCTGTATTTCATAGTCTTCTGAGTAATTTCTAAGGTGTTTAGGTAGTTCTTATCAGACCATTACAGTTTGCATTTTGGCACTGTGGCTGACTAAAAACTTGACCTAGCAGCAAGGAAGTATCAACTGCCCATTTCTTGTTGTGTGCATATGTTTGCATTGTATTTTTTGTCAATCTGTGGTTTCTTTGCAGGAATCTCTTTAAGCCTCTTGTCCATTCTAAGAGGGCTAATTAATAAGTCAAAACTAAATAGTATAATACACATATTAACCAATATGACTAGGATCCCTAAATCAGAATATGTCACAAGATGCTAAAGAGAATGTTCAATATGTTGACTCTCTGACATGTGGTTGAGTGATGGTGCCATTGTCAAGCAGAATATTACATTTTAGTTGAACTTAATTTATTTCTAATTTTTCATGTGATATAATAGAAATGAAAGTTTAAATTTAATTGGAATTTTTCTTCCCACATGTGTCTTTCTGCATGGCTTGGATTTTTCAAGGCATGGTGGTTGGGTTCTGAATGAGGGCATCTCAAAAGTGAACATTCAAAGAACACAAGGCAGACATTGTCTAGATTGTGATGTCCCAGCTTTGGAAGTCATATAGTGTCACTTCTATCATCTTAATTAATTAAAGCAATTATGAGCCCACCCAGATTCAAGGAGGAGGGACAAAGACCCTCCGCTCTGTGGAAGAAATGTCACTTTGCCAAACTTCAATGTGTGGAGAGTATTTAAAAACCACCACACTACCCAATGCATGAATCCCACATAGTGTCTCTAACAAATGGTATTCCAAGTTTATTGCCTCTAGTGATGAGGACCTCATTATCACAGAACACAAACTATTCCTTTTTTGGACAGTATTAAATATTAGAAAATGTTTTCTCAAGCTGGACAAATATACACTCTGTTATAATTTCCAGTCTTTGGTCTTTCTTCCACCTCTGGAAACCAAACAGGGTAAGTCAACTTCCCTTTTTGCTTGAAAGTAGCTTTCAAGTAAACCATGTTTTCTGTTGGATGCTCACATTCCTCGTTCTAGGAATAGGTTCCTATATCCCTCATTCCCTGATTATCTTCTAAGCAAAGTTTACCCCTATCCCTCTTACGGTGCTGCTAAATTTGAATACATGTTCCGCTTAATACTGCCCTTTGCTGGCTGGGCCATTACAATAGTATCTTCCTATGAAATAGCTTCCCAAAGGCAAAATATATGCATTTATAGAATAAGTCATTACAGCACAGATCCTTGAAGTGATGGCATACTCGGAGCCAGTAAGAGCTGGTGTGGTAGACTGTTCTATATAGTTTCAGGCAGCAAACATTTGTGCCCCATGTGGCAAATATTCTCAGCCAGTGAACAGTCCACTGCACCATACTGAGTTGAAAGTGTTCAGCAATGTGTGTTATATACCACTCAGGAGCCTCTGTTTTTGGCATATATTTTTGTGTTCTGGTGAACTGCTTCAAACCATATTGGCAGACAAAATGTATTCAAGGGGTAGTGCTGAGATTGAGACAAAGAAACACATGAGGAGTATCATACCGGGTGTTAACATGCAGGGCTTCGAGCAGCTTAAGGAGCCTTTGATGAAAAGGTCAAGGTAACAGATGGTAAAGATCAGCAGGAAATTAGGGATTGGTGTAAGTCCTTTTGACATTCTGAAGGGCATTATAAAGCATCTCTGTGGGATTGACCAACAGTCTGAAAAATTCCTAGAAGAAACTAAAACCAGAGTGTGTCATGACTTCTAGTGATATAACAAAAATGAAAGTTCTTGCCAGCGTAGAAGGCCAAGAACTCATCTTTCTTAGAACCCCGTGTGATGCAGAAAGAGCTAGTATTCCATTTTCGGAAATGTATGTCCCATGCCAAAAAACATATTTCTATATTTTTGGTGAATTTTGATTAGGGGACACTGAAATCAAATTAATTTTGCTACAGTACAACATTTTTCATCTATTACTTGAGTTGAATTTAGCTTTTTAAACAGCTACATTACAGAGTTGGCCCATAGTAGGCTTCTTCAGTGAAGACCTCTAGAGCTTCTTCAGATGAAATTCTACAAAACCAGATTCTCTTCCTCATCTCTCTTCTAGCATTTAGTCTGGTCATGGTCATGGTCATGGTCATGATGGGCATATGACTAACTTTTATTGGGCACTTGCTATGCTCCAGGAACAGTTAAGTGCTTTTCACCATCTTGGGAAATCTTCATAACAAATCTATGAGGTAGTTACTTACGCTCTCCATCTTAGTATGGAGAGAATATAGAATCTAGGTGGGCCTTATATTCAGTAAATGGTAGAGCTGGAATCAGTGTAGCATTTGGGATTGTATCAGAGATGTGGACTATGCCATTTTTGATGTCAGCTATCCCTCCCAGGTTGGACTGTGTTTGTAAACTTCAGGAGAACAGGACTTGATATGGCACAGTGCTTGCTTGGTTCACAGTAGATGCTGAACAACTGAATGAATATGTTAGGGGTCAACCCGTGAATCCACTACTAAGTATCTGTGATGCTGAGTCCAATTCCTCTTGGTGCAGCTCAGGTCTGTCACTCTTAATGTGTACTAAAAATATTTTTAAAGCTATAATTTCACAATTATGGGATCCCATAAGAACATCCTCCCGCAAGAGTCAGCAGCACTGAGGCAGAGCAATCCTTTTGTTCAGGACATGTTAGGTATCTCTGCGTTCCAAATATCTTAAAAGCTAGCAGCAGCCTCAGGCATGAAATTATTTCATGGGCAATCCTAATAGGAAGAACAAGCTCTAAAAGAGGAACATACAAGAAATTCTCCTTCTGTCTTTTAGTGAAAATTGCCATGGGTCATAGCAACTCCAGAAAAATATGATACCCACCATTGAAATTATGTGACAAAAGAAATAAAGTAAGATCATTGAGCTTTTTCCATGGCTGGGGGTGCAGGTAGGGGTAGGCGGTCAGCCTTAACAATTAACTAGTTGTAGTAGATTGTCAAAAATATTGCCACTCCCTTAATGGGCCCCTCCCTATGGGGTACATCCCTATGGAAAGATGCTACATCCCTCCCTTCTTTGATATCAAATTTGGACAATTACTCAGGCCAGTGGCATGTGAGCAGCAGAGATGTGTGCCACTTCCAACAGAAGGTTTTCAGAACCCTTATGAAGTATACTGCCGTATGGCCATTTTTTTCTGTCACAAGGCCAGCCATGTTCTAAATATGAGAGTTTCATTAGCCTGGGTCCCAGAGTGAAGAAGACATGTAGCCAACCCATTATGGTAAGATAATACTGGCAAGGAATAAGTTCTTATAAGTCACTGAGGACTTGGGGTTATTTGTCACCACAGCGTGTTAAGCTAAGCTCACTGATAAACTAGTGACTATACTTGACAAAATGTGAGCTAGTGGTAGAAAAACATGTTAGGCATAGAAGGAAGAGCAGCATCTTGCAGTCCCATCCACTTTCAGCAAAGGACGAGCCCAAACGCAGACCCCATCTCTGAGGGCAGAGCTGGACAGACTGGAGATAGACGTTTACACAGAATGGGTACGGGCCCATGCCAGGACCAGGGCCACGGTCAAGGGCTTGGAAATAATATGAAAGAAGACGGTATCTTCCTGGAGAGTGGCAGAAAGAAAACAGCATCCCTTCTTCTAATCTTATTGCTTCTTCCCTATCTTAATCAACCAGTTCCGTAAGCCCTCCCTTTGAAATACATAGTTTTCCACCATCGTTCAGTACCTTAAAATCACTGCCATACCTTAAAATCAATCAAACTCCAAATGGGTTTTTCTTTTACTTATTTATGGGCTAAATAGTGGTTTTAGGTTGTACATCTCAGAGTCTGCTGTGACACCGAGCAGTCAGGGGTCTGGAACAGCTTCCTCCACCCCCCCATAAGTCAACTGACCTACTCCACTTCAATCTCTTTCAAATATTTGTCTTCTAATTAGATTTCATTTGTACAAAGGGTTTTGCAGCCAAAAATGTTTAGAAAACCACTGCCTCAGATAAGGCCACAAGATCGTTTCAACTATTTGAAATGATTATCATCAGATTCTGTGGACTCTGTTCTGGTCTGTCCTAATCTCAACCCTTCTTTTCTGGGCATGTGGCAGAAGGATCAGCACTACCGAGCTAAATATTCATGTGCATTGCATTTTGCTCACAGGCACTGTATAAACTATATTTAGAACTCTGAATGTTGAGATGTACTGTGTCAACACTGAAATTTAATTACTGTGATGGACTTTAAAGCCACGTACCTTCTTGCACTGTGGAGTGAATATTACCTCTCGTGTTTGCTCATTCTCCCTTACACTCCTATAGGAGAGGGTTGCAATCTATTTAGCGAGAGCGCCCACCTGCCCTTCTCTTCCAGGCAAATGAAATGAACTCTCAATTTTATGACTGTTTTATCTTTGTATTGTGAAAAAGAAGTATTGTCTTGCTAAACTCTTTGGACATTTCCCAATATGCGATATCTCCCTGCTCTTCCTATTATTACTCATTCTGGTAATAAATGATAATGTTCATTGCTAGGATTTGTAAAGCTCTGTCAGGTTAGCCCATTATTTTAAGCTCAGGTTAGGGTAAGGAATTTAGATTTATATAAGCCTGGTGCAGTTTCATTAAGAACCAAAGGCGTTTTAATTTTTCTCTCTCTTTATGCAAGGGATTTTACATTTCTTAATGTTACATTAATCAGTGTTTTAATATTTCCTCAAAACGCACCTATTCCTTGTGTGTTATTTACTGTCTTTCTCAAAGTCAATGAACAGGAATAAAAGTATCTGCGTGGTAATACAGAAACTACTGCCTTCTTGGCCCTTATTTACGTAATAGGTAAGTGGATGCTTTTAAAAATGAATCTATCCATGGTACTTTTCCTATTCCTGTATAAGATTTTGATTTTTTTTTTAATGACTGGCATAAACCCCAGGTCTGAAAACTAATAGAATTTCTGCATTTAACTGCTGATCCATAACCTTTAGGTTAGAATGTGCATCAGTTGGTTGGATGAAGCAATGCTTTTAAACTGAAATGAAAAGATTTCTATTATACTCCAGCAGGCACCAGATATGAAAGCCAGTTTGGGTGGATTATTATTAGAATGATTTTATATTAGTCTTGATAAGTGGTACAAACTAAGTGGTAGGATGTAGATACAGCCCCCTAAATGAGAATAGACAAGGAAAGGAATGTGTCTGATTACCTGACACTAGCTCAGTCTGTGAGAGGGAAAGCTCAGTAGAAGTCCAGGGGCTGGGAGAGTGAGCATATTGCCCGGGTTCTGGTCAGCACACCGTGCGTGCGTACACTGTCACTGGCCAGGGGGGGTCTGGGAAGCATGACTGTCCACCCGGCTCCCCTCAGCTCCTGTGTATGTGCAGAACTGTAGCTGTGGCTTTAAGATACTGTTTAAAGGGCAAAGCTTCCGAGGGGTGCCTGGGCGGCTCAGTGAGTTGAGCTTCAGTGTCTGACTGTTGATTACAGCTCAGGTCAGGATCTCCAGGTCATGAGATCAAGCCCCGTGTATGGCTCGATGCTCAGCGCAGAGTGTACTTGTCCTTCTTCCTCCTCCTCTGCTCCTCGCCCTACTCCCTCTCTGTCTTTCGCTCTCTAATAAATAAAGAAGATCTTTAAAGGGGGGGGGCAAGTTCTCTAGATGCTGACAGTCTGGTATAGATGAGAAGAGGCCTGCAGCATGGCCGCCCTGTCTGGCCCTGGGCTGTCTGAGGCAGTAAATAAAGTATATGCTTGAGCACAGAGGCTGGTTCAAATCCCGCTTCTATGACTTACTGGTTGGGTGACCCTGGGAAAATTATTTAATCTGTAAATTTGTAGTTTTGTCAGTAAACTGGGAGATGCCATGAGGATTAAATGAAATAATCTGGGCAAAGTGTCTAGTCCAATTCCAGACACATAATGGGCTTCTGATAAATGGAAGTTATAAAGACAGTGTGGCCCTCGGGCAGTGAAATACAGGGCTAATGAGTTCTAGTGGGACAAGAGAAATGGCATGTGGGTGGCAAAGCCTGGAGGCTGGGATTGGCAAGAGGTGCAGACAAATCCCACTGCTGGTTGTAGCAGCATAAAACACTGGTTTCTGCTGGTGAGGCCCCATCCGCACCTCCAGGAACATGAGGAGGGTACTGGGGGCACCGTGCTCCCACAAGCCTAGGGTATGCCAAGAGGGGACAGAGGAGGAAGCGGGGATGATGGACGCATAGAATTACACGTTGCTCCTTTTCCCTTTTTTATCCAGAGCCACTCTGCTCTTTGTTAGTACAGATCTCAGCCTAGAGCCCATTTACTCTGTGTGCCCCTAAACCCATCCTAAAAATGAATGCTGGACCCAGTAAAGGCTCAACGGTCATGAATACTTTTTGTAAACGTAGAGTTTGTCAAAAGAAATAGACTTTTTAAAAAATTTCATTGAGTTTTTTTAATGAAGCCGTATCCAAATAAAGTATGCAGTGCCTTGCCCACCTCTCTCCACCCTTGGCATGTCCCCTCCTGATCTCTGCTTACCGACCACAGCACACTCTGTGTTACGTAGGACACAAGGGAGAGGTCAATAAAAGTCACTAAGACATATAAGGAAAAGGAATAAAGAAGTTAACTGAATTGCAGACTTACAGCACAAAAGGACTGTACTTGGTATCTGCCGTGGATGGAATGCTGGGGGGCCCTTCGCCTGTTTGTCGTTCAGACATGTCCTCCCTTCCCTGCTCTACCGTCTGTCACAGGAAACACCATTTTTCAGGCTCTCTTGGTAATCAGCTTCTGGGTAGCTCTGGCCAGCTGGGGTCCTGGCAGAAGACTGGAGGATAGAAGGAAGGAGAAAGCGAGTATTTCTTATCAAATCAGGGTATTTCTCCCTCTGCCTTGGGCGGTTGCCGGGGGCGGGGGGTGGCATTTCCAAGTAGAAACTATGTCTCCACGGGCTCCATTCTCAACGGACGCCTCTTCCCTCAATGGCCTATGTTTCTGCAGCAGCATAGTAGTACTTGTTCCAGACTGTGCTGGTTTCTGGAAATACCACTGCCCAGGGGTAGTTGCTTCTTGCTATTGCCTGTCTTTGGGATGCCTCATCTTCCCTCGAGTGGCCTTTTAGCTCTTCCATCATCCAGGTCACCATTCCAGTATTAGTTTTTCTCTTTTTGAAGAACATAGAATGGTTTCTGTTTCTTGTCACACTCCGATTGATAACACTACACATGGTGATATGAACCTACTTCTGCCAATGACTCAGAAAAGGAAAGTTAAGGTATTTAAGCAGATATATGTCTACACAGCTCTGAATAAAAACAAAAATGCATGAATAATGCACCAAGACATTCCATCACAGCAAATCACTGTGTTGGTCTCTAATATTTCATGCCATTTGCAAATATCTCCCTGTTTGTTATTCTAGGGATTTTTCATTAGAGCTAAACTATTTCACGTGACAGTCAAATACTTCTATAGTAGTGTGCAAGAATTCTGCACTTTTCCAGGTGAGAAAAACAGCTCTGAACTAAATTTTCCCTTCGCCCTGTGCTTTCTAACTTGTAGTCCATTTCTCCTCACCAGAAGCCCTGCCCAAGGCCCTGATACAAAGGAATTTGCATGGTCCTCAGGACAAGGTTCCCTGACCTGCTTCTCCCTATCTCCTGAATAAGAAACCTGGAAAGAGATTTTATTTAGTGGTTAAAGTATAAAACTTGCTAATTTTTTGTAAGAATTTAGACAGTAGTTTGTAAAATGGGCCATGAAAATAATTAATGCTTGAAATGCAGCATTACTGTGATACAACATGTCGAGTGGGGAGCTGACCCCTCAGAGGACTAGTCCCAACTGCACGGCTACGTGAGTAACACTGAGAACCCATCTGAAAGAAGGGAATAGAAAAACTATCTTATTTTTAAGGATGGCTTCAATTAGCTTTGAAAACAGCAAGATCCCACTAAAGAAGCAGATACACTGGGCATTTAGATAAAGAGTCAGAAACCAATTCTTCCTTGATGACCAGCCCCTCTTCATGCATAGAGCTTTGTGTCCACACCAAGTTTGGGAAGGAGGGGACAACCATAGTCCTAATTTTCTCTCCAAGGGGTAGAAAGTGGGTTCCCGGTCTATTCTTATAATCCATTGTGTATTCATTGCAGCCTTCCCTTTCCCTGGATGCAGTACTCTGCAAACCGGGAGTGTATTTTAGTCATCTCCAGCTGCGTCCAATGGCAGCTAAGAGCAGGATCAGCAAGTGGCCTTGGAAAATGTGTTCAGAGCGGCTAAGTTATACCCATGTGGTACATCTGTACTCAAGATGTACTTCTTTCTTCTCCATGTTTCCTAGGGTACATAGGATTCTGTAATCAGGACCCATACTTTCCTGAGGTCCTGAGCAACTGCTTAATGTGGCCGCATTTCATCTGCCATTACTTTCGGGGTCTTTTAACGGGAAAGAACATATCCCTTCTGTGAAGGAAATAGGATTAGGATTTTAGAAAGGCTATAAAATAACACAACAATAAATTCTTCAATACCCAACTGTCAGATATGTTTCACCTAATTGCAAATATCAGATTACTTTTTTAATTATTTCAGACCCATACTGGGAATTATTCAAGAACCATATATTAGAGGAGAAAATAGGCTTACCTTTCCTATTGTCAGACTCCAGACATCCACACAGATCTTCACGGTGCAGATTTCAGCAACCCTTTTAATACTGACTTATTTCCAATCAGCACTGCAAGATCAAAAAAGACAAACCCTCTGTGGATCCCCTCACATTTTTTTTAACTCATGTTTAAAATTAATAATTTTCTTAGTCATTCAACAGTGAATAATAAAGCTGAGCTCACTTATTTAAAGTTTTAAAATAGCTCCAGATTAGTTCTCTGTGGAATTAATACAGGAAGCCAGTATGCAGACATCCAGTCACTCACTGCCCCAGGGTTTCAGCCCTGACTGTGTGACCTTGGGCAGGTTCTTTAATTGTACTCAGTGTACTGTTTTCTCTGGAAAAGGCAGATGATAATGGTGTTTACCTTGGATAATTATTATAAGGATTAAAGTAGATCATTTGTTTGTTCATTATTCAGTAAATATGTTTTGAGCATCTCCTACGTAACAGACATGGAGCCTGTCCTTGTTGAATTTATGGTTTGGAAGGGGAAATAGAAATTAATCAAATAATTACCCAAATAATGTATAATTATTTATATATTATATTTATGTATTACTTATATATTAATGTATATTATATGTTATTTATATATTATGTATATAAATATAATTACACGTAGATGAGAGCTACAAAAAGAAGACATTTGATGCTATAAGAAATATGAGAGGAGGATTTCCCTTAATCTGGGGAGAGGAGAGGGTCAAGGAAGGTTGTCTGAAGAAATGCCAATGAGTTTGAGATGTGTAGGATTCTTACAAGTGAACTAGGCAGTGTGGGGGGGGAGGGGTGGGAGTGGGGGTAGACATTTCAGACAGCGAGAACATGTGCTTAGGTTTTCTCTAGTACCCATCACACTAAAACAACCATTGTCAACCTTCTTTCTGGTTATGTTTATTTTTTTTTCAACCAAACAAGCTTCATTTCAATGCAGAAATTTGGGGAATTCCTTTGACAGTAGGTGTGTATGTGGGTCCTTTATATTTTGCAGACTGCAGGGTCAGTGTGCATGAAGTACATTTCTCCCAGACACATGTGATGGGCACATGTTGTCATTCATTCAGAAAACACTTACCAGCCATCTATCCATGCCAGCCCTACCCTAAAGGCTAAGGATACAGAGATGAATGAGGCACAGCCTCTGATTTCAAAGACTTCAATCCTAGAGTTTAGTGAGGAAAAGAGATACCAAAGCACATATTTACAATATGCCATATCAGAGCTGTGTGTGTTTGGTCAATAAATTCTGATGACAAGCAGAATGGCCTGGCTGCCTCTGTCTGGATGAGTCAATGACATCTCCACCGAGAGGGTAATGCATGAGCAGAATTTTCAAGGAAACCCAGGATGAGCGTTCCAGAAAAGCATGTATAAAGATGCCACATCTATATCTCCAGGACCTAGAAAAGCACCTGGAACCTAGTATCTACACAGTAAATAAGTTTAGTTTACAAATAGCACAATAATTGTTCAAATATACTAGGCAAGTAGTCAACTTTAGATATGTGGCTAGAAATGTAAACAGAGGTAAAATAGTGAAGATATTTTAAGGCGAGATGAAGAATCCTAGATTTTATTCACCGGTCTTGATGGTGGGAAGCAACTGAAGTATTTTTAGCCAGGAGAATGACGTAATCATCTTTGCATTATAGGAAAATCACTGTGACAGCAGTTTAGGAGACGGGAGAGTGGCAGAAAAGACTGAAGGCTGAGAGACCTAGGACAGAGAAGATGAGGTCCCAAGTGAATGAAGATGAAGCGGGTAGAGAATTTGAGAGACATTTTGACGTAAAATCTAGCAATCACACGTGGACTTAAGGGAGAACAAAGTGACAGGGATGGCAGGAGATAGTTGTGGTCTATATGGCCGCTGACACCATTAATTGAGATGGGGATAGGGAAATGGGATGAGAAAACATACAAAGGTTGGTTTGGAGCATGTTATGGATGAGGAGCTTCATACACAGGGGAAATGTCCAGATATAAAGAGCCCTGGGCCTCCTGTATAGCTTCAGAGATCACCAACTTATTTACTCACTCGTTCCCACACTAACTTAGGGGAGCACTTGGCTGGCTCAGTTGGTAGAGCATGCAACTCTTGATCTCAAGGTCTTGAGTTCAAGCCCCACATTGGGTGAAGAGCTTACTTAAAAAAACAAAAGCAAACAAACAAAAAAACTATTCACTCCCTTAAAGAAGAAGGTATCAAAGAGAACATGGGGTCGCCTGACTCTTGCACTGTTCACCCTCCACCGACTTCATCTCAGACCTTCTGGGCATTCCTTCCTAGTCACTGAAGACTGTGTGAACTAGCACACGTCCCCCCTCTGCCCCAATTGCTGCTGTTGCCCAGCTATTGTCCTTGAATGTGATAGCTGTCTTGTGTTGACCTTCTCAGGACAGGAAAACTGAGATGAATGCTAAGTGACATCTTGTCCTCCTGGACACCCATCTAGAGGTACTTAAGAAATAAAGCCACACCCTACCTTACATGGAATGTTAGAGACTGAAGAATCTTACAGAGAAGCAAAAGAACATTTTATAGAACAAATCTACTTTTAAAAGAACCATTTATTTCCATACACAAAGAATAGAAAATATTTTTGTGTGTATTTTGTCCTCTTCTCTTTTTTTTTAATGGATATCCACTCACATTTGCTAAGTTGCTAAGAGTTAAAACTGTCAACATGATTTCTTTTAAATAACTCCTTGGGAAAGCACTTAAAGCCTCCATTTATTATCCAAATGTAACTTAAGGACAAGAATGGAAGAATTATTTCTGAAAGAAAATAATCAATGAATCATTTATCAGTTTTCCTGCCCTTTGTATAACAAATTATAATTAGTTGATGTCTTTGTTGGCAAGTGCTTATCAGACAAAATGCAGTATAGAAGCAAAGGAAAATTCTGTAAAGAACTGTGTTGTTTTGCTAATTGTGATGCTATCACTGGAATTTTATGTGATTGCATTGTTAATTTTTAATTTGGTATCCTTAGTAGCAACAAGGTTATTAGCACCTACCTAGAGTTCTTAGTGCCCATATTAGATAATAAAATCTTAGTATGGTGAACATTTGGAAAGAAACATCCATCTAAGTCAGAAAAGAGACCTAGAAGGCTCTGGTAGCCTTAAACAGGGCACATTTTTTTAAAGATCTTGTTTGTTTGTTTGTTTGTTTGTTTGTTTGTTTGTTTGAGAGATAGAGAGTGAGCAGGGCTGGGGCTGCAGAGAGAGAGAAGGAGAGAATCTCAAACAGACTCGGTGCTGAGCAAGGAGCCCAGCACAGAGCTCGATCTTACAACCCTGAGATCATGACCTGAGCCAAAATCAAGAGTCAGATGCTTAACCAACTGAGCCACCCAGGCACCCCAAATAGGGCACAATTTTAAGAAATAGAATTTGGCAGAATAAAAAAATACTTTATCAACCATCTTTCTAAACTACTTTTATATTTTCTTTTTTGGGTAAAAAATATACCAGATTCCATCTAGAGTTTTAGAATCATGTCTCAGATTCTTTGTTGAGACTCTTTGCCTAAAAGTTTGTTCTCATTCCAATAATTAATCACTGAATGCCTACTAGTTTTGATACTTGATGGGGAATCAAAGATAATGGGACCCAGTCTCTGCTCTCAAGGTATTCACACCAGAGTCTAGTGGGCAGCACAGGCCTATAGACAAATAATTTTATCACAACATAATAAGCATGCTAATGTAGTAGGTCATACATCGCAGTGATGACACAGGAGACCACTTACTCACATGGAATGACACCCACTCACCTGTGGAAATCTCTAGAAATTACCCAGATTTACACACAGCCCATCACAATCAGCACAACAAAGAACTTGGGGTGGAAGGGATTCTCCTGCTGCCTCCTCCCACATTTCATCCACAAGGAGCTGCTGGATTGGCTTTGGACATGGCTCTGAACATGGGTTGGGGGATAACCTTCAGTAGCTACTGAAATCCAGGTACTTGGCCATATGGTTTTAATTGTGGCTCCTCCAAATAAATATATATTTTTCTGACAATTATAGAGAATGAAAAATACTAACATAAAAATGAAGCTATTTCTACACATTCAGAACTAATTTTGTTTTTAATTAGAGAGCTAGCAGTCTCATCAGTCAATATTACAAATATGATATCCCACAATTTCCATTTGCAATAGTATTCATGGATAAACAAAAAAGAACACATCTCATCTACCCAACTCTTTAAAGATTTTGCTCTCCTCTTAGAAAGAAACCTACTGTCCCTAAATATCTTTCTTTTTTTTTTTTTTAAAGATTTTATTTATTTATTTGACAGGAGGGAGATCACAAGTAGGCAGAGAGGCAGGCAGAGAGAGAGGGGGAAGCAGGCTCCCTGCTGAGCAGAGAGCCCAATGCAGGGCTTGATCCCAGGACCCTGAGATCATGACCTCAGCATAAGGCAGAAGCTTTAACCCACTAAGCCACCTAGGTGCCCCCCTCAATATCTTTCTTGACGTTTAAAATCTTCAAAACTATCAGACATTTCTAATACTCTTACTACTTCCAGCTTCTCTGAAAATCTGTTATCACTTTATACTTTATAATAAATTCTTTTTTTTTAATTTTTTATTATTTATTTTTTTTAAAGATTTTATTTATTTTTTTGACAGAGAGAGAACACAAGTAGGCAGACAGGCAGGCAGAGAGAGAGGGGGAAGCAGGCTCCTTGCTGAGCAGA
>CM053606.1:54639829-54652279 GCA_028646535.1 Procyon lotor
TTGAATTGATTTCTGTGACTATTCAATAGATGCATGAATGTTTTTCTGGATGCATGAAAAAAATATATACCATTTCTCATCTGTCTGCAGTATCTCCAAGGAGGTAATGATATGAGTCATCAGTATTCACCAGGCAGTGTTCCTCTAACAGACTCATAGGTCTCTTATAGTGCACACTTAGCAATATGGATACTCAGAACTAACTCTAGCACAAGAAGTACACCCTGCCAATGGGGCAGTATCACATTGTCCTCTTTGGGGACATCTTGCAGAATCCATACAGCAGTCCTGAAGCTATTCTCTTGGCATCCAGGTGACAGCTGAAGTATAAGGAATATAGCCTCATGCCAGGCAAGTGTGAGAGCTACCATGGTTTAAAAGCCTCATACCTGACAGGAACCGATGTCTCCTAGAACAATGCCACTGCACAGTTCCCAAGACCCCAACAAGAGTCATGCCAATTAGAAAGAGTCCCCACTCAAGTAAGCTCAATTCTATTGCTTCCTCTCTGAGGTTCATAGTTCTCCCAGATCAGATGCAATTTATCAACCAGGTGTCATTTTTATCATAAGCAATTTGGCCTGCTAATGTAGTTGAATATTCTATCTTATTAGGTTACAGGGGACGAGAGCTAGAAAGTTGACTGAAGGTCAGATTCTCATGCGGAAGGAGAAAGACAGCATCTAGTGTATATTAGCTTTAAAAACAAAAAGGAGAGACTTGAAAAAGAAACATTTAAAATTTTGAAGTTTTAGATTTACAATCTATATTGTCAAGAATGTAGTACAGAGAGAGTTCCCATATATCCCACACTGAGTTTCCCTTATTATTAGCATCTCACATTACTATTTTTCATTTGTCATAAATAATGAACCAAGATCTATATATCAAATTATTATGAACTAAGATACATATGTTATTCAGATTACCTAATTTAAAAAAAAGGGACAACTTTTCATTGGTGATATATTCTATACTTAATCCATTGCATACTTAAAATGTTCAGAAACCACTTAAGATTGTTTGACCAAGACAGGATTCATTCCAAGTATGGTACTTACAACCCAGAGTGTTGAGCATGTAAAAGTTTTTAGGTCCACATACTGATTTGTAATTCCCAAGAGCCAGTAAGTATTAATAAACATCATTGATATGTAGTAGGCCACTTTGGATTTGCTTTTCACATTGATTACAGTTAGCTGTACAAAAGTGAGCTACAGATTTTAAACCTTTGCATTTCTCTCTTTTTGGGGGGGGTATTAGTTTCAATAGGTGTACAATATAATGATTCAACAATTCTATATATTACTCCATGCTCATCATAAGTGTACTCTTAATCCTCTTCACGCCATTTCATCCCCTTATTTCACCCATCCCCCCACTGACCTCTCCTATGGCAACCACCAGTTTGTTCTCTATATTTAAGAGTCCGGTTTTTTGTTTGACTCTTTTTTTCTGTGTTCATTTATTTTATTTCTTAAATCCCATATATAGTGAAATCATATGGTATTTGTCTTTCTATGATTGACTTATTTCACTTAGCATTATACTTTCTAGATCCATCCATGTTTGAAATCGCAAATGGCAAGATTTCATTCTTTTTTATGGTTGAATAATATTCCATTGTGTACATATACCACATCTTCTTTATCCGTCTTTTGATGGACACTTGTATTGCTTTTATATCCTGTCTACTGTATATAATTCTGCCATAAACATAGGGGTGCACCTATCTTTTCAAATTAGTGTTTTTGTTTTCTTTTGGTAAATACCCAATAGTGGAATTACTGGATCACATGGTAATACTATTTTTTAATTTTTTTGAGGAATCTCCATACTGCTCTCCACAGTGGCTGCCCCAGTTTGCATTCCCACCAACAGTGCACAAGAGTCACTGTTTTTCCACATCCCTGTGCCAACACTTGTTAATTTTAGCCATTCTGACAGGTGTGAGGTGTTACCTCATTGTGGTTTTGATTTGCATTTCCCTGAGGATGAGTGATGCTTTTCATGTGTCTATTGGCCATCTGTATATCTTCTTTGGAGAAACATCTGTTCATGTCTTCTGCCCATTTTTTATTGGATTATTAGTTTTTCATGTGTGTTGAGTTGTATAAGTTCTTTCTATATTTTGGATATTAACTCCTTATCAGATATCATTTGCAAAAATCTTTTCCCATTCAGTAGATTGTCTTTTTTGTGTTGATGGTTTCCTTAGCCGTCCAAAAGCATTTCATTTTGGTATAGTCCCAATAGTTTAACTTTGCTTTTGTTCCCCTTGCCTCAGGAGACCTATCTAGAAAAATGTTTCTACAGTCAGTGTCAAAGAAATTATTGCCTAAGTTTTTGTCTAGGAATTTTATGGTTTCAGGTTTCATATTTAGGTCTTTAATCCATTTAGAGTCTATTTTTGTGTATGGTGTAAGAAAGTGGTTCAGTTTCATTCTTTTACATTTAGCTGTCCACTTTTTCCAACATCACTTGTTGAAGACTACCTTTTTCCTATTGTATATTCTTGCCTCTTTTGTCATAGATTAATTGATCCATGAAATTGTGCATTTATTTCTGGGCTCTATTCTGTTCCATTGATCTATGAGTCTATTATTGTGCCAATACCATACTACTTAGACTACTACAGCTTTGTAGTATATTTTGCAATCTGGGATTGTGATACTTCCAGTTCTGTTTTGTTTTCAAGGTTGATTTGTGTTTTTCTTATAGTTTCTTATTTTCTTATAGTTTCTTTTCAAGGATATATATATATATATATATATATAGTTCTGTTCCATTTCTTACCTGCCTCTCAAAATAATGGTCCCCTTGGCTTAGGGAAAAGAGAATGTCTTATAGTCGGTTACTATGGAAAAGTAGTGACAGAATTTGAGTCACCTGAGCAAGTTTATTTAAGGTACCAGTCACTGAGATTCACTGCAGGGACTCTGAATTAATTGATCTGTGTAGTCCCCTCATCCCCATTGTTAAGTGCTCCCCTGGTGATTCTAATGTACCACCAAAGCTGAGAACCACTGCATTGGAAAATGCAGTTTATCTTTTTTAAGTCAGATAAGCACATGAAATGTGGGCCTTCTTTATTAAGATGAGGCCTAGAAGACTCTTAGAAAGCTCTTCAAGGACCTCCTGCTTTAGCTTCTGTTTCCTTTTTGCCTCTCAAGCAGAATTAATTACTCCCTCCCTAAAAACTTATACATCCTCTTTTATTTTACTTATCATATGAAATTATAATTATTTGTTCAATACCTGTCTCTCCAGTTCAACAGTCTGTCTCTGAGGTACAGAGCATGCCCTGTTCATGTAGATAGCCTCAGCTTTTAATACAATTTCCAACATATAATAATTGCTCAATAAGTGTTCTAGGAAGGAAGGGTGAGGCACAAATCTGGGGGGAGGAGGGGAGAAGCCCAAAGTATTATTTAGTCTTAATTGAAAAAAATTCTTCTTGGGCAAACACTACTCCGAATTCTAAGAAATTCACTATAGATATATCTATATATATTGTATTGTGACTGATACTGAGATATACAGCAGCTATCATTTTTTAAATTTAAATAATTTAGCTTAGCATCTCATTTCAGAAAACAAAGCAATGTATAGTGAAATAGGGATTGCTAACAAGTGAATGACTAGTTCCATTGAGCTACAATAAAATTGAAATAACATCAGGCCAGGACTTTCCCCTGTATTTCACATGTTAGAATATTTGTGATGACTTGCTATCAATGGATTGTACACTTGGCCAGTCACAATCTGGGGCTCCACACACAGAGGTGTATGGGATGCTGTCATTCTCTTTAGATCTGAACTCAATTTTGACTGAACATGTTTATACTTGTGAGCTTATAATTATTCTTGAGTTTAAGAAGTGGTTTAAAAGGTTTCTTTTTTTTTTTTCTTACTGCTGTGTTTTCAGAGAACTCACTGGCCTAAAAGATTCTAATAAAAGCAAAGAAAACATTAATAAAAGCAAAGAAAATCCATAGTTCAGTTTGCATCTGAAAGTATAAAGCAAAGAGATACTGGGCAGTTTTCTACTGATTCATTTTCTCACGTCAAATGGGAAATAGGTATTCCCATTTGACTAATCATTCACTTCAGGTCATCTTACATTCATTTATTCAATAAATATAAGTTGCTTGTTTACCATGTCATGAGTCCTGGTGAGAACCGTGGTGTTTCCTTCCCTTTCTAGTGGAAATCTATAGCCACACCCAGAACAAACACAGGTGTTTGCGTGTGCACATGCACACACACACACACACACACACACACACACACACACCATTTGCCATATAGAACTGAATGGAAGATGAAAATACAAATTAAGAAATTTATCTCTTTAAAGATTTTGTTTGTTTATTTGACAGAGAGAGATCACAAGTAGGCAGAGAGGCAGGCAGAGGGGAGGGGGGAAGTAGGCTACCCGCTGAGCAGAGAGCCCAATGCAGGCTGGATCCCAGGACCCTGAGATCATGACCCGAGCCGAAGGCAGAGGCTTTAACCCACTGAGCCACCCAGGCGCCCCATAGACTACTATTTTGAAAGAAATTTAAAAAGCGGATCCTTTGGACTTAAGCAAACGGACCTCCGGACAGCTGAAAACAAACTATTAGTAAACAGAAGGCTTCTGTACTTGTATTGTCGTTTTATAAAGAAGAAACAGAGACTTAAAGAGATTTGAGTAATGGACCCAAATTCACACTGCTAGTAAGTATCAGAGCTGGGATTGAAGCCCCAGGGGCCTGTGCTCTTTCTGCTGAGCCCTTCCTAAAAGAATGCATTTGCTTATGCTCTTCGCTCTGTGTGGCATGTTTCCTCTCCACCAGGCCCTTATTTTAGTTGTCCAGGCTCAATTTAAGTGCACGCTGTCGACCAAGACGGCAGATACTCCAGGAGCTGGGTGTCAATCAGACTCCGGGAGCTCAGGGATCCCATGCACTACTAGGGCGTTTCTTCAATAATACCAATGCCTACCACATACTCCCTCCTATACCTATGTAAAAAATAAATTTCTGACAAAAATATGTGAAATCTAAGTATATCTAATTCTCACTGCATTTCTGTGTTTTTAAGGGCAAGTAAAAACACTGGATGAAATATGAGTATTGAAATTTATTTTTGAAGAGTAATTTACCTTTTTAGTACTGTTTGCTTCTTTTTTTCAAAACTGTAGGTTTCTTGCATTGCTTTTTTTCTTACAGATATTTTTAGGATTATAATTTCCATAAATTTGGTAGAAGAAATCTCATTAATGCCTCTCATTTATTTTTCATTAGCTGTTCACATTAAAATAAGTTGTCCTTTATCATTCTGTTATGCGCAAAATAATTGAAATGTTTATGTAAGTTTTGTGAGGGTTTTTTTTTTTTTGTAGCTTTAGAGTAGGAGCTTATTATAAAGGAACTATAGTAGAGTCAACATTTTGCGGTGAAAAGCAGTTGAGTGCTCTGTCCACATGTGAAAAGTAGTTGAGTGCTCTGTCCACATATGAAAAATCAAGTATAATTCAACTCAGAAGCATGGATTACCTGGATTCCAAGAAATTATGATAAAATGGGTTGTTTGCTTATTTTGTCACTCTCTTTATTATTTAGCCTGGTGTGTGTGTGTGATAACAAGAGTGTCATTTAGAAAACAGAAAAGTAATTCATTTTCTATCATATTTTATTATCTGGAGTGATACACACAATGAGGTTATGATCATTAATACTCAAATTTCAGAACACACAATTTGATATCCTATGTGCTATGTTTATTCTCCATAGCTAGAAAACTAATCTAGGTGGAAGAGAAAAATAAGTAAGAATTAAAAATCTTTTTTAGGGCAAAGATTATTTTAAAGCACACTAATCTGGAAATGGGATCCCCTTCACCTCTCTCAAATGAAGAGTCATATTTCATCCCTACTCTCATTATTCAGTCCAACCTTCTGTGAGTACCCACTCTGAGTACATACATTCTGCTGAAGGCAGGCATGTAAGGACTTTTAAGACATGACCCCTGTGCCCCTCTCCCTTCCAAAAAGTCCTGGGTCTGAATGTATACCAGTCACTACATCATCCTGTATATAAATCTGTTTCTCCTCTCTGGCTATCTCACTTGTGCTGAAAATGCACTGATCTGTCTCTGATAGATGGCTATCTGATACATTTTAAAACGTCAAGGTTATTATAAAATAGATGCATCGAAGACATTTTTTTGCCAGCTTCCAGCTTATGAATATGGATCGGCTTTAATAATTAGGTTAGAACACTACTTCAGAAGCCATTTATCTAATCTATTTTTCCAAATTCTATTTCACTGAAAAGTTTCCAGGAAATGGTCATCCACAAAATGGGCAAGATGTACTAGAGGTCAAGATGCCACCTAAAATGTCTTCTCTTTCAGGAAAACAGCATATTAAAGTTCACTAATTTTAGTCCTCTTTGCCTTTTATTTTCTAGTGTTCACTGAAATGTAACTGGATAAATAGTAAGAATAAAATGAAATGAGTAAAGTAATTTGAGGAAAATGTATAGTTATTTTAAATAAATAACAGAATTAGGACGTTGGGTCTTAGTTAAAAGAGATTAATTATAAGGTAAAACATTTCAACCATTAGCTCAAGAAGCTATAGGAATTTATTATTCCAAAGTTGAAAGAAGAGATTAAAGAAGAGGCAATGAAATTAAAAGTTAAAGAGAATTTATACATAGAGAACTCCTATCATGTGCTGGCATGAAGCTTGGTTTCAAATACTATGTTTTACTTAATCCTTACAACAACCTCATGAGGTAGGGAAAATTATTCCATTTACAAGGGCACTGTGGCTGAGAGAAATTCCTCGTCTTTCTTCCAAAGCTTGGAACAGCTAGTCAGTGGCCAAGTCAGGATCCAAACCTAGATCTCCTAAGAAAAACCACTTAGCGTCCATCACCTGTAGACTGAATAGATGAAACCGGTCTACTCTGGAATAAGGAAGTAATGCAGTGGGAATAAGGAGATCAGCACAGGCTGAAAAGGACCAGTTGAGGGAGAGATGAGAGCAGTATCACTCACAAAGGAGGAAAAAGAGAAAGGTGGAGCAGTAAGAAGTCTAACTAGCATTTGGCATGGGCAAGATCCAAACAGGGTCTGGGGTGGAGAGGGAGATATACTTCTTCAATCCAAATGAATGAGGACACATAATAAATGCAGAGGAGTTTAAGGAACCGAACAGGGAAGATAGGGAAGAAGAAATTTCAGACTTTTATTTTTTATTTTTTTAAGTTTTTTTTTTTTATTCGTTTGAGAGAGAGAGAGCAAGATCACGGCGGGGGCGGGGGGGGGGACAGACAGGTCAGAAGCAAACTCACTGCTGAGCAGGGAGCCTCAATCCCAGGACTCAGGGACTCAATCCCAGGACTCTAGGATCATGACCTGAGCCAAAGGCAGATGCTTAACCAACTGAGCGACCCAGGCGCCCCTAGAGACTTAGTTTCTAATTGGTTTGCCAAGTAAGGGATGAGGTCATCCTGTGAGAAAGGAAGGATGTTAATAGGGCTTCTAGGAAGAGGAAAAAGCTGTCCCATGTACCTTTGACTGCTGAAAAACAAAACCCACACAATGTGGGTTAAACTTTTAAAAGTAGTGGGTCAAACTTTTAAAAATAATGTTTTGCTGTGGGTGTTGTCATGAGGCTGTGTCAAAGTGACTTAACTCTATGGGATATTGAGTACCCATTGGAATGGATTTGTCCAGCATTTACATAATGAGTATTTAAATGCAGCAGACATAATTTCAAGGGCTTTAACATGAATGAATAAAAGTCAATGCTATTGTATTTTTAGAAGAAAGAAAGAGGAAAAAGAATTGGAGAAAATTAAAGATAGCCCTAACTACAGACAGCTCGGTTAAAGATTGTGTGAAGCAAGCACATGGGAACAAGCTTCAGTGTGAAAATCTGATGCTGTTAGTGCACCCAAGTTATCACTGGAGACTGCTTTTGTGGGGGGTAAGAGCTGGAGATGAGCATGGGGAGAGAAAAGGAAGGATGGGCAGGTGTGTGTGTGTGTGTGTGTGTCTCGTGTGCATGCACCCTCAAAGAGGAGATTATGAGTGAATGTAGAGTCCAGGAAAGGCAATAATAGGAGGAAAGACATGAAATTACACCTGAGACCTCCTAAATCATTTTGTTTGTAAGTTGTTAATATAATGATAGATTTGTGATTTTTAAGTAGTAAGGCAAGCAAAGGAAATGTGCTTTTCAAAGAATCTTAAATTTGATATCCAATTGAAGATAAATTTCTTTAAAACAGCCCCCAAAACACAAACTATGAAGAAAAAGGTTGATACATTTGTTTACTCTTATTAACTTTACTAATTAATAAATTGATGTAGTGATCTTTATTTTTAAAAATTTCATCAGTTTAATGGATTAATTTTAAGTTAAAAAGATTCAAGGAAAATAGTAAAAAAGATATGCCACAGTGAGAGAAGATACTTATAACACATACATATGGGAGTAGCATCAAGGATTCCTAAAAAATCCTTAAGAAAAAGAAAAACAATTCACTGGAAAAAAAAAAAGGCAATACTCTCAATAGGCATTTCACTAAAGAAGAATAGGGGCACCTGGGTGGCTCAGTCGTTGAGCGTCTGCCTTCGGCTCAGGTCATGATCCCAGGGTCCTGGGATCGAGCCCCACATCGGGCTCCCTGCTCAGCGGGAAGCCTGCTTCTCCCGCTACCATTCCCTCTGCTCGTGTTCCCTCTCTCGCTGTGTTTCTCGCTGTCAAATAAATAAAAAATCTTTTAAAAGAAACAAAAGAAACATGAATAGCTGATCAACATGTGAAAATATTCTCAACCTCATCAGTAATCAGGGCAATACAAATTTACATCAAGGTACATCCCATTGGCAAAACTTTTAAGGTCTGAAAATATGTAGTATTACTGAGGATAAAGAATAGCTAACTTGTCTATGCTATTGATTGGAGTATAAATTTTTCCCAGCCCCTTGGAAAACAATGTGGAATCATCTTGTAGTTGAACATTTGCTTATCTTTCTATCTAGCAGTTCTACTCATAGATAGTTCCCTGGAGAAACACTAGTGCAGGTGTGTGAATATTCATATTGGTAACATTTGCAAGAGGAAAAAAACCTGGAAACATCTCAACTATCCATTGACAAAAGAATGGATAAGTAAATTGTTATGTACCCATAAATGTATTTTACTATGGTAGTAAAAAAAGAAAAAATGAATGAACTGCAGCCACAAACATTAACAGAGATGAATCTCACAAAATATTGAGTGAAAAAGACAAGTCACAGAGGAACATATACAAAATAATGCCATTTACATAAAGCCAAAAAACTCACAAAACCAAATAACATCTTGTTCATGGACACATACGTGTGTAGTAAAACTATACTGGAAAAAAAAATGAAGTGATAAATCCAAAAACTAAAATAACGATCACTCCTGCTAGGGAGACGGGATTGGAAGTCAAGGATCTGAATTGGTAATACTGTATTTCTTAAGCTTGGTAGTTCATTATTCTATGGACTATGAATATATTACCTCTAGTCCTTCACATGTATGAAATGTTTCATAATAATAATGTAGGTAAATCTGGGCAAAAGTTAAATGAGAAATAAAAAATCAAGCATATAGAAGAAAACTTGGTGTTAGTCTATAAACATGCATGTTTGGTTCAAATGCATAAATCTTTGTGACTCTCATTCTGCACTACATAAAAAATTGGGCCTTGCAAAGTCACAGTTTTTTAAAAGAATGGCTGAATATTTGAATCATGAGAACAGACGAATTTGGTGTTTCATTTTTAATAGGTAAGAAGTACTTTATTATAATGAATCTGTCAATTTAGCTTCTGTACATAACACAAGATTAAAAGTATGTAGTGTAATATTTCCCAGAATATGTTCTACAAAACATCAGATGTTAAGGGTTCTGTAATCAAATGTGTTCAGGAAATGCTGGATACTACACCCACTCTTAGAAATTCATAAGTAAGCACCTAATCTGCCTGCTAGAATAGTTTTTTTTTAATGAAAAGAACAGTATGCATAATTTAAATATTCTCTGTGAGAGAAGAAAAGAGAATATAAATGTAATCTCTAGCAATGTCTAAAAGAACTGTGCATCAAATTACATCTCTAACAGTGTCATCTCCATCTCCTGCTTTGACCCCTTGCCCTCTGTTGACACATCAATTGTTCGAGTTCCTCAAACACCCATTCTTGTTCCTCTTCTCTCCATGATCCCTATTCCTCCCCTGCAGATGATAATCTTATTATTTCAAGATTTCTCCTTACCCCAACTCATACCCTACATTTATCTTGGAACTCCACAAACTGAAGTTCCACAGGCATCTCAAATTTAACACATCCAAACTAGACTCTGTTATCTTACACCCTAAAATAACATGACCTCTGGATTCTCCATTTCCATTATGGTGTCATCATCCCAGCTAGTTTTCAAATTAGAAATAACTTTAGTTTGACTCTTTGCTGCGTCTTCTTGCATTCATCTTGCTATTCTTCTAGAATGTTCCTTAGCTCTGTTCTCTCTTCTCTCTAATCCTTTGTGACACTGTAGTCTCTATCTCCATTATGGCTTAACTGGGTTTCCTATTTTGTCATTCTGTCACCAGTATTTCCCAAATGCAAATGCAGCTCATAGCCCACATAAGCTTATTATCATAAAATCTAATCATATTGTTTCCTAATAAACATCTGCTAGCCCTCTGTAGCTTAAAAGGTACAATCCAAATACACACATGTAGCAAAGAAGGCTCTTTCACAGTCTGACATTACGAAATCTACCTCTTTAGTGTTATTACCTGCCATTCCATCTTAGACACTCTGTGATGTGGTGACATTAAACTCCTCATTGTCCCCTGAATGTGTTGTAGTTTAATTTCTCTGACTTTCATCATATACTGATCCCTCTGCCCAGAATGCTCTTTCTTCATCTAATAAGCAAACTCCTATTCATACTTCAATACCCAGAAATAGCCCTCTTATAAAGACTTTCTCCAACATCCACAATAAAAGCTAGTCACTTTATTTTCTATACTACCAAAAATCTGTTTGGACCTTCACTGTAGCACCTAATATATCATATTGTCTCTTCATCTAAACTTTGTCCTTCTTGAATTTTCCATAACCTATGGGCACTTAGAAGAATCTCACTAAATGTATGGATTAATGAATAAAAGGCCAGATCTTACTTACATCCTTAAACCTTTCTTGTTATCAATCTTACTGAACTTAATTTTTGGTGTAAACTTATTTCATCTTTTTTAAGGTCATGTTTCAGGATTATTCTCACTTTAGTCTTCTTATTTTAAAAATAGTTTTTTTATTAAGCCTATTGAAATTTATTAAAATAAAGCATTTTGCTCTCCTTACTGCTAATTACTAGTGGCTCTTCCCAAGATCTTTCTTTTTCCCTTCACTGAGAACAAATGTAGCTGTAGAATCTCTGATCATTTCCATTTTTCTCAGCCTTCTGAACTCATGGTTCAATAACTAAGGAAAGTCTCCATTATGATCAAGCCCAATGCTACCATATTCTTAACCTTTGTTCTAATAGAAAAAGAAGCCCCTCCCAGGTGAAGGATTACTGAAAGGCATTCCTTTATCTGGGCTGATAAAACCAGAACCATGGCAAATAGAATAAAGACCAGTTTCAGACCCCAGGTGCCCCTAGTTTCCTCCCAGCCTTGCGCTCTTGTGCAGGGGACAAGCCGCACAGCCATGACCTACCGCTCTGATTCTGACTCAGCAGCCCTGTACCTGATATGGTCCCATGACGGCCCCAGCCAAGCATACCACTTGCCTAATTATCCTTGGCAGCCAGCCTGCTGCGAGGTGAGAATGCCTTTTAAACTACTTCCTTTATAAGAAATCTTCTGATACATTGAAATGAACCAATCAGTCAACACAAATGGGAATTTTCATGAGTCTGTGACAAATTCTGATTAAAATGTAGTTTTTACCCAAAGCTTTAGTGCCCTGCTTCATATGAAGTACAAATTCATTAGAAAATAGCAAGTCCATTCTAAGCCAATGAGGTGGCCCTAAGTACATGAACCAAAGGCAAGGACATGCTGATGTGAATTAAAAAGTCAGGCACACATAGAATAAGTGAGTCCAGTGTCCAACGAGTTTAGGAAATAAATAAATAGAGGAGACTAAAGGTATTTGGTCCTTTAATCAACAAATATTTATTGAGCCCCTACTGTGTGACAAATATTATGTAGACCCTGGGAAAACAGAGATTAACTAAATAAATGACACTCATGGAATTTATAATGGAGTGGAAAGAAAAAGACAGTAAATAAACACATCTCTACTATGTCAGGTGGTGTTAAGTGGAACAGAATGAAGGTGGGTGGGACCGGGGGCGGGGGTGAGGGTGGGGGCATCTGATGCTAACACAGGATGGGC
>CM053606.1:54652379-54690213 GCA_028646535.1 Procyon lotor
GTTTGTTTTTTATTTACTTGACAGAGAGAGAGAGCACAAGCAGACAGAGCAGCAGGCAGAGGGAGACAAATAAGCAGGGTCTCCGCTGAGCAGGGAGCCCGATGCCAGGCTCGATCCAAGGACCCCGGGATCATGACCCTAGCTCAACCAACTGAGCCACCCAGGTGTCCCCCAATGATGTTTAAAGAGCAATTTTTATATTAAAACATCAATTCTTGGGGTGCCTGAGTGGCTCATTCGGTTAAGCATCTACATTCGGCTTGGGTCATGATCTCAGGGTTCTGAGATTGAGCCCTGCGTTGGGCTCTCTGCTCTGCTGGGAGCCTGCTTCTCTGTCTCCCTCTGCCTCTCCCCCTGTTTATGTTCTCTCTCTCTCTGTCAAATAAAATGTTTAAAATAAATAAATAAAAATTAAATAAATAAATAAAACATCAACTCTTTGCATTCCATTGTGTTACCAATGTTTCTTCCCCTACTTTGTCTAGATATTTACCCTTGTGACTATTTTTGCATCACTGGAATTTTTTATCAGAACTGTATTCAACTTCTTAATTTAGGGAGAATGGACATATTTTCCAATCAATGAAATTGGTAGTCCAGTCCTGAAAGTCCCACAGATTTTTATTAAGATTATTCTTTGTATTTTAAAATAATTTTGCTGTTATGAATTTTAGGATTATTTCAGTATATTTTCTACCCATTGGTTCTCATTATTACAGAAAACTATTCATTTTTGAATATATGTATTTTGTACTTGACCATTTTATCAAATTATCTTATCCTAATTGTTTTTAGCTTCCTTCTATAATTTTTTAAAGTATTTTATTTATTGAGAGAGAGAGAGAGATCACGTGCACACATGTGAGCAGGGCAAGGGGCAGAGGGAGAGGCAGAGAGAGAATCTCAAGCAGACTCTCTGCTGAGCAGAGAATGGAACACAGGGCTCAATCTCAGGACCCTGAGATCATGACCTTAGCAAAACCAGACGTTCAACCAACTGAGCCACCCAGGTGCCCCTTCCTTCCATAGTTTTTAAACAATCTTCCATATACATATAAGATCTCTGTTTCTTTTCATCATTAACATTTCATGTTTTATTCCATTCACTAAAATTTTCAGAACAATGTTAAAGGAAAAAAGATAACAGCATCTACATGTTTCTTGTTCTTGATTTTAATGACACATATTTTCTAGCATTTCACCATTATTTATGATGCTAACCTTTAGTTTAAGAGGTGTTCTTGATTATGTTAAGGAGATACCCCTTTAGTCATAGATTAAAATAACTTTTTTTGGATTGAATGTTGAATTTTATCAATTTTTCTGGCATCTGTTGAAGAAATGATATAGTGTTTCCCTGAGTGACTGATACAGTGAATTAAATTAACACAGGATCCACCAAAAACGTTTTCCCAAAGAATACTTTTTCCATAGGCTGGTCCATGAAAAAAACTGAGTGGGGAGGAAATTGTCATCTGGTCAAATAACTTGGGGAAATGTTGCATAGCATATTCTTCTCTTAGAGATTCATTAGCTCATTATCATGTGAAAGATGCTGACAAATCTGAATTTGGCAGTCAAGAAATTCTGTTAAAAAATTATACACACACACACACACACACACACCGCATACTGCTGTATGGTATGTTTGCAGGCTGCTAAAAGGATAGATCCTAAAAGTTCCCATCAAGAGAAAAAGAAACATTTTTGTGTGTATCTATATGATATGATGAATGTTAACTAAACTTACTGTGATAATTGCTTCATGATATATCTCAAGTCATTAATGCTGTATACCTTAAACTTACATAGTGCTGTATATCAGTTATATCTCAATACAATGAAAACAGTCCAGTTAACTTTGTTAAACCCACCATTTCCAAACATTACCTGTCCCACTTCCATTATAGAATACTTACTAGTATCCCATGGACTTAAGGTTCAGTCTAACACACTTGGGGAGTGCCATGTTGATAGCTTTCCCCATATTCAATTATCCTTGTACTCTTGGAATAGAACCTGCTTGGCCATAGGGGTATGACTGTTTAATTTAGTGCTAAGATCAGTTGGTTGGGTTTTAATTGAGGATTTTTGAGTCTGTAATTATAAGAGTAATTGTACTGTCATTTTTCATCCCTACCCCCTCTTGGCTCTTTCCAGGTTTCAGTATCACTGTGATGTTGGATTGGCAATATGAATTGGGACATGTTCCATAATTTTCTGGGCTCTGGAACAATTTATGCAGCATGGGAATTATCATAGGATTTTATTTTCTTAATTTGAAATATTTTCTATAAAATAGCCCAAAGAGAGATGAACCCAAACACAGTGCTAACTGGTTGTCAGTGAGCTTATAATTGAATCCCCCTGTTAGCTCTATTTTCTTTACTGACGAGGCTTCAAGTGTCTCCATTTTTCCTCACTCTGAGTAAACATGATTGCTCTTTGCTCCAGAGGGTTAACGGTTCAGACACCCTACTCTGCTTAGAAGCAATAATTCCTTGCTCTTGTTACTCCGGTGCACCACAGAACGGGGAGGTGGGGGGGAGGCATCAGAGTCAGGTCAGGGAAGGAGATGATAGAAGCCTAGACAGGAGAATCACACTTCTCCATGTTGTCACTGATGCTGGGCACAAAGTGAGGTGACCAGAATGAAGGTCTGTAGGGAGAAACAGAGCTGGGTGAATGGCTGGTCTAGAATCCCAAGAAGAGGGTTGAAGAGTATCGATTGGGTTTTTAGAACACTTTGAAGCAGTGTTGGGATGATGTTGAACATTTTATGGTCTGTAAGGGGAGAAATGGGATGTTAAGGCCACTTTTGAGACAAATTCCTCCCCAAGGCACAGCACTCTTTATTCGAAGAGATGCCATATTATTACAGACAGAATACTTCATGGATCTTCTAAGGGCTTGGGCAGAAAAGCACACAAAAATGTTTACATGTTTTCCTTTCTAATATAAGGATTACTCAACATTAAAAGGCAAAATACCATATTTGTGCAGGGCCAGGCTCATAGCAGACAACTTGATACGTTCAGTGTTTACTGAATAACTGCATATTGTTTTTTGTTTTTGTTTTTGTTTTTGTTTTTGTTTTTTTTTAAAGATTTTATTTATTTGACAGCGAGAAACACAGCGAGAGAGGGGACACAAGCAGAGGGAATGGTAGCGGGAGAAGCAGGCTTCCTGCCGAGCAGGGAGCCCGATGCGGGGCTCGATCCCAGGACACTGGGATCTGACCTGGGCCGAAGGCAGACGCTTAACGACTGAGCCACCCAGGTGCCCCTGCATATTGTTTTTTAAATAAATGCCCATGTGTTGGCTTCCCCTGGTTTTATGCAACTGATGTGCCCCTAAAATGTGGAGCATAAATTAAATGAATCCTTTTTCCAGGTTTCTATAGAACAACTCCTTAGGTTGCTAAATATATGTGGGGTTTTTTATCCTTCATTAGTTGGTGCATTTCTTCGCCCTGAAACGTTAAATTTCAGTACTTTCAAGGTGCAATAATGGTCTCAAATATTTCAATATATTCGAAGGAATTTAATACTCAAAATGATTTTTTTCTAAATAAGCTAATAAGTTACCAGTTATTTCTGTTTGTCTTTTCACACGCTGAGTAGAATAAACATAAAAATAACATACCTTTGTCTAAAAGACAAATCACAGAAGATATAATTCTTTAACCACATGCAACTTGTATTTCTTTCAAGACAAAAAGAAACTGCTAAGATTACATATCTCTGAGTTATTCTCTGAAATGTGATGAGTGCCAAAAAAGGAAACACGTATGTTAGAAGAAAATAATGGCTGTCTATAGAAAAGTGCTTCCCTCTGCTCCATGCACCACTCTTCTCTTCAAAGAAGCACATTGTGCAAAGATGAATCGTTGGGAGAAACTAACTCATCCATTCATCCAAAGATCATTCCCTGAATAGCCATCATTGGAAGCCAGGCCAATGTTTAACATGCTTATTAAATACTACTACTTATGTAGTGGGGCACAAAGGGAGAAAAATCAAAAGATTGGTAGTATGTAGAAATATGAACTCAAGATTCAGATGGCTAACCAACACTGAGTTCTTTGAAGCTCCTCGATGATCAATCACAAAGCTAAAAATCACTCCTTACCCTTGATTAGAGAAAAATCTGATTTTCCTGTTGCATTGCCTTCTTGAAAGAGATGATGGGGGAAAGTGCCTCGGTGAAGAGCAGAGACTGAATCAAAGAATATTGATTTTGTGTCTAACCCGGCTTTGCACTTTCTCAGTTCCAGCACCTTACCAGGAAATACATAGAGGCTGTTTCCACAATAAAGTCACCTATGACTAGAGAAAATTATTGAGCAGGGAGACAGAAAAACGTATCTTTCTCCACGGCAATGCTTGAGTGTTGTCATAATATATATGTTTTTCTTTTTCTTTTTTTAGCCCTCCTTCACTGGTTCTAATGTTTGTGATTTTACAGAAAACACCATGATTGTGAAGGGATACCTTGTGTGTTGATGGTGGCTTCCTGCAACTGAGGTGCATGTAGATTTCATAGATATACCACAATGGGTGGATGTACTCATCCGAGGCCCACCTCTAAGCCACTTTGTTACTCAGGGTCTTAAAGGAGCAATGCGATGCGAAGTAGGAAACAGATGTGAGAGACAGCATGAAGGAAGAGCTGACATGACTCAGTAACTAATGGGGCACGAAGGATGCAGAAGAGGGCAAAGTCAAGGGTGACGCACGTAGCCTAGAAAACGATGGTGCTGCCATCCAAAAAAACATCAAATAATTCAGGAGCTGGAGCCATCTACCATCTGACATAAGTCCTTGGCTGCATTAATATAATCATGAATTCCTGAACCATGAGTGAGCAGAAGGAAACAGTATTCACAGCACCACAGTCGTGAGCACTTAGTTTTTCTTCTCTTACAATGTGCAAATCAGCAGTTGCAAGCCTGCATTGTAGAAAGCCTTCTCAGTCAGTCAGGGCACCATCCCGAATACATTAGCCATATTAACAGCATGCTGGTCATGGGGGATTGCTACAAGCCCAGTCCAAGGTGAATGGCAAGTGCTCTTTTCGTCAGGGTTACTCAGAGAAGTGGCAGGTCCAAAGCCATTTAAAAACTGGAAAATGGCCTTCTGATAAATAAAATGGCACTTCTGAGGCTGAATATATTTGGAAGAGCTTTGTGCTGACAGAAGACTAAGGAAGCTTTCCTATGGGAGGCTGGTATGCAAATGTCACTTTCTGGGTTTTGTTGACTGTGAAACTGGAGACAGCAATGGTAGGAGTGGTGCCTGGTAACAGTGGAAAGAAGGGAGGCAAGAGTCTTGCCTGTGTCTGTATGATGACCTAAGACATTAATTGCCACAAGATTCCATTAAGTATGTGCTTTACCAAATTAAGAAGATATAAATGACACTGTTAATTTTCAGAGTTTGTTTTGCAGTGAAAATTCAAGAGACTGAAATTAATTTAGCTAAATTGATATTTTACCTCGTGATTTCAGGGATTTAATAGTGAATATGCCTCTTGATCTTGATGTATCTACTGTGGGTTCATTTATTCTCTTTTCTTTGGCACACCACATGTAGCCAGCCCTTTGCTATGATTTGTTATTTATAAAATGTATAGAGCATAGTTCAGTCCTGATAGATGAAATCAGAATTCTGGCTGAGCTGTAGGTCAGCTTTTTCTGACTATAAAAAGGAATTTAAAACCTGAATCTTTCTCAGCTATAAGATAAATAAGATCTAGGGGATCTAATGCACAGCATGATGACTACAATTAACAACCTTTTTCTTTTTTTTAAAAGATTTTACTTATTTATTTGAGAGGGAGAGAAAGAGAGAGACAGCACAAGCAGGGGGGTTGGGAGAGCAGAGGGAGGGGAGAAGCAGATTCCCCATTGAGCACGGAGCCTGTCAAGGGCCTCAATCCCAGGACCTGAGCTGAAGGTAGACGCTGAACCTACTGAGCCACCCAGGAGCCCTATACTTAAAAACTTTTTTTTAAAGATTTTATTTTATACTTAAAAGCATTTAATAGAGTAGATCTTAAATGTTGTACACACACACACACACACACACACACACACACACTCTGTCTCTCAATGTAATAATGTAAGGCATGGGGGTGTTAACTAAGATTATTGTGGGAATCACTTTTCACAGGATATACATGTATCTAATCAACATGACTTGCACCTTAATCTTGCATATGTTATATGTCATTAACATCTCAGTAAAGCTGGGAAGTGGGGGACCTGATTCTGGAGGCTATAAGGGGTATGTGTGAGGCTTAACCTACTTTTAAGTGGTGATTTAGGCCCCATCCCGACATGTGGTATATCCTTAGACATATCAGTACACCTTTCTCTTAGATCATCAGTGAGAACACATTGGCAAACTGTCTAAACTTCCTCAGAGGAAAAAAAAAAAAGTTGTCAATTTCCTACTTAGGCTCAACCTGCATCCCAAAAACAACTCGATTAAGATGGACATACTGGGTGCCTACTGTGTGCGACGTAGTTATCTAAGATGGGACATTTTTGCTGACCAGCATCCCTTCACTGGCAAGTTTCCAGTTTGCAAGTCAGCTATTTATAAATTGGGACACATTTTGCTAAAGAAACAAATTTAAAAATACTGGTTAGATTCTCAAGCCAATCTTCAAAAGCTAATTTAATTTATAATAAAGTGGAACTCAACTTCTAATAGAATCCTCAAACCTAACTACCATTTATAGCAGTGATTTTCAAGCCTGGCTGCAGACGTCACACTATAATCATCTAGGAAGGCTTTTTTGGTATTTATTTTTAAAAATAAGTACAAAGACTCAGACCTCACCCCCCAGAACAATAAAATCAGAAGCCATTATCAGAGCAGTGGTGGGAAATAGAGCCTGGGAAAGGGTGGAAAGGACTGGAAACAAGGCCTCTAGGGGGAGTGGCATCAGGCCTGTCACTAGGAATTGGGAGGTCCGGGCTCCAGGGGATAGAATTTGGGGTCCAGGTAAAATGGCACGGATGGATAAAATAAGAAGAAAGGATGTCCCTGGGAGAAGGGATAGACTGTAGACTCACAGTGTTTGGGAGAGTTTGGTCTCCAGTGACAGGAAAGGTTTTTTTCAGGAATGAGGAAATGGTAAAGGGGTCTGGAACATCCAGCTGCAGGAGCACAGGATTGGTGTGGCAGTGATGCAGAGGGAGCTGGCAGAAACCCACTTGGTCAGAATCACTCACCAGTTCTCTTTGTCCAGTTCATGAGGGAAGAAGGCAGCTCTACTTTCAAACCACTTTCTAATTTGGGGATAAGGCTTTCACAGAATTTCATGCCTTATATTTCCTTTCTACAAAAGGCAAATGTTTAGACCTCTTCATCCTTTTGGCATCATTGTGAACTCTCAAGACTAAGCAGAGGTAAGGGGAATGGAAGAGGAATGGATAAAATCCAATAAACAGGCACCAATAATAAGAGTAGGCTGGTGATTCCATCCATCTGCTGTCACTACCCAATGGCTTCCAGAATTCCGTAGCTCTTACTTCCAGTCACTCCCTTGCAATGGAGTCAGAATGTCAGAGGTCAGAAACATGGGCATAAAGTGTTATCAACAGCTGGTGGAAACAGATATGCCAGGTGGAGGATCTCTTCAACTGTTTTCCTGTGACCTCATTTTTTATAGTTTGGGTGTTGAGATTTCTTTTTCTTACATTCTGCAACTGTTGCAATGCAGGGAGGTCTATTGAGATAACATTCTCACATTTCAGTCAGATACTCTCAAGTTCTAAGTTGTACTCTGTATTTCTTTCTGGCACCTTCTATAATATATTGCTTCTGCTATGTGTTCTAGTTTTCTCTTTAGGGCATTTTGTCTTTGCTGCATCAAAGAAAATACTGGGCTACAAGAATTCTGGAGACACATGAAAGTTTTCTCTTCTGAATGGAGGAAAGGAATTACTGCCATTATCTTCTCCCTTCTTTACATTTTTGGATATTCCTGATTTTTTTTCCTGATATGGGTAGAATAAATTACTGTGAAAAGAAGTGGGGATGCCCTTTTTCTACAAGTTTCTGGAAGTACTAGTATGGAAGTTTCTGGTATGGAGAGGGTATGCACAGAAAGACTTCTTCCCATGTGTGAATTTACCGTAAGCAACAAACACATGGGTCCCTTCCCCCATAGATTGCTGACCAAGCTGTGTAGCAACACTGTGGGAAAAACACCACCTCCATGAAAGAAACTCTCCACTTCACTAAGCAGGGAGTCTAGCTCAGTTGGAAATTATGGATTAGATTTCAAAGGAAGAATGTTTTCCTCTCAAACTACATCCCATCTCAAGAATAAAGAGAAAAATTGATTTTTTTTTTTAGAACTTTAACTTCTGGACAAAATTAAATTGAGATAACTTTCAACCTTAGTGGGCAAAGAGCTAGTTTAACAGGTGAGACTCCATTAGCTTTGACTGTTTCAAGGAAGATTCCCTCACCACATCATTTGACTTCAGGTGTTCTGCCAGAGCAGACAGGCTCCCTTTTAAGGAATTTGGTAGTGGTAGACTAGAGGAACTAAATCCATGCCTGCTTTGATACACTGATGATGGCCTATCATTTGTGAAGGTGTTGTGTGTAAGGTAGTCAGAGAATGTCAGCCTACTGGAAAACTGACAAATGAAGCCTCCTTCTCAGAGAGAGGAAACTGCTCAGTGCCTGAAGATTCATATGTCAGTGGTTGCTTCTGACCTTTTCTAATTGAATTATCCTTCTTTAATGAGCCAGATAAAAAAAATTTTAATAGATGGGAGAAATGGGGGTACTGCTTAGCTTTTCCTATTAAAAATAAATATACACCTTAAAATAATTTATTTCAGGACTTATTGAGTCGTGTATCTCAGTCAAAAAGGTGATAATAGCTTCAGATAGGCAGCAAAATAAGTCTTTCTTAAACAGAAGAATGTGAGAGCTATTTTGAGTTTTTCAAATTTCACAATTATGTGTAGTCCTGTTTGCTCGGGCTCCAGCTGAGGCTGGTTTAGTGATGATCCCAGTGGTATGGGAGGCTTTAGCGAGAAGCCTGGATCCCCAGTCTCCTTCAATGGAGTGAAAAGACCTCAAATCTCTGTCTTCAATCCTTGTTAAAACTTTTGGTTGTTTAAAAGTTCTTTTTAAACATAAATTTTCATTTTGAAAGAGAAACAAGGGCTTGGAAAGCATTTGTGTCAGAAGCAAGTCTGAGTCTCATTCTGTGCTAGGATTATTTTTAAAGGAAAATCTTGGTTTAACCCAAGTTCTAGTTAAGTCAAAAAGCTAAGGGAAAGTGAGTTATTTCATTTCTTTGCTAAAAAAGGAAAAGTGGCAGGAAAACGGCTTTTATCTACTTAGATATACTCCTACCTGATTATAATCTTTCCTTTATTCCCCCCCTTCTGTCTTAAGGAAAGTATATGCAGAAAGAATGGATGATAAGAGAGCTAGAAGAGAAAGCCAAAACCTTCCACTAATTACCTTTTTCAGGTTAGCAGTGGAACAGGTACCTATGCCTTAGGTAGAGAAAGGTGATTAGCATTCAGAAGACTGAAGCCCACATCAATTTAGGAAGGGCATGATTTCAAGATAAGTTGAAGGGTAAGTTAGAAAGAAGCAATATTTAAAGAGCCCAAGTATAAAACCAGGATCAGATCAAATAGTGATTGTTAATAAGAGTTAAAGATTAGTTAGAAGTGAAGTCCCTAATTATACCTAGAGTTTTTAATAGACTCATTTTCTTGGAAAAGGTCCTAGAGGTCAATCAATCCAACTTCATATTTCTGGTTGCAAAGAACAGACACCTCCTCCAGCGGACACAAGCCAAAGAGAAGAATTTATTGAAAGGTTATAGAACCTAAGGGCTGGAAGGAAGCCATGCCTGGGGAAGGAAGTGGATCTAGGAGCTTGATCATTAGTGCAGGACTTGTCCCTTCATTTTTTTTTTTTTAAGTTGATGCACATCTTCACACCTGTGGCATAAAGCTGTTGTTTGAACATGACCATGGTTGAAATTCTAAGAGCCGTTTTGATGACATGAGAAATTATGGACAGGCTGTGTAGGCTCTAGTGTCAGACTATTCAAGCTCCTCAAGAGGCCCTTGTCTCAATGATCATGGATTTTCTTTCAGCCTTCCAGTGTTAGATTGTATTGTTCATTGTTCATCTTCATATCCTGAAGTCATAAATACAAATCTATAAAGTGATAGTATCTCTGTGCCCAGCATGGGCTCTGTTACTGTAATTGCAATTCTAGAACCTTAGCAATGAAAGACGCTAAGCCTACCTACGCCAGTCTTCTCATTCTGCCACAAAAACAAAAGAAAAAAACACGTGGACAGGGAAGTGGCAGGTTCAAGATTTCCTAGAGGCCTACTGATAGAATCTGAAGACTTGGGGTTCTTTGAAGACTGCCCTGTCAGACATGTGGTAAGTCTTGGATGATTCCCAGACCAATGATGAGAAAGAACTTAGTTAAGAACCTAAGTTTTCTGGTGTCAGCTGTCTTTGGGCAGGTAGTTTATATCTCCCCAAACCTCCATCTGTATAATGAGGGGCATTAATACTCCCTACAGGTCAGGGTTGTTGTGAGGATTAAACGACATGACCCATGCACAGCTCTTGGAAAAATGTCTAGTACGTATAAATGCCCCATCAATGATAGCAGTTATTGTTACTAATAAAAAAATTTAGTCACCTCTTTGCTGCATAACAAATAACCCTGAAACTCAGTAGCTTAGAAGAACATTTATTTCCTGCTCACAGGTTTGTGATCAGCTATAACTCTGCTTAGCTTAGCTGAACTTGTCTCCAGTTTTGAGTTCATGTTTGCTGTATGGGAGTCCTCATCCCAGGAACCAGGCTAAAGAATCACCCCCTACTGGGTTGCATTGTTCTTATAATGGAGGGAAGACATATAAGAAATGGGAACCATGCAATGCTTTTTAAATTCTCTACCAGGAACTAGCACTATTACTTCTGTTCCATTGGTCAAAGCAAGTCGTTTGACCATGCCCAAGGTCAAGGAGGCAGGGAAGTTACTGCACTCAAAAGCAAGCCATGTTTGGGAAGGAATGAACAATACAATCTAACTCTGGAAGGCTGAAAGAAAATCTATGATCATTGAGACAAGGGCCTCTAGAGTAGCCTGAATAGTCTGAGACTAGAGCCTACACAGCCTGTCCATAATTTCTCATGTCATCAAAATTATGGGCCATTTAGGTAAATCAGAGATCCAGGGCAAACAACAGAGTTTGGAAATGGAGATTAGGTATAAAAGGACACTGTAGCATCTCATCCTGTAGAAGAGGTTGCTTTAGAGTTTAGTTCAGCATTTCCAGAGCCAAAAAGTATTTTAAAGGGCTCATGTCCTGAAAGCAGCAATGGTATTTGTTTTCATTTCCATTAAAAAAAAAAAAAAAACTCAGTAAACTTGACACTTATGTAAAAATTGCTTCCCTTTTAAACGGAGAAAGTCCAGAGCCTCCAGGTGTGTATTGAGGAAGGCTGCTTCGTGGTAAGTGAAGATCAGGGAAGTTTGTTCTTGACTTGTAACTTAGTTTTTAACACAGATGAACACTACTGGGTACATCGTTGTCATCACACATATTTTAATTGTTTTTATTCTTAGTCATATATTGTTTACATTTGTTCACAATTCTGAATTAATGAGGAATTTAATGAGGAAGAAAAAAACATAATTCTGCCAATTTTTCCCTAGATACTTTTCTCCAGAGCCATAAATTTCCATCATCTGAAAAGACTAGCTATATAGAATATCAAGATATCGCTAATATTTCAAAGCGTAATGTAAGGAAGAAAAATAAATCAGTGTTATGTATGCATCCTGTCTCTAACCAATAATCTATTAGGGAAATAAACACTGATGATGTTTTGAGGTCCATTCCAGATTAGAGGACAGCTGAGAACTGTTTGGTATTACCTTTATTCTCATGCCTCAGTGCAACTGCAAAGGCCATTCCCTCTGTTTGAAAGGCTCTCTTGCTTCTCCTTTTTCTGTCTGGTGTTATTTAGCTTTAATCCACAGCTCAGCTCTCACTCCCAATTGGGAAAGGAATCACCTTCACCACTTGTCTCCACTGTGTCTGTTGCTCTTCCCTCTGTAGTCCTATAGTACTTGCCGGAAATTACCTCCTTGATAGCCCTGTTTCTGAACATGGTCATCAAGTCTGTCTCCCCCACTTGTCCCTGGTATTTCCCAGGCATAGTCCCCTGTCTCACCCTTACAGTGTGAATGGATGAGAGGAAGCAGAATAAGCTTATTGAGATTAGAAACTGAAGAGGACGTGAGGGACAGCATTTCAGGAAGAAAGAAGGTATACATCAGCAAAGTGAGTGAAAAGACAGAAATGAGCATGTATAAGATGTGTGTAAGGAGCAAAAAAGGGACACACATAACTAGACAAGGGAGTTCACAAGAAGTCCTGGAAAAGAGAGTGAGGAGTTTAGGTTTGTGGGAGAGATGCCCATTGTCTTAGCCTGCTTGGGCTACCATAACAAAATACCCTAGACTGAACACAACAGAAACTTATTTTCTCACAGTTCTGGAGGCTGGAAGTCTGGGTTCAAAGTGCTAGCATGGACAGTTTCTAGTGAGAACTCTCTTCCTGGCTCGCAGATTTCTCGCTGTGTTCTCACATGATGGGAAAAAAGAGAGTTCTGGTGTCTCTTCTTCTTCTTAGAAGGGCACTAATCCCATCACAAAGGCTCCATCCTCATGACCTCATGCAAAGCTAATTACCTCCCCAAAGCAACATCTCCAAATGCCAACGTACTGAGCATTAGGGCTTCAACATAAGAATTTGGAGGGAATACCTTTCAGTCAATACCCTGTGGTTAAGGAACCAGACCTGCCTTAATGTAGTGGGTCCACCGGATCTCCACCATGCCTCCCTGCCATCGCTGAGGTTCCATGGTTCCTTTAAGAAAGTGAACGAAATCCCAGAAATCAACATTTCCAATTGAAGGGGCTTAAAAGCCAAAGGGCGAGAGCAAAATAACCTTTTAATTTCTGAGATGAATGAACAAAGTAATTTTTGTGAGTGGTATCTTCTATTTCTACAGCAGCCATAAATCATATCTTTGGGAGCTGTACCATTTTACTTTTAAATGTACATTTTGAAAAGAACACAGTCATTTCTTATTATGCTCCTTTTGTACAATTTCATTGCATTCATCACGAGTCAGAGAGTCCTGTTGATTCTATGGCAGGAAAACTATTTGTTATATTCACAGTCCAAGTGCCTACTGATTAGCACAGGTATTTCACATGAGCTGATTGGGAGGTAAGGCAGTCTTCTAAGATTTACTGCTTTTTCCGTTTACTCACAGTCCGTTTTTCATTATATTTTAGGTCTGGATTCCTTTCATTTGGTGCATTCTCTTAAGAATCACCATCCATAGTATGATATTTTTATCCATTTGAGAAGTTTGTGTCCATTTGCAAACGATTCAAGCCAAGATCGAGAATTCTGCTGCCTGATTTGCAGAAAGTTGTTGCTGCCTAAAGATTTGCTGGGCATGTCCCATTGATAGATAGTACAAATATACAGTGTTAATATAATGGGAAAACTCCAGAGTATTTCCATAGCTCCTGACTGTCGAATAATATACAAAAATATATGACTTGGGGACAGCTGAAATTGTTTCCACACTTTGAGCTCTGCTTCCATTAGACTGGTTCACAATATTAGATTGAATCCCAAGGTGCCACTGATAATCATCAGCTGTTTTTCTTGCCCAGTCTCTTTGTTTAAATGTATTCTTTCATTATCCACAGGCTTTTGAAAAAAATGGGGGAAAGAATGTTTTTAATTGAATAATCTGTATTCTGTCAGGTATTCCTTCTCCCTAGGAAGGTATATGGAAACTTACATTGCTATTTTTATTTATCCTGCCAGTGTAGTATATTGATGAGAGAACGGAGATCCAATAGTGTTAAAACAAGACATGAAATATTGATTAATTCTTTTCTTAAATTCTCCTCTTACTCCTGAGTGTAGCCAATTTCAGAAGCTGCTGCCAATATTGTGCTCTCCAACAAACCTCCATTATTGGGGGGGTCTTGATCCCCTTTGGGCTTTGATAAATGATAATTATGCTTTTAAAATCTTATCTTGGAGTGCCCCAAGCCTTGTTTTCATCAGTTCATCAAAGAAATGATTAAGAAACAGTAAAATTTAGGCTGCAAAGTTTGAGCCAAAGGCCCCCAAAGGAGCCATTCCACGAAGAGGAAGCAGCCAGCGACTAAAGCAACTTGACTCCTCATCCTTGTTCCTACCTGACACATTTTTCCGTTTCCCATTGCACACTCCCCATTGCAGGTCAGGACTTGCCCTTTGGGTCTAAACCAAGTGAATTTGCTGATTTCTAGGGTTGTATTAAAAGGTAAGATAGTAATAATTTAGTATTGACTGAACCTAAATGGCTTTGGATAGGTTTATAAAGAAAGAGAAAGAAGTAAGATATTTGGCTGGTTGAAGAAAACTAGTGGGACAGTGAGCAGAATGGGCAGAATAGGAACTGTAGATAGGGAGAACCTGGATTTTTAGGATCAGGGACATCCTCAAGGCAAGCCACTCAAGTCAAGAGTAGGCACTGGAGAATCAAGAAATCTATTGCCCTTTTAGGACACAGGTGATCTGGGAACAGAGAGGAATCTGGTGAGCTATGAAAAAGAACTTACTGCACAGAGCACCCCCCCAACAAAGAATTGTCTCATCTAAAATATCAGTAGTGCTAAGATTGAGAAACCTTGATACAGAGAAAGTGTTATTATTTCATCTATCAAAGATAAGTTTCTTGAGTTCCGAACCCAAGTCACTGAGTTAATGGTGTTCAATAATTAGCAGAGCATCCTGTGAATAAATAGTAGATTCAATGTAATCCCATTTTCTTTTGAAGAGTATCCATTTTAGTTTCTTCAGTTCCTCCCCTGAAATTCCCCAAAAGGGAGATCTCCCTCATTAGAAAGTTTGAGCTTGCCAGACAATAGGAAGAAAATGCTTCACAATATGTCTCCAGAAATGAGAAGATGAGAGAGCATGCTCAGAAGCAAAAGTACAGGTGAATGAAGCATGCTAACAGCCAAAAGATTGAGATTGGTAAAAATAAGGAGAGCATGACAGACAACGAATCCCTGTGGGCATGTGATGACCTTTAGACATCAGGCAACAGTAAGTAAACATCAAGGGGCAAGGTAGCTTATATTTTATTGGTAATAAACTAGATGAAGGATCATATTTTAAACGATATGCCTTCAAGCATGTGCTATATCATGGTGTTGACAGCATCATTTTTCCAAGAGATGAGCAAGTAAATTTAAGTAGTTTCCAAGTAGTAAGTATCTTGATTACCAAGGAGCAGTGGGATGCAAAGCCTGGCCAGTGGAAACAAATGATTGATAGCTTCCTCTTAACACTCCTGCCTTTATTTTCCTCTGCATGGCTCATTATTCTGCCATGTTAATTTAAGCTTTCTTATTGTATTGAATTAGGGGCTTAAATTCTCTTATCATCCCTATGGGAATCTTGATTGTTTATTTGTAGATGACAATAATTGTTTTTATCGATCCCCAAATGTAGATGGTATAAAAAGTGCTATGGCTGATGGCCAGCTGGTACATAGTTAGTGCCGCGTGCATGAGTGACAAATTACAAGACAATATTTGGCCCCAGAGGAGACCCTTGAAGAATTTTTAAAAGCATCTGATAGTTATCCCTAGATCCCTTCTAGCTGAAAAGCATAAACAATTTCACATACATTGGCTCGTCTTTTTGTTGTTTTTATTGAACCTCCAAAGGTCTACTTGGGTGTAATTTATACATCCTCATTTCTAGCACACTCACACAGCAGGAGTTTGAAATGGTGTGGCTACAAGAATTTCCAAAGCCAGTACCATCCAGGCCAGTGAGTTCCGTTAGGGACTCAGATCACCCGGGCAATTATTCAGAAGAATTTCTGGATTATTCTAGCAGTTGCCATTATGCGACTATAAGTATTCTGTAGATGATATTAGCTCCAAGTATTTTGAGAAGAAACCACTTTGCTATCCCCAGCGTGTACGAGGGGTAAGAAACCTCACATGATTTCACATCCCAAATTTATCAGAGGCACCAGAGAGAGAAAATGCAACTGTCTCATTAAAGTGCTGTTTTTAGGACAGGGCACTTAAGCAGTATGAGTCCTCGCAGTGGGAACCAAATGCAACACAGCTTACTTGAAGATTTTCAGCCTAACTATTATGATCTGTCTATCCAGAAGCAAAATAAGGTTTTGCTTAAAAGTAATAGGTTAGGTTTAAAAGTCATCAAGTATCAGAGACATGGTAAAATTTCCTTATCAGTTGGTAAGATGGTAAGTTGACCAGATGCCAAACTTTGAAATCCTTGATTTCTTTTCCTGTGGTGAAGAGAAGATAAGAAGAGGAACCACTTTGATGACAGTACCCTATTTATCCTTTGCTTCTGTTCTAAAAGTTTTCTGTTGACCACTTAAAGTGACTATCTGGATTGGACCAGAATGAGCCAGGAGAACTTGTTTTGCAGAGTAGAGGTCCACATGTCACACAAATGACCTCCCTCCACATACCACACTTTATGCTGGAGCTATAATATTATCTTGGTCCTTGACAGTTAGCCTCTGTATGGACAGAATGACTCCTAGAAAACCATGTAAAAAGAAAAACAATTTGCCCTAATTTTGGTTTCCTTTTTCTCTCACTCAAATTAAGCTTTACTCTCAATACTGTGATCACATTGTGTCCTTAGTCCTGGACAGCCATCCCAGCACGTTCCATGAGCAGTAGTGTGAAAGAGGGAAAAGTTTAGCAACTATAGCCACCACCGTTGTGAGGTAAAACTTTACACCCTCTTTGTATATGCCTCAGACATTTAGTGGCATGCCCACCACACATTAAATGTGATCTGGCTGATTAACTCACTTGTTAGTTACACATTCAGCATGTGTGGAGCATATTACTGTAGAATGGGTAAAGCTTAAAACAGATGGACAGTTGAGGGTGATGATCACAGAAGCATTTGGTTTTAAAATTGGAACAAACCTTAGATATGACTTCGTTCAGTCATCTCATCTTAGAGACAAGGAAACTAAGATGACCCATAGAAGTTAAATACCTTGTCCAAGTCTTGGCAGTGGCATAGCTGGATTGTGAAACTAGATGTCCACACTCTCAATTCCATACTGCACTCTGTACTGACTCTGAAACACATGGACTTGTGTTTTGTTACATGTATTGTGATTGTCTTGACCAGTGTGCTGCCCCCACTAGACCATGTATTCTTTAAGAGAATATTCATCACAGGGCACCTGGGTGGCTCAGTGGGTTAGGTGTCTGACTCTTGATCTCTCAGCTCAGGTCTTGACCTCAGGGTGGTGAATTCAAGCCCTGCATTGGGTTCCACGTGCACTTAAAATATATATATATATTTTTTTTTTCATCACTAACTTGTGGCATAGGATTGCAATAAATTTCTGTTAAACAAAAATAAATGAGACCTATTTTTCTTATCATGTACAAATAAATGCTATAATTTTTAGTGATCTCTGCTAGTGCATGGTCAACCAAGTAGTGAAGAAGAATAGAGAGGATAGATAGGTTGAAAAAAGTAGAATGAGAAGGCAAAAAGAGGTAAAAAGAGGGTATAGTTCAAGTAGAAATATAACTGGAAAAAAATCAGTACACAGACAAAATTTCTAGATTCAGTTTGGGAGCTTTTAATCAACACTCTTGCCTCTTCTGATCTCTCCCAATTTTCAAATAAGGACTTTTAAGCAGATGGTGCGTTAAGCAGATCTCATCATTGCTGCCGACCCCCCTCCCCCCAGACCCCAGAAGACAGGATGGACAGCAAGTTAAATTGTGTAATAAGCAAAGTTGTTCTTGAGTGTGTTCCACCTCCCTCTGGTACATCTTCCCACCCATTTGGCACCCATTCCTAACCCATGCTGCTGCTACTATTCTTATCCCGGAGGAAAGTACGTGTAACTCTATGTCATCTTGTTTCTGGAATATTTTCCATTTAGAAAACACACCAGGAAATACAAAGGAAGAGGACTTACAAGGTGGCATTTCATCCCCTCAGTGGCAAGTGAACAGAGGGGATGGATGTATATGAACTGGGTTTGTCTCCTTACAAGTCATCTAAAGTCAATTAAAATAGAAGTGAGAAAATCTAATTATCATACCTCTCTGTGAGCTGGTGTTTCTCCTGAAATGCTTACATGTTGTAAGTCAACTGATAACTAAACAATGCCTGTAAAAAAAAAAAAATCAAAGGATCCAGGGTTCCAATTATAGCACATCAATGGCTTGGTACTGAAGAACTACATCAACAATATAGGACATTAGTGGGAAGCAACTCCTGGCTAGAGGGCTGTACCCAGAGATTGGTCATCAGTGGCTAAATAATAGTTTCTAGAAGGGCTGGCTGTTCTCCAGTATGCTAGGAAGTCTAGATGTATGAAATGTAGTCTTTTTAGAAGTGGTGCTACACGGTTGCCAGATAACCTGGTGAGACCCAAATGCTCCTGTGGGAAGAGATTAAGGAGATAGACAGTTATCTGTTTTGGATGGATTGGGTGGCTAAAGTCAAGTATGGAGATCCAGCTTTTCATCCAGTTTTCCCTTGAGCCACTGAAATTTGGCAGACTCTTCCCATCAGCCCGACACCTAACTACATCAGCCACTATCCTCCTTCCGTTACTATGATTCCCATCTTTTCCTTAAAGATACCAAGCACACTTCCATTTTTCTGATTTTACCCTTTATATTTCCTCTTCCTGGAATACGTTTCTCTTATACGGTCTGTTGAGCAAGTGGCATCTGTCTCTTGTCACCAGAGGTAGAAGTCCAAGCATTTCTTCCTACTGTGTCTTATTTGAATTGCCAAGAAAAACACAACAAACACTGGATGGAGCAATGCTTTACTCAGATAGAAAAGACATAGAACAAGATCAGCTCTAATAGTGAGCCTTGGTCCTCATGGTCATTGGGTCCTTCCTGGCAACTGATTCAGAGCCCTCAACCTGCAGGCAACCAAAGGACCCTGTCTATTCTCAGCAGGGGACAGATAGAGTATGCAGCTGACCAGGTGTCATGGAACACGTATACTTAAGCAGAACAAAGGAGTACACATTGAGTCAAACAGGGAATGATACACCCACACAAGACAATAGCCAGGCACAGAATGTGAGGGCTCCTTATCTCTTATAAAGGAAGCGGTCCTTTAATAAATAGCAAGTGGTCCTATTAATAAATAAATAAAGATTTTATTTATTTATTTGTTTGTTTATTTGACACAGAGAGAAAGTACAAGCAGAGGGAACAGCAGGGAACGAGAGAAGCAGGCTCTTGCTGAGCAGAGAGCCCAACATGGGGCTTGATCCCAGGACCCCGGAATCATGACCTGTCAAAGCCCATTCTTAATGCAGCCGAGATGAGAGTCAAAACACTGCACACCTAAGACTGTCTTTTCCAATATGGTCCACATGGCTTCTTACTGTTCCCACCCCGCTACCAATAACAACCTTCTCCCCACCCCAACCCAGATCTTTGCTCCCATTATCAAAGAGGCCTTCTGAAGCCAAACGCAGCCACTTCCAAATCTATGAAGAGAGAATCTTTGTTTGTTTTGATAACTTCCATATTGCCAACATCTACGACAGTGTTTGCACAGAGTAGGTGTTCAGTAAAAATGTGTTGAAGAGATTGGTAGCATAGGTCTTACAAAGGAAAAATCATGTCTCATGATGCCTAGAAATCAGTGAAGGAAAACTTTTCAGATGCTTTCATAGAGCAAGTCACTCACCTACACTGTATCCAATTTACACTCAGAAACCCTACAAGTCTTAAAGAAAGTGATATGTCCAGGTAAGCAAGATAACACCATTATCATTCAGTTCCCATCAGGGCTCCAAGCAACTTTAGAAAACCTGTCCTCTGATATACAGCACTAATTTGTGTCTTACGGAAAGTCAAATAAATTATTTTTTTACCCGAAGGGAGCAGGATTATTTGACTGCAGATATTTGCCATATGGCTTCTCTTCCATACAGCATAGCTTCTAGGCTTAAGGTAGTAAGAGTGAGAGCATGCCTATAAGTTATTAGGAGATAATTCAAAATAAGTGTGTATCTTTGACAGATTGTCAAGTTTCTTACTGCTTTTTCCTGATAACAAGTGCTATGTGTTTGATAAAAGGTTGCTCGTTTCTCACCACACTTTATTGTTGTTCTGTGTCTTTTTGTTTGTTTTGTTTTGTTCGCGTTGTTGTTTGTTCTTGTTCTCCCCCACAGAGTCCAGTCTGGCTCTTATCTCAGCACGGGATGGTTTACCTTCATTCTGGCCATGGATGCCTGTTATGGCATTCACGTCTACGGGATGATAAATGACACCTACTGCAAGTAAGATCGCAGGAAATTATTTTTATGCATCTCCCAATTCTGATATCTTGTCAAAATATCACAATTCATTTTAATACCATAAATCGGAGAAACAGATAAAGCAACAATTATTTCCCAGTGCTCTTTGCTGACATGACATTTTATTGTCAGTGCATCAAGTTGTGACTTTTAGGGGTGATAAAAAGAAAAATATTTACCACAATCTAATGTCAAATGTCAGAAGGAATACTTTCCCCTTAATCAGTGGCATAGCAGGGATTTGTGACTTGGAAATACAGGACAAGTTGTAGTGGTTATTTAATTTGCAAAGCAAGTTTGTCATTTCTGCTGCTCTAATGGCTTGATGGATAGCTGCTACTCAATGGTTATATTTGATCATGAAGGACAAAATGTCCTGAAGCCTAAAGAAGCTAACAGCTTAACAAGAATTCCTGGAAATTATAGTTTACTAATAAGTAATCTGCCAGATCCATATTTAAAATAGATGTGTTCATCCACAGTATATCCCCAATAGAGGGATCATTTCTAATTAATAAAACAAACCCTCCTTGCTTCATCCAGGTAATGAAATATATTTCCCCACTAACAATTGGCACCCTGTAACTCATAGAGTATTTTAATCATATTGTCAAAATGGTAACTAAGCCACAGTCTTCATCATCAAATATTTCTACCCTAACTATAATGGAGCACAGATGTACGAAATATCTTACCGTGAAAAATCACAAGCTTCTTCAAGCTCTGGAAGAGCATTAGGCAATCTGAAGTTTGCCTCCATTATACACCATTTCCTCCTTCCAAGATAGGTATATGTTTGAATGCAGTTGGTGTGATATATAAATTTTATTTGATTTATTAAGGTACTAAGGATCTGGTACATCTTCCTAAAAGCTTTTCTACATAATAGCTTTTAACTGAGTTCATGGACAAGAATCATGCATGGGTTCGCAAGTAAATGCATTTACTAGGCACATAATGGATTTTTGCAAGTGAATGCTTCATTCTTCATCTCAATTCTTCTTTTCTTTCTTTCTCTCTCTTTTTTAGGACAGAAGGATATAGAAAAGTCCCATATCATTACTATGAACAAGGAAGAGATGAGTGTGATGAATATTTCCTTCATGAACATGCTCCATATGGGGGGCATAGGTTTATCACTGAGAAGAAAGTGTTTGCTAAATGGGCCAAGAATCACAGGATAATATTCACACACCCAAACTGGACAGTGTCTTGATGTTAGTTTTTTCTGATCTTGCCACAACACTTGACATGATCATAATACCACAACTGTGATGCTAACGATGCTGATGATGGTAATGATAAAGGTAACAACAGTGATGATCAAGTTTCTGTACATTCTCCTAATGGATGGTGACTCTGCCAGTAATTTGAACTTGAGATTTCATGGAGGGTGGATGTGCTCTTTACATTCTTTCTGAAGGTTCAACATTACATACTGCACTTTATAATTTAACTGGAATTGAAATGAAGGCCAGTAACATGACAGCAGTAACCTAAGAAATGGGAAGATTATCCTTCAAGATAGCTGCCCAGAATTCTTGAACAGTGACTAACTTTCAAAAGCCATGGGATTTGGCCTCGTGAGGCAAGATTATTGACTCTGATCTCTTGAACTTGAGCAGCTCCACCATCTTGAAGAATGGTTGATTGTTATACACTGACCCAAGAAATGCTATCCGGGTACAAGTACTGTACCACAGTTACTAGTTAGGTTAGAGGCGGGGAAGGAATCTCTCCCTGACAGACCACAGTCCTAGGGTACCTCCTTCAGCTAAAGCCTCAGGCCATTTCCTGATTAACAGCGAAAATCTCATAGATATCCTACCCATCAGGATCCTTCAGCAATTCAAATACTTAATTCAAAATGGGCCAACTAGCAAATCTTGATGAATTTTCACTCTCACCACTCCATTCTCACTACCCCAAACAATATAACTAAACATGTCATTAGAGTGATCTCTATTACTGCTTAGTTACTTTTGGTTGAGTTCTAAATATTTCAGAAAGCTATTTAACATGTAAGATACCAACACTGTAATAACATACTGTGAAAGCATTCTTAAAACATAACCAAAAGGGTTTGCTAACTCTGCTTCAACATCCAACAACACAAAAATATATGCTTTTTAAAATCATGAAACAAGGAAAGCAAAGCATATTTTTACATCAATTTGTATCCTACCATACTTCATAATATATATTCGTATATTCAAATTTCTACTTCATAGGCTCAGATGCATCTCTCTATCCATTACATTATCGTTGCCAAGTGCCAACTGTTAGACACGGAGAGGAAATGATTCCTTGTATTAAATCTGACCAGAGCTTTTGCCTTCTTGGGGTTTATTTTCCCCACAGCGTTATCAGTTGTTATACCATAATAACAACACTAATAATGACCTTAATGTCCAAAGTGCTTTGTCATATAAAGTCCCTATACATATGCTGTCCTATGTGATGCCTGTGCCCACCCCACTGGGCTATTTCCTGCACATTCTGACATCTCCTTAGCGGATGATCTGTATTTGTTCATTGCTTTGATATATTCCAGATCTTTGCCTCTGCTGATATTTGTATAGAATAGCACTTATGTAGACTAGTAACCAATTGATTTCAGTGCCAAATACAATATATTATATCAGGATTACGCAGAAAGTATCACAGGGATTGTCCTGGCCGTAGACTAGGACTCCTAGGTACTTTTGATTTTTTTTTTTTTTTCAGAATAACTCTTTTTAGGTAGAGAAAAGATGAGGAAGAAGGGCAACAGGAGGGAATGAACGCAGAGAAATACAGTTTCCTGTCCCCATCTTGAGATGACTTTGTTCTCCATACACTCATTGCTCATTAGATATGAGAGGGTTGCTTTGCTGAGAGAGTAGCCAAGAGACCAAAAACCTCCTCGCAAATGATTCAAAAGACACAGCCGAGCTTAACTGACAGGATGATTTGGAGGATGAAAGTGATGAGTGCATTTCATTCACATGGGCAGCTCTCTGCAGGTCCTGACCAGTGCTGGGTCCCATGACAAGTTCTCAGTAATGGGACCATCCTGGGCAAAAGCCTCTCTGCTGCTCTCTGCTGCTACTTGTATAACACCAAGACCAGAGCCAAGAAAATGGCCAAATGCCACTTCCATCAACACTTCTGCTGTTTCCTCCTGTGCTTTTCAGTTCTATGTATGTCAGGTTTTGTTGAGCAAATGATGGATAGAAATGCCCACTCAAAGAAAAATAAACAGATGCAAATCTGTTAAAATTGTAATACAGTTGGTTTTCCCCCCTGTTGTGATACAGAAGCTCCACTTTTAAATAAAAAGGAACACTTGAATATCAGAATGCTTCAAGGCATGACATAATTTACTTAGTTTTCTGGTAAACAGAGGGTTAAATCAATTTGTTTTAGTCCTTACTAATAAGCACTTTGCCCCCTTCCTGGCTCCCCTGCCTCTCCATGAAGGAGACTTTGCCATGCCCACAGTTGCGCTGTGGCAGAAGGTATGGAGAAAAGTCATTTCCTCTGCAGGGGTGAACCTCCCTTCCCCTCTCTTCCTTCTTTTCCCTTCCCCCTCTTTTTTCTTTAACTGAACCCCAACCCCACTTTCTATTATTGTTGTCTCTCACCTCTTTTTTTCTAAAAGTGGGAAACAAAAAACCGTATTCTCAATTTGGAAGCCTAATTGGGTGATTTCCAGTGTAATCAGCATTTTGATAGAATCACGTAACTTATTTTTCTCTGCAGTCTTAATGTTCTCTGCTTCCATTTCCTGTTCTTCTCTACCCTCAGTTTCCTAAATCTAGTGGAAATACAAAGTGTAATTTCTCCCATATTGAGAAATTTGTCATCTAAGATTTACAAATAGAGAAGAGAATGACAAAGTAGTAATTCAAACTTGTCACACAAATTTCTGGCCAATTTCACTGCTTCTAGCCAACTGAAAAGTTTCATCCAGCAGCTAAACATTGAAGAATTCAACTGAACTCACTTATCACCGGTGTATATGTATTTCAGAAGTCAATTAACATCTTTAAAAAACAAACGCATTTCAATTCCATCCAAGGGTCTAGGCAAATGGACTATTGAAAATGGCCACAATGTGCTGAAATCAGCGTTAAAAACATGCAAGCTAGACATAATAAATATTATTTTTAATTCTGCAGAATTACTAGAAAAAAAGCAAGGAAATATAAAGAGTTTTAAAATGAATGTTTGAGTCCTAAGTTAGCCTAGTGATTAAGTAGTAATGATTTATATTGTTATGATGGCAATGTGAATTAGAAAACTTCTAGACTATATCTTACCTTGCTATGAAAGCTATCAAAGAAAAGCCAATTTGGAAGGATGTTTGTATATATGCACATAGAGTCAGGGTGTGTGTGTGTGTGTGTGTGTGTGTGTGTCTAAAAGCATACCTGTAGTCCTATTTTTCAGTGATGTATGTGAATCACAGAAAATCTATTTTAGACTTCAGTGAAATTTGTTGGTTTACATTTTGAATCCTAATGAAAAAATAAAGCGAAAATCCAAATTAAATATACCGATTGTAAAGAGTACATAAGATAATATTTAATGGCTGGCCCACAGAATAAAGCCAGAGAAGCTACTATCTCTAGAACTGAGAACACAGATGCCACAGTTGTCCCAGGTCAGACCTAGAAGGATAGCAATCTGTATTGTGGGCTCAGACAATCACAGTTCAGCTAAAGTCACACTGAAAAACACTACATCAAGCTGCATTCACACTGAAGTGAGTGAACATTGGTCCCCTTATTCAAATAAGCCTCTTTGGCATACGCAAAAGTCAGATTTGCATGATTTTTATTATATGGTTAGAGAACTGTGACCACTGTGAAAAGAGAAAAGTGTTTAAGATGATTACTCTTTGAGGATTTTAAATGAATCAGCCATTGTGGGAGCAAGAGTCTGAGTTGGGGGCTTTGCTGACCTTTCTAGAGGTATAAAGCCATCAGAAGAAATCACTTGTTGACTTCCTTAGAAAAAGACAACACCGAGTACTTCACCTGGTTATGTTCATTAGATGCTAATTGTAAGCTCAGTTTTCATTTTAATAAGCAAGATAACATAATCAGAAGGTTTACTTTTTTTGAATATATAGAACAAACTATATTGCCCCCCATTAGGCAATGGCATACCTTAGCACAACAAATGATTTGCAGTCCCAGAGCCATGAGGGGAAAAATGCTTTTCCCTCCACTGCATTTTAAAAAAGGCAAGACCTCATCATTTTAAGTATTCATAGACCCAGTGACTCTTCAGTGCTAGCCTTTGTAAGTATTCTAGACTTTTAGAGCTGCAAGGGTTTTAGAGACCAGCCAGTCCAACCCCTCCATGTTGGAGTTGAAGCAATAGACCTAGAGAAGTGAAGTGATTGCCCGTGGCTATAACATGGACTAATGGCAGTTCTGAGCCTCAAATTCTTATCTCATGTCTCCTCTAGTACCATTTCCACAACTTTGTTTTTTTTAAGCACAGAATGGTAGCTGAAAAAAATGCATAAATAATTTAACCTGGAATCCAAGGGCTTCTATTAGTAGTGTTGATCCTACTCATGATCAGAGAAACCCCCACACTGAAGTGCAGAAACAGTCACATAATCAAAGGAACATATCTCTGTCCATATTTTCTGTTATCTATCGTTATTGATAAGACTGCACTACATTCTGTTATGAAACTGAAGGACTAATTTAAGGAATTTAAAAGTAAGTATCTTACTTCCTTGTTGTTGAAGATGGATCAAGCCACTGAGACTCCTCTAAGAACCGTTGAGTATGGAAGGTGCTCGATGTAACTAGCATGTCCTATTGTCCAATTGTCTCCAGAAACCAGGTGTCCTAATTCTCAAACCAATTCAGCTACCCATTAGTGAAATAATCTATCTGCAATGGCCAGTGAAATTCTACCCTTTGTTTCCACACCCGTTTCTGTACCACACATGATCTTCAAGGGCAGATACCCTTCTGGAAAGTAAGTCACAGCCCCAAGTGCCCTGTAGGACTTAATCATCATGCAAGATTGAGAGGTTTTCTTTACAATCCACTCATATGATATTGTTGGAAGAGGAGGGTTTTGAAGCTATACTCACTATGTTCTGAAAATGGTTTTTTTTTTTTTACTCAGAGATTGCATATTGTTTTGTTGCTTGTTTTTGCAGAAACTTAGAGAAGCCACTAGAGTAAAATTCCATGTAAATTGATAAAGCATCAAATCAGAACTGTCCTTGGGCATTGTAACTTTGCAGAAAACCTCATTTGGTTGTTTTTTGTTTTTTTTTAAGTCCTCTACTTTTTTTTCCCCCTTTTCAGAATAGGCACAATTTGTTTATGGAGTAGAAAAGCTCTTCTTTCTCCACAGACATATTTCCCTTTGTTCATGCCTTGGAGACTTCAGAAAAATAGAAGCTCACTTTCATAAAAGTGAAGAACATCTTGACGAATAGCCAACTTCATATATTCACATTTTTGCCTATATAGTGAGCAGTGTCTCCCGAGAAACTCCAAAGGGACACAAACCAGGGCATTTCATGGTTCCTTGTTACCAAATCCTCAAAGTACTAATTTTCTTGTGTTTAACTTTGTTGTCATTGCTACTGAGTAAATACCCATTTCTATTACATACAGTATATTTTATGCTTCACTCATTTTTCTGAGTTCACACAGTTTGGGCTGTAGTCTCTCATTCACTTTAAAAACCTGTAATCTTCATCTATTTATAGTAGAAACTGTAAACGCACAGTTTGTGCACTTGGTGAGCTTTTTTTCTAGCATCATATTGCTTTATTTATAGGCATCATGTCTTAGAGTAAAGCTTACTAAATGGCAAAGGGCTACTGGTATATTTCAGTTTGGTTTGCTTTCACAAGATAAGTGAGGAGTTGTGAACAAAGCCAGAGTATTTGTCATTGAGAGGAAAAAAAGCAAGGCAGGAGTGGGCGTGCGAGGCAGGGGGAGATACTCAATATACTCAGTATCCAGGATAGAAAGGTGTCCAGGGTACTACTGCAGACAAGGACAAGAGAAAATCTCAGTCAGCCTCTAGAACATGTTTTGGCCACATTAACTATCTAATGCTGGGTTATTTCTTTCTTGCTGATCAGACCTGATAGCAAGTTGGGTCAGTACATAAGCTGCTTAAAATACAGAAGTCTTCATTCTTTCCTCCCTCCCTCCTTCATTACCTTCCTCCTTTTCTTCATCCACTCCTCTTTTGCTCTCTAATTTTCTTTCTAGAAAAGTCAGCACTCCTGAAGTTAAACCTTATATGTGGGCAACTTCTCATTTTACAAATCAACTTATAGTACTCTACCAAACTCTGTAGGTGACCCTTATTTGGATATAATCTTAAAATGAGAGTCTTCTTTGGGAATAAAATTATAATAACTTATATGCCATTTTATTATAGGGCTGTATACCTCATTCAATCCACTCAAGCACTCTGTGAGGTATGCTACTATCATCGTGTCACATATAAAGAAACAGAAGCACAGAGAGCTTAAGTTGCTTGACGAGTGTGGCACAGCTAGTGATGAAATGCAGTTTTTGAATGCAGGAAGTCTGACCCAAAGTCCATACCTAGTTGGAGCAGGCTAATAGGTATAACCAAAGACCCCAACATTTCAATGACTTAACAAAGATTGTTCAGATGCTCCTCTCCTACCAGCTTCTTTCTAAGGATGACTCAAAGGCACAGGTTCCTCCCATTTGCCCTCCTCTGTACCCTTGGGAATCTCTCTATTTGGCCTACTAATGAAGAAAGAGAATGGAGGATTCTGCGTTGGAGGGTTTTATGCCTAAGTCTAGAAGCAGTGTGCAGCACTCCATCCACATTTCATCAGACAGGCTCAGTCACATGGCCTGGTAGAGGCGGGCAATGTTGTTTGGTGTGCCCAGGAGGAAAAGACCAGGGTTTGATAAACATGTAGCAATTTCTGTCATAATATTCTTAGTCCTAGTAACATATAGCTTAAAAAAATTTATCAGTTTTGTGCAACCGTATGGATAAAGTATGTTGATAATCCTTAATATTTAAGAAAAAGGTCTCTTCACATGGATGTCAGTACCCACACCCAAAATAAGCTAGGGAACAAAATATTGTTCTAGGTCCTATAATGCTAAAAAGAGAGGAAATGATTCCCCTTACCCAGAAATTGGTATGCTAGCAACACCTTCATGTGAGTTAATTCTACAACAATAGAAGTAACGTGACTTTTAATGTTTTAATGATCTTTGGTTAACATAAGAGAGATCCATCCTTGCCTATGATCAACCAGTTTTGTGTGTGTACCTCTTTCCTTTGTAAAATGTCACGAAGATCAACTTCCTTTTCAACTTCCCTTTGGTCTTCAGGTCTATGCAATGTTATGATCATTTTTTTAAAGTAAAAAAAAATGAAACTAGTGGTTCTTATATCTGAAAATAACAAATATTTCTCATGCACGCCCCTCCCTTTATGCACATTGGCTTATGAGGTTGTTCAAGGAAAAGGGTCCTAAAATGTCCATATTTCCCTTGTCCAGCACACGTTATGTTCCTTTCCATGGAGAGAGACCCTTCAGAATTTTTCTCTTCAGCTCCCAACACTTTTCTTCTTTTCTCAATAACTTCCTATTTTTGCACATTATTTTCTTTAAGCTATCTAGAAATCCTTTTCCCTTAATGCTAACAGAATTTCACATCCTAAAGTTCTTTCTCACCTAATAGGAAACTATTTGCTGTCTTGGGGAAAATGCTTTGTATGTTAGCATATAAATTTTCTTGGTTTGTCTATTGAGAGAGATTAGTTGAGACTCTAAAAACAAAATAATTAGAGAAGAGAAGCTGCCAGTGTTTACCTTCCTCCGAATCAATGTGGAATTCGTTTTAGGGACAAGATACTACAGCACCCAGTTGGTAAATCACATAGGTTTGAATTTCTGTGTAAGGTTTGTGACAGGTGATATCTGAAGGTGCTTTGGGGGATTAAATGAAAATCCTTACTAGCCCATGGCTAGAGCGGCTGAATCACGCAAATACTCAGCATCTACACACACAGGCAGCATCTAACACCATGCATTGTTAAGAATTCTTGCATCTATCAGGGGTAACATTTTGCAAACATACTATTTTCTATGCTTATGAAGTCACTTAAAAATCTTTGTAACCTTCCAGAAAAATTTTCTTCCACATGCCCAAATTTCCGCAGAAGTATAACAGATAGAATGCAATTCACTTAGAATGGTTTTCCATCTTTAGTGGCTGTTTTACCTCAACTTAAAATGGTTTATCCAACACATCTTTTGGGGAAGCTGATTATAATGGGTTTCATCCCTAATTAAAAAAAAAAAAAAGGATATACTCTATAATCTTTGGTAGATAAAAGGGCATTAATGTTGAATGAGGACATTAAAGTCATGCAAACGGATCTGTGGATCATGCAGAGCTATGAGTGGCTGTTCAATATGGAACAATATAAAAAGGGGAAAAAACATTCAACAACACAAACATATGGGTTCAATAAAACCAAATGAAATTTGACAGGAACAAATGTAAAGCAGGGCACTTATGTTTGAAAAAGACAAGAGCATGACTTAACAGCAGTACTCATGAAAAATACTTGGAGGTTTTAGAACACTCTACTGTGATACATAACAATTTCAAAGGTCGCTGTGACCTAAGATGCAGAGAAGAGTTTAAGGCAAGATAGCAAGGTTCAGAATGGATCAGACCACTTCTGGAAGTTTTTTTGTTTTTGTTTTTGTTTTTTAAGATTTTATTTATTTGACAGAGAGAAACACAGCTAGAGAGGGAACACAAGCAGAGGGAATGGTAGCGGGTGAAGCAGGCTCCCTGCTGAGCAAAGAGCCCGATGTGGGGCTCGATCCCAGGATCCTGGGATCACGACCTGAGCCGAAGGCAGATGCTTAACGACTGAGCCACTCAGGCGCCCCTGGAAGTATTTTTAAAACTTGTTTTTTCTCCTTAATAAGAAAATGCAAGCATTTTCTCAATGTCATTAAGTTGTCCTAAAAACATTTTTAATAGCTATGCTGTGCCATAATGTATGTAACCATTCCTCCATCATTTTTCACTATATGAGGAATAGGCTTGTTCATGAGTCTCTGAATACTTCTCTGATTTTTTTCTTTTATTGTACCAACGTACAGAGGTTCCTGCTTCCTGGCACCCTTGCCAAAAATTGGTGTTATTTTTTCCATCTTTGCGAATCTTGCATATGCTAAAAATGTTATCTTGCTTTAATTAGCATCTAGCTGATTACTATGGAAATTAAATACTTTTGCATATTTCTTGGAAATTTATACTTCTTCTTTCATGAATTATTTCTTCCAGTATTTTGCCCATTTTTTATTGCTATGGAAGTCACAATACCTTAAAGACACAGACAAGTGAGAATTCATTCAAAAGAAAGGAAACAAGTGAAGGGCAACCAAGATCATGAGAGAGCTGGAAGTTCTGTTGCACCACAGATTAGAAACATTTACCTAGTTTAATGGAAGGTTTTAGGAAGAACTAAATTCAAACATTTGAAAGGCACTATTGCAGGTAGAAAATGAGTTTCAAACTCTGGCTCCATTGGACAGAACTACAGCCAATGTGTGAAATTTCAGATTTTATCTCAGAACATTGAGGAAAAATCCAAAATTAGAGTGTAGGTTTTTAGAATGAGTAGATTTGTGGGAAGTATTCACAGACAGATCAGACTACCTACTTGTAACATTTCACGTAACTAGATAGAACATTGGATTCCTTGGTCCCTATGGTCCCGTCCAAAGTACATGTTTTGTGAAATGGGATGCAACTCCCTGTGGGAAAGCAAGATTTGACATGGAAGCTCTGACAAAATTAGCCTGAAATGGTTGAGTTTGGGCACTCCTTGCCTTAGCAGCAGCATATTCAGATACTATCTCTTAAAACAAGTTATTTCTAATGGGAGCAAATTTCATCAAATTCATGTTCAGAGTTGGTTCCCAAATGCTGGGAGTATGTTCCACAGCTGGTCAGTGTGCACATGTACACGCTTCAACCACCAGCCCCAACTCTACTACTGGTGATCACTGACTTCATCCTTGAAATGCTTCACAAGGAGCTATAACTTCCTTAGCTTCCCAGTGGGGGAAATTTGTTCACATTTCACACATTCATATTTTTATATACTTGCTATTGTGCTATGTCTTTGAAATGTAATGACTCAAGAAAATTACTTTTGATATCATAGCATTCCTCATGTTGGTAATTTATGATAATAGATGTCACTGTAGATTTAAGACTCATTTATATTGTCCACCTTTTCCTATTTCTGCTAGATTAAATAAATTCTTCATATCGAGTTTTGCTGCATTTTTCAGGCTTCTAATCTGTATCACTCACTTTCAGTATATTTATAATCCTTTTATCTGGTCTTTGTAGTTTCAAAAATGGTGCCTTGGATATTTTACGTTTTGTGCAATCAATGCCCTTTTCAAATTGCCCTCTTAAGGTTTTTGTAAAATAATATTCTCTATAATACAACTTTAAATTACCTGTCTTTTCCTTTACTAGACTTAATCCAAGAAGACTAATTGAACATTAAGCATTTTAATCATCCCACACTGTCAAACCTGTCCTCTCATTACTGAGAATTGGATAGTCCATGAGCTTAATTGTGTTCCTGGCAATGTAAGTAGACTGGAAGCTTGCTAATATGATTAGTATATAACTATAGAATTAGTTCTGGTATTTATTAATATCTATAGAAAAATATTATTTTAACAAATGCACATTGAATATAACCAAATTCACGGTACTTCATTAGTGCTTTGGAGAGTACAGGGATGAGTAGGCTGTGGTACTTCTCTTTATGGCATTTACCAAAAAAAAATTAGAAAACTAAATCACCATTCCAAATGACTACAAGATAACCCAAAACAAGTTAATGGCCTCAAAAATGATGCAAATGAAAATGCTGCATATGATACAGAAGTAAAAGAAATCTAAGGAAATGATTCAAATATACAAATTGTCATTACATTATATGTGCAAATAATGTTCAAATATACCTTTAGGGTGATTCAAACTCTCAGGATGACACAGCACATGGTGGATCTCAAGAAGTACATCTTGATTTCTATTAACAATGCCTTATAGAAATTATTAATACAGGAGACAGCCACCAAGACATAAAGATGCTCTCATCTAACGTAAGATGAGGCTTTCTGACAGCAGTATCTTGTAGAAGAAGAGCAATGTTTGTTTGAAAATGTAAGAGTCATTTTTGAAAAGTAAAATGAAAATGTCCACGGTTATAGTAAAATGCTCAAAACTCTTCTCCTGTCTGCTCTGAAATCTGCTAGGGGACCCCAGGGTTCAGTCAAGTCTCTGGTACTATTTTTAAATGTATTCATTGAACAAATAGTACCTTTCAAAGACATTTCAAAGTAAGCTGTGAATTCAAATAGCACAGGATGTGGAACCAATGTAGGTGTAAATATGGATTCGTTTTATCCCTTTTATCCACATAGATCAATTAGTCTTGTATTATTATTCCTGATATGCATTCACCCTCAGCTTTAGGAGTTACCATGAATGTGAATTACCCTGATTATGCTCTTTCTTATGATGGTTTCATCTATACTTATCTACTGAGCTTAAATGAAACTTCTCTAATGTAATGATAGCTATATTCATCTAACTGGAGACTTAAGCAGGGCTAAGAAACAGACTGGCAACATAAAAATCACTATATGTACCTGTATCGCCTTTCATTTGTTGTCTACAACTTCGAAAGAAAATCTAAAAGAGGAGTCACACTTCTGTGATTAAATGGCTTTCATGACCTGAATAACTTACTTATGTCTTTGTGGAAGTGACCTAGTCTAGGAAAAAGTACTGTCCTATGTGGTAGGTGAATATTCTGGGTGAAGAATGAGAAAAGGGAAAAGAGATAGCTAGCTGTAAGATTAATAACTTCAATCATCTCTTCTGTTGCTGAAATCTTTTGCTCTTTCCAAAAGGCTCTTCTCCATTATCTGTTCAGCTGGAAGGGTTACCCAGGTGATCTCCTGAGCTATGGTTATTGAGTCCAGAAAGAGATCCACATATACTTGGTCAATTGATTTTTATAAAGATGCTGAAGTTATTCAATTGAAAAAGAAAAGTCTTTTCAACATATGGTGCTGAAATAACTGGAGATCTATATGGAAAAAAAATGAATCTCAACTCTTACCTCACACCACACAGAAAAATTAACCTGAGATGTGTGAATGATCTAAGCATGAAAGAACAATAAAAATTCTAGAAGAAAACAAAGTATAAAATCTTCCTGACTTTGGATTAGACAAAAATATCCTGAGAATCAAAATACAAAAATCATAAAAAAATATTAACAATGGAGATTTAACCAAATTAAAAATGTCCTGAAAGACATTGTTAAGAATGTGAAAATATAAGTCACAGACAAGAGAATATATTTGCAATATACACAGCTGACAAAGAATTTGTACCCTGAATTAATGAACTGAGGGTTTTAGAGGGGAGGGGTTTGGGGGAGATGGGTGAGCTGGGTGATGGGTATTAAGGAGGGCACATATTGCGTGGAGCACTGGGTGTTATATGCAAACAATGAATCATGGAACACTACATCAAAAACTCATGACATACTGTATGGTGAAATAATATAATAAAAAAATTAATTGAAAAAAAGAACTTTACAACTCAAAATTGAAAAGATAAACATCTCAATTTAAAATGGGCAACCAGTTTGAACACATGCTTCACAAGGGAAGATATATAAGTGGACAATAAGCACATGGAAAGATGCTGAACACCACAAATAACAGGAAATACAAATTAAAATGGAACACTTTACTAGGCATAAGGGACTTATTGGGTGAGGAATCTCAACACAGTTCCTGCCTTTATGAAAATTTACAGTATAATGAGAAACACAGAGAAGTCAATAGGCATTCATAAACAATGGGATAGTGCTAGGAAAGGAAACATACAGGTGCTTTGGAGGTGATGACAGAGGAAATCCTAACATAGACAAGAGGTAGAAAGGGGTTTATCAAGTGAATTTCCTATCTGTCCTATCAAGTGAACAAATTATCAAGTGAATTTCCTAGTGAGAGTGAATTTAAGCTGAGTTCAGAAAAGTGAATGGAAGCAAATTGAGTAAAGGAGGTATGAAGAAGGTAAGCATGGATAAGGAACAGTATAATACAGAAAAAGATGAAAAGAGAAAGCATGACAAGTTCAAAAATCTAGGTTTACTTACTATGGCTGGCTTGAGGAAAATCACAGGAGTAAGAAGTGGAAAGTGGTAGTTAGAGATAAATAAGTAATTTAATAAGTCTTATAGGCTGTTATTAGGGATTTTAACTTTATTATGAGAGCAAAGCATGGAAAGCATAGAAAAGTTTTAAACAAAGACATATATCTGACTTGCTTTTTAAAAGGATCACAAAGAAAAGAGAGAAATCAAGTTGCTAGCTTGAACAATTGCATAGATATTGATATTACTGTTTATGACAGGAAATTTAATAGAACAAGCAATTAGAGATTAATTGAGTTCTAGAAATCGTCAGTTAGAGGTATATATATTGAGTTCTAGAAATGGTCAGTGTGAGGTATATATAGGACATTGAAATAAAGTTTTACATATAAAGCTCAAGAGAAAGGTCTAGTCTAGAGATACAAATTTGGGAGTTATCTGTGTAATAGAGAATAGGATGTGATAAGGTGCTATAGTAAAACTATGGACAGAATATCATAAAGGATAAAGAACAACTATATTCCTTAAGAGCAAGATGGCAGAGGAGTGGGAGACCTAAATATCAGGTCCCAGGAGTTCAGCTAAATAGTTATCAAACCATTCTGAACAACTACAAACTCAATAGGATAGAGAAGAAAAGAAGAGCTACAATTCTAAGAACAGAAAATCGACCACTTTCCAGAAGACAGGGCATGTGGAGAAGTGAATCTAAGGCAACATTCAGGAAGAGAGACTACAAGGAGAGGGGCCACCTCCCAGCAAGTGAGAGAGCAGTGGAGCACAAAATCAGAACTTTTAGAGGTCTGCACCACTGAGGGACATCACTCTAGAGGCTAAGCAGGGGGTGGAGCCCTTGCGGAGAAGTGTGTTCTCAGGACCTACGGGGTCACAAAAAGACCGGGGTGCCTGAGTGCAGCAGAGCACCTAGGTATCAGAGTGGGGAAGCCAGCTGCAGAGATGGAGCTGAGGAGTGAGCTCTCAGCTTGGGGTGATCTTAAACCATGATCTGAGGCAGTCAGGCCACTGCTCTTTGGGTAGGGACCCAAAAAAGCAGCAGATCCCAGGAGACCCCTTCCTTCCTCCTCCAGGAGGAGCGGCACAGGAGCACGCTGCAGGAATCAGCTGGGTTTGGAGACTCCAAAATGGGGCCATGTGCCAGAGATAGAAACACTCTGTCACAGGCTGGGTGAGCACAGAGTGTGGCCATAGACCAGGGAGAAGGGAATGATTGACTGCTTTTCTCCAAGGGCACAGTGAGGAGTGGGGCCCTGAGCTCTCGGCTCCTAGCAGCCAGAGATTGGGAGGCCATCATCTTCATACTCCTCCTCCAAAGCTGTACGGAATGCATTCAGGGAACAAAAGCTACAGAGAGGAAAACCGAACAGATTACTTGGTCCAGTCCCTGGCAAGGGTGGTGCAATTCTGCCTTGGGCAAAGACATCTGAGAACCACTGCAATAGGCCACTCCCCCAGAAGATCATCAGCAAGAACATCCAGGCAAAAAACAGTTTACCAATCAATGAAAATGGCAGAACTCCAAAGCTAGGGGGAAAGCAACATATAGAATTCATGGCTTTTTTCCCTAGATGATCCTTTAGCCTTTCAAAGTTAAATATTTTTAAATTTTATTTTTTTTATTCTATTTTTTTTAATTTTTCTTGTTTCATGTTTTAACGTTTTCTAACTTTTATCTTATCAATACCTTTTTAAAAGATCTTTTTAAATTTTCATTGTTATAGTCATATTTTATCCCTTTATTGTATTTAGCCTTATTTTTTAATACATAGTTTTTTTTTAATTTTGGGATATAATTTCTTCTAACAGATCAAAATATACTCTAAATTTAGCGCATGGCTTTGTTCTAGTCTCCAGGCTGATCACATTCTTTTTTTTTTTTCTTTTTTCAAACAACTTATTATCAATTCCTTTCTTAGAATCTTTTAAAATTTTCATCTTTACAGTCATATTCCATCCCTTCATTATGTTTACCCTTATTTTTGTATATATATGTTTTTCTTTCTTTAAAATTTTGGGAGGTAGTTTCTTCTAACAGACTAAAATATACCCAAAATCAACTCTGTGGCTCTGTTCTATTCACATATATATGTATGTGTGTGTGTGTGTGTATTCAAATATATACATATATTCATATATTTCTTTTTCCTTTTTTTCCCTCCTTTCTTCTCCCCCCGGTTTCAGGTCTCTTCTGATTTGGTTAGTATATATTTTTCTGGGGCATTGATACCCTTTTAGTATTTTGTTCTCTCACTCATCTATTCTTATCTGGACAAAATGACAAGGTGGAAAAACTCACCACAAAAAAAAGAACAAGAGGCAATACCGATGACTAGGGACCTAATCAATATGGACATTAGTAATATATCAGAACTAGAGTTCAAAATGACTATTGTCAAGGTGTTGGCTGGGTTCAAAAAAAGCACGGAAGATACTAGAGAATCCCTTTCTGGAGAAATAAAATCCCATTCTGGAGAAGTAAAAGAACTAAAATCTAACCAAGTTGAAATCACAAAAGCTATTAATGAGGTGCCATCAAAAATGGGGGCTCTTACTGCTAGAATAAATGAGGCAAAGAGAGAATTAGTTATAGTGAAGACCAAATAATGGAGAATAAGGAAGCTGAGAAAAAGAGGACAAACAACTACTGGACCATGAGGAGAGAATTCAATAGATAGGTGACACCATAAGATGAAACAATATTAGAATAATTCAGATCCCAGAAGAAGAAGAGAGAGAGGACAGAAGGTATACAGGAGCAAATTATAGCAGAGAATTTCCCTAATTTAGCGAGGGGAACAAGCATCAAAATCCAGGAGGTACAGAGAACCCCCCTCAAAAATCAATAAAAATAGGTCCACACCCCATCATCTAATAGTAAAACTTACAAGTCTCAGTGACAGAGAAAATCCTGAAAACAGGATTTCTTACTTACTCAGTGACAGAGAAAATCCTGAAAGCAGGATTACTTACTTACAAGAAAACTTACAATGATAGAAATATTAGATTGGCAGCAGACCTATCCACAGAGACCTGGCAGGCCAGAAAGGACTGGCATGATATATTCAGAG
>CM053606.1:54690713-54710251 GCA_028646535.1 Procyon lotor
GGTGGGTATTGAGGAGGGCACATATTGCATGGAGCACTGGGTGTAGTGCAAAACAATAAATCTTGTAACACTGAAAAAAATAAATAAATAAAATTAAAAAAAAAAGATGGAAGATAGCAATCTATCAGAAATGGAAACATAGAAATGAAAGGATGAAGAACAATTGAGAGGCACCTGACCGGCTCAGTTGGTAGGGCATGCAACTCTTGATCACGGGTTGTGAGTTCAAGCCCCATGATGTGTGTAGAGATTACTTAGAAATAAAATATTTTTTAAAAAAGCAATAGAGGGGATAAATATGTAAGTAATGAATATTGATGGCATAAAACAATAATAATAATCAGTTTGTGGAGTTTGAAATATTTTTAAATAGAAATACATGACACAATTACTAATAAACACAGGGAGAATAAAGTTAAAGTTTTCTAAATACATTATATTGTCCAGGAAACAGTAAAAGTACACACTTAAATTAATCACGCATTCTGAGATTACAGCTCTATTCTGAAATGCAACCCAGTTGTAAACTCCTTCCAGGGCAGTTCCCTGGAGCTGTTTTCAGCAACCCTCACATTCTTTGGGCAGATCCACCTGTGGTACAACTCAGAAATCCACCAGACACTGAGAGCTGGTGCTGCCAGAAAGCTCCATCGCCAGGTCCTGAGTTCTCCAGATGCAACTCCTTAGGAAAGGACAAGTCCCCAAGATCAGAGTAGAGTTAGTGTGGGCATAGGTGATTTGGAAGGCTGACCTCCCCTAGAAGAGGCTTTCTATTTGCTCAGTTTTTCTCATCCTTTCCCCACTTCTCCCTCAGTTCTTTCTCCCCACTCTTTCCTCATGGGAGTTCCTGGCGGACAAGTGCCATGACTTCCCTTCAGAACACTGGAAGGAAACCTGTATGGAGAGGAGGAAGTGATTCTTCAGTTAGTGAAACCGAGTGATGGAGGCTTTCTGAGAAAACGTGATGAATATAGGAAGCACGAGATCCAAGTTTTTTTGACCCAGAAGGAGCTATACAGTTATCCACTGTTTAATTTATTAAATATAGCCTTAGAGTTCCTGGACTTTTTTGTATGTCTATCATATTAGACAATAAAATGCATGTTTAAAAAAGAGTGTAGAGGAGGTTTTTTTTAAACCATTTTTTTTTAGGATTATATTTATTTGACAGAGAAAAACACAGCAAGAGAGGGAACACAAACAGAGGGAATGGTAGCGGCAGAAGCAGGCTTCCTGCTGAGCAGGGAGCCTGATGAGAGGCTCGATCCCAGGACCCCGGGATCATGACCTAAGCTGAAGGCAGATGCTTAAGGACTGAGCCACCCAGGCACCCCGAGGAGTTGTTTTTTTTGTTTTTTGTTTTTTTTTTAATAATAATCTGAACGTGTTGAAAAGGAAGATTTAGAGGAAGAAGACAATTAACAGAAGTAAGAGATGGGAAAGATAGGTGATGGGACTGGAGGAAGAGAGGGACAATTAAGTAATATTAAAGGGAGCAAGAATTGAAGACTGTCATTTCAAGCATAGAAATTATGGAGTTCTCTCTTTTCATCCTCACTCAACTCTGTGAGGTAAGTGCTATTATTTTCCCCCTTTATAGATGAAGAAAGTAAGGTTCAGAGAAGTTAAGTAAACGGCTCAAGATCAGACTGCTAATTAGCAGCTAAGCAGAATTTTATTCCTGCCTGTTTGTGAAGGCTGAACTCTTTTCAGTTTCTTCCAGGGAACATAAGGTCTAGAGGGAGAGGTGAGGAAGCACCTGGAAAGGCAGAGAAGAAAGAAACTAGAAATTTAGTGCACAGTTGTTTTAACAGCCCAATACACCATAGTTTGGACTCCAGGGCATCCCTCGGGCTTCTGATCACTCCAAGTGATGGTGCTCCTGCTCCAAAGGCTCAGCCTTGCCGGAGTCTAGGAACTCTCACCATCATGTGACCACAAGGACATTACAATAGGTAAGAGATAGGTGAAGCATAAAAGGGGATGGGAACTGCAGTCAGCTGAGAATAATGCTCAATAGGTAAGCAATGGGAAAGGGGGACTGGGGAGATATTGAGAAAAACTGTAGAATATACGGTCAAAAATACAGGGATTAGTAGGTCAGTTGGGTACATGGAAAGAAACCCTCACGTAATTCCTCAAGTAGCAACTGTCATCCATTATCAGCTCTTGTGTGCACTTGGATGAGCTGGTTCTCATAAAAGACTAGAGGCGGAGCACAACAGCTATACCCACTACTGTCCTCGTCACTACCTCTGTATTCCTCCCACCCCACCCCACCCCACCCACCACCATCACTACTGATCTCTTGGTTTAATGCTTTGTTTTTTTCAGGATTATATTTCCTTTATGCTCCTTGAACCCACCAGGAAGCTTTAAGGAACCCCATCCTTGCATGGTCACAAGGCAATGACCTTACTGTCACATCTCTCTTCTTGGTTTTGCTAATCATAGTAGCTATTCATTGAGCTGACCAGTTGGTAGTCATGGTAGACTACCACTGCATAGGGTCATTCCATGTTTCCATTTTGACTGATATCCCCAGGAATTTCTGATGGCATCCTATGAATTCCTCTTTGGTTGCTAAGTCATCTACAGGTCTGCTTTTAGAACACTTTCTTGTCTCAAGTTTTGAGTAAACAGGAAGAACTTCCAGAGAACATTTCATGAAGAAGCTAGCTCCTCTGGAAACCACAGATCCTCTTTTTTTATGATACTATTTTGCTTTTTTCTTTTCAACTTTCCTGTTTGTCAGATCTACCTGCCAGTAATTGAAGTTATGCCTCTAATTACACAAAGCCTATGGGAAATAGATTATAACAGTCAGAAGAGCAGTCAGGAGAGCAGTCAGGAGAGCAGTGGTTAAAAGCTTAGGCTCTGGAATCAGAAGAGAGGTTTCTAAATCCTGGCTCCAACTTACTAAGTGTGTGACCTTGAATAAAACACCAATGATAATGAAGGTGCTACTTATCTATCATGTACTGGGTACTTACTTTGTGGTAGGCATTTTAGCTAGGAACTCTTCACACCATATCTTCTTTAACACTAACAACAACTCAGGGGAATCTAATAAACATGCACATTGTTAGATGAGGTATCTGAGGCTTTTCAGATCTCACTACACACAAAGTATATGACTTTGAGCAAGTTACTTAATCTCTTCAAGCCCCACATACAAAGCTAAAATATCTAATTTTTGTAGCTATTGACATAATTAAATGAGTTGATACATATAAAGAACTTGGCCTATAGTGAATCCAGTAAGTATTCTGCTAGTACTATCATTATTACTTTCCACACTCCCATATGTGAATCACTAATATATGGTATGAAGAAACCAAAAAAATTACCAGGTCAATTATATCCAAGAGATACAACCAAACTGAATTGTTCACAGTACAGTATTCATTTTGGTGACAGTTGATGATATCGATTTCTATTTGTGTTATGAACGTGGAACTGAATATATAAACATATGGGATAAGGCATCTGGCTAAAGATATGCAAAAAATCTAGGATCACTTCTCAAATACCAGAAATGTCCCTGGATCACCAGTGATACTTAGGCAGACAGAAGTGCCTTGCCACCTGTTTCCCACCCTTACCTCCACACCCAATTATTAGAGGAAATTCAAGGTGCCATAGTCCTCAGCCTACTTTATAGACTTTACCATGTTATATCAAGCAGCTCAAGCTCAGCTTTCCCTGAAGACCATGCAAACGTAGCCTTGCTTGGTGATACCTTTTGTTGATCACTCTGGGCATCTATGGTCTCACAACTCCAGAGTGAAGAATCACTGTAATCACTATTCATTCCATTTATCATGACACCTCAAAGAGATGTCCTTCACAATGACACTATCCTATTCTAATGCTTTACACAGTGTATTCTTTTGTCTTATTAATAATTTGACTGATGGTGATAAAAGATGTCCTGAAATTAGCTTGTGTGTTGGCGGCCCTGCATTCTGATAATTCCAATTATATCCAGATGTTTTTCTGCCCTTTCCACCTCCAAACACTCACATGGGAAAACCAAAGCATTCTTTATTTTATCTTTTGCTGTTGATTGTGTGTTATTTACAGAAAAGTTGATTATTTCCAGATTTTTTTGTGGCTTCTGGTTCCAAATTCCTAAATTGATCATTAAAAAACTGAACAGTATTGACCAATACACATGCCAAAAATGGCTTTCCCCACCTATAATGACAAAGGTAAATTAAATTCCTCCGACTTTTCTTGTGATATGTACATAAAATATATAATTTTAATAATAATAATAAAATAATAAATATAAATATAATAATATATAATATAAAAATATATAAAAATATAATAATAATAATAATAAAATTTAAAAATAATTAAAGACTTCTTCTGACCACGACAAGGAAATCCTGGATTCATCTTTCTGCCTGAAAGAACCAAGGAAATAAAATAAGCAAAACATGGGTTTTCAAAATACTGAACACCAGGGAACAAAGGACAGTGATTTCTGAGAAATGGGAAACAAATGAGGTAATCTTTATCATTGTCCCAGCTTACTACTTGAAAGTGTTTCCAGGCTATTTCTCAGGAAGAAGGAACCCAAACAAATTCTAGTGGTTACCCTGAGTAAAGAAGAAGAAGATGGGATTCTAGAGAGACCAAGGTGATAAGAGTTGGCAAGACAGAGTCCCAGGCAGGAGAAAAGTACACAGATGGAGAATTTTGTTGATTTGCAGAAGGTGCTCCTAGAGTCTCCAGATGCTTGTCAGCACACACTTTTGAGGCCAGGGAGCTCGCTGCCTAAAAGGATTAGAGGAAATAATTGCCAGGGTTCACACACAGCCAGGAATAGTGGCCATTTTCATCAGCAAGACTGGAAAACTTCATCTATGGAATGCTGCGTACAATTTTCAGAAAGTTTTTGACTGAATATGAAGAATAATTAGTCCTACCCTTAATATTGCTTTGGTCCCACCTAACAAGTCTTAAGAACAAATTGAAAGGATTAAACTGCCTCTAAATAACTGTGTTCCAAAAGAAAGCTAAAGACTATTTATAAATATACAAAGATATCCAGTACCCAACAAAGTAAAATTTACAACATTTGGCATTCAATAAAACAATAACTAGGAAAAAAAATAACTAGGAATGCAAAGAAGCAGGAAAATATGAAGAAAAATCGATCAAATAAAATCAATATAGAATTGACACAAGTATTGGAATTAGCTGGCAAGGATATTGAAACAATTCTTATAACTGAACATGCTCAAAAAAGTTAAGTAAAGACACATAATATATGTTTAAAAAACTCACTAAATTTCTAGACAAGAAAATTGCAATGTATGAGATTAAAAAGATACTAGATGAAATTAACAGCAGATAATTGAGAAAGAAAAAAACTAGTAAACTTAAAGACATAGAATCTATACAAATAGAATCTGAGGCAATAGAATCTATCCCAAGTGAAAGACAGAGAGAAAACCCAAGTAAAAGGGTGGTCAGGATAGGTCTCATTGGGAAGATGACTTTTAAGCAAAAATTTGAAGAAGGACACTGCCACGTGGATATCCATAGGAAGACTACCCCAGGCATTACTAGAAATCATGGGTTTTGAGATAGTGACTGTAAAGTATTTAACACAGTTTTAGCATTCAATAAGCACTCAAAAGATGAAAATTATCATTGCTGCTGCTGTTATTAAACATTGACAGTCTGGGGTGGCAGAAGGAGAAGGGAACTCATGTATGTAAGGGCTTCCTTTTGCCAGGTGCTCCTCTAGGCATTTTCATATATATATGAAAATATATATTATTTTATATATTATATAAATATATATAATCCTCACAATAACCCTGTAATATGGGTATTCTACTTTTTAAATAACAAAGCAGAGCCTTTGAAGAGTTGAGATATTTGTGTAAGGTCACCAAGATACCAAGACAGAAACATGATTTGACCTCAGGATTCTTGGACTTTAAATCTTAGGTACTTTCCACTATTCTGCATTGCCCACTGACACACATGGAATGTGGGGACTTGGGATAGTTAAATGTCCCAAGCTCCCACACATCTCTGTTTTTCCCAGGAGTCACAAATTCAAATGGAGCTGCCATGATAAGTGACATGTGAAATGGTGGGAAAATAAAATGGCCCAGAACCTGTGAAAAACAGTATAGCAGTATGAAAACTGATCATTGGATTATGGTATGATCCAGTAATTCTACCTCTGGGAATACACTTGAAAGAAGAGAAAGAATGGACTCAAATAGAGGTTTGTACAGCCATGTTCATAACAGCATTATTCATGATAACCAAAGGGAAAAAGCAACCCAGGTGTCCATTGATGAATGTGTAAACAAAATGTGGTATCTACATGCAGGGGAGTATTATTCAGCCTTAAAAAGGAATTGAATTGGACACAAACTGCAACATGGATGAACCCTGAAGACATGCTAAATGAAATCAGCCAGCCACAAGAAAACAAAAATTATGATACCTCTTATATGAGGTTCTTAGGATAATCAAAGCCATAGAAAGAAGAAGTAAAATGGTGGTTGCTAGGGGCTGGGAGAAGGAAGAAGGGGGAATAAGTGTTTAATGGATCAAGAGTTGCAGGTGGGGAATATGAAAAAGTCCTGGAGATGGATGGTGCTGATTGTTGCCCAACAATGTGAATGTCCTGAATGATATACAGTATTGTACATTTCAAAGTGGTTCAAATGGGGGTGCCTGGGTGGCTCAGTCATTAAACATCTGCCTTCAGCTTAGGTCATGATCCCAGGATCCTGGGATGGAGCCCCGCATCGGGCTCCCTGTTCCACAAGAAGCCTGCTTCTCCCTTTCCCACTCCCCCTGCTTGTGTTTCCTCTCTTGCTGTATCTCTCTCTGCCAAATAAATGAATAAATAAAATTTTTATAAATAAATAAATAAACAAATAAAATTGTTAAGATGGTGAATTTTTTGTGTATACTGACCAGAATAAACATACATATTCCAAAACCAAGTAGCCTATTATAACATTTGTGTTCACCTTCACAAATCTGCAGGTATGGTAGGGTTTGTATACAATTCAGCTGCTCTTGGCGCCAGTCTAGGAGAGATCCATGTTTCCTTTCATACTTTTTGGACTAGCAGCTCCTGGGACATGTTTTCCTTGTGGTGGATGACAAAAGCATAAGGAAATGAGAGTACAAGCCACATGATGCCTCTTAAAGCCTTGGCTCTGAGCTGGCCCACGTTCATTTCTGCCAACATTTCACTGGACAAAATAAGTTATGTGGCTAAGTCCTACATCAATGGAGCAGAGAAATCCGCTTTGGCTACTCTTAGAGAATATATTGCAAAAATCAGATGCCGAAATGTAGGGTTGTAAAAGTATAATATGGAGGGTAAAGAATTGAGAACAAGAATCCAATCCATACAGAGACATAAAAATATATTTATATAGTTTTACATAAAAGATATCGTGCACAACTAGTTCATTACTAAGAAGTCCCAGAATTGGAAAAACCTGGTTTCTAACTTTAAAATTTCCAAATACTATAAAGTTTATTGATAAACTTAGAAATAAAAGGAGAAATAAAACTTATAGCTTCTTTGACTCTTGGTAAAAATCTAAACTTTTTTTTCATTTGCTATTTTGTTTTATGAGTTTCTCCAGAGACCAACAGTACTCGTGAATCAAAATAAATAGCATATAAGTAACTTAGAAAGTAAATAAGAAACACTATGAATGGGTGGTTTTAACTTTCCAGAACTCACAAAGATACATTAGCCATTTTGGGAGAGAAATGATTTTTAAATTCCATATGGCCCTAGATGAGATGGGCCATGTAGAGAAAATAGGCTGTATTTTCAAAAGATTATAAAACTATAGTGATCCATCCCAAATGAAAGGACTAATCGAAAGAAAGAAAGAAAGAAAGAAAGAAAGAAAGAAAGAAAGAAAGAAAGAAAGAAAGAAAGAGAAGGAGAAACAAAGAAAAAAGAAGAGTAAGAAAGGAGGTAGAAACATTACATTTTTTGTTTAATAAGGGGACTTTCATAAAATGCTTCCATTTGCCCAAGGCCAGAAACAAAGAGAATCTCTGATCTGGTATATTCAAACCAAGCAAGATCTTCTTCAAGCCTGAAATACTTATTTTCCACCTAGATTATCAGACAGCAGGAGTTGGAAAAATAAATCTGCTTGGTCATCAGATGACCATGTGCCTATTAAAATACATTGTACTGTATTGATAAAATGAAGTTACAGATTGAGATCTGCTAGATGCCTAACCTTTACCCTGAGGGGTATTTTGGGGAGCGATATAATTTTATAACAGTGGTGGTGCAACCCTTTATCCTCTCAATGCTTTGGACACAAAGACCATGGGATTAATTATATACTGTGAGCAACAATTCATGAATATTTAACACACTCATCTATACTTAATGAATAAATTTGCATTTTGACACTATTATTTAATGTGCTTTAAGGAAATACTGCTCATTACCTTTCAATTTTGTAGATTAGTTGAATGTAATCAGAATGATAAGGCAGGAGAGATATAGTATTATTTAAATAACATTGTTGTTTATGACTGCTTCTGCTTCCAGGAGTTCCCCCCACCCTTTTCTTTTAAGCAAGTCGGTTTATTTTATTCTATTCTGGTTGTTTTGTCTTAATCATTTTGCCTCCACGCTCCTTGCAGAAGGGAGTTTCTTTAGATTCATGGAAAAACAATGCAAATTAAATAATCAGTGTTTTGCTTCCCTCTGTGTGTTCTGTAACAGGGTATTCTCTCACACAAAATATCCCAGTGCAATTGGCAGTGATTGTTTCCTGGGTGGGCAGGCTCAGCAAGGTTGCCACTACCTGCACAGCAAGCAGAGGGAGCTGCATAACCAGTGGCAAGGAGCAGAGGTCTGCAACTTACCCAAGAAAAGTAAACCCCAAGGAATCAGAGCTGAGAAAAACTGACCAGCTGGAGAGGATGCTGTCAGAGATAAGCAATCCTGTTTGTTTGTTTTTAATATTTGGCTCACGGTGAGGGGCTTTATCTCATGAGAAATGGATCTTCTGTTTGCAAGGTAGGCACCTAACCTACATATCCACGTGAGGGAGTTTGGGTATGAGAACATACCTCTAGCAATCCCATCTGAATGAATGTCCCATGCAAAAGGGACGTTCCAAAACGAAGGGGACTTTAAGGCCAACAGGCTCTTGGGAATCGGAATTAAGACGGCCCAACTAAGATGAAGGAGAAAGTGGACAAGAGCAAGAGGAATGGAAAAGGAAATCCAGATGCCAGACACTAAGCTAAATGCTTATATATCTCATCGCTTTTAATCCTTACCTTAGGAGGTTGCTGTCATTGTCCCACCACCACCACCATCATCGTCACCACCATCTTCACCACTCTATGAAAGTGAAACTGAAAATTAGTTGGTTTAACACAGATAGTTAAAAAAATAAAAAGTAAGAAAGAAAGAACGCAAACCCCCCAAATCAAAAACAACAACAAAACCCCCTAGGATTTGAATCCAGGTTTATTGGAATGTAAAATTCATGACTTTAAGAGTTCTCAACTAATTGGGGTTTTAAAAGGCTTTGCTATCAAACAAATCAAATTCGGGGTTAAGCTGAAACATGGCTTCCTCAAGGAAACCTTCCTTACTCTCCAGTCTTTGTTGGGTTCTCTGTTAGTTACAGTGTGTGATTATATATATATGAAATTTATATTCCTCCCCTTCTCTCCACACACCTGACTGTAACTCCAAGAAGGCAAGGACTACCATTCATTCTCCATTCCAGCTCTAGTACCTAGCAGAGTACCTGGTACAATGTAGCCATTCTCTATTGGTGTGTGTTACCTGTGTGTATGCGTGTGTGTGTGTGCACACGTGCATGTGCGTTTCCTCACCTATAAAAATGTGGTGAGAAATTATTACGGTGAGAAATAAATGAGATAATTTATATAAGGTGACTATTACAGAGCCTGAAAAATGTAATTGTTTTTTTGCTACTGGATTGTGTTTCTTTACATGAGATATTAGGATGAAACTGAGTTATGTGAAACCCTGGAATTTCTCTGGATGTCACATAAAAATTAAGTTTCACTAATAATCCATTTGAAAAGCAAATGCAGGGACACCTGGGTGGCTCAGTTGCGGGCTCAGGTCATGGGTACTGGGATCAAGTCCCACATCAGGCTCCTGCTTTTCCCTCTCCCTCTGCCTGATGCTCCCCCTGCTTGTTCTCTCTCTCTCTGTGTGTGACAAATAAATAAATAAAATCTTTAAAAAGGGGGCATGTGGGTGGCTCAGTCATTAAGTGTCTGTGTTCTGCTCAAGTCATGATCCCAGGGTCCTGGGATCGAGTCCCACATTGGGCTCCCTGCCCAGTGGGAAGCCTGCTTCTCCCTCTTCCTCTGTTGCTCCCCTGCTTGTGTTCCTTCTCTCATTGTGTCTCTCTGTCAAATAAGTAAAATCTTAAAAAAAAAGAAAATAGGTAAATGCATTACAAAAACCCTTCCCAAGTTGATGATGTCACAGCCTGAGCTAGGGAGATGACTACCATCAGAGCGCTGTGTCCCTGGCACAATCTGACACCTGGGGTGTGGCATTTGCACCATCAGTGGTGCACCCAGAGATACAGCATGGGCTTAAGGAGTGGGGAAAACCTCTTAACATGCACCTAGAAGGGTTTAAGCGGGTTATTCCTTAACATCCCTCTCCCTTTCTCCTTCTAGCTCAGAATTTAAAAAGAGACCAAGTTTAGAGGCCCAAAAGTCAGAGGGATTATTGATGAGAGCTGATATTGAAGATTGGTGATGGAGATGTACTGATAGCGGGCCTGGTAACACTTCGTCCTGATGTAGCAGACGTGCCCACCCACAATCAGCGGGCGTGTGGAACAACCGCAAGATTGCCCTGGAGGCAAAGAGCAAAGCAGAACACAATTTATACTTTCGGTCAACCGCTCTCTCCAAAGACCTCAGGGAGAGGAAGAAACTGAACATTGTGAACTCGGTGTCCCCAAATGCATCAATTAACTGAGGTTTTTCATATGAAAACATAAAGCTGGAAAACTGTACTTCTCCCCAGATATTCCCTAACCTAAAGGTTTGATCGGGGGCTTCATTAGTTTCTTGAAGGAAGAAACTACCCTTTACGAAGCACTGGCAGGCAGTTTAGATCTTGCCCCCAGAGGGCTCTGAAGTCACTCAGAACCTTCCAGGACAGGACTGTAAAGGTCATTCTAGTCTCAAGGCTGAAAATTCGCTCTGCCCCTCAGGTCCCCCGCCTAAACCACGTCCACTTAAAATGTCTGATTTAGTCCATTAGTGGTTCTGCAATGAGATTACATGGTAACCTGAAGACTCTCCAGTAACAAAAAGACTGCAACATATATGAACCGAAGCCATCTTCCCTTATAAAATTCCCAAGAAGAAATTGCAGTTCAAAGATTAAGATCTAGGCGATTGTGGGCCATGCTGAATATTAAAGACGCCTCTGCAATGAGTCCCTGAAAACAATGAACACTCAGGCACAGAGCAGTTCGTGTACTGAGGGCGGCCAGCTCTCACAGAGAGAGCGGGGAGGCACTAAATCGTACCTGTCTTGTTCCCTCTCCTCAGCTCACCAACTGGTGATACTCTAGCAGAGGACCCCAAAGAAGGCAGCTCAGGAAGGTTCCCCCTCCACACACACATACACACTTCCCAGCAGTGCTGCAGCAAGACTGCTATTTTACAAATAGACAAGGGAAAAGACAAGTTCATGAGCCACAGGGAATTTTTCATGTATCCCCCTTCTAATTCTTTTTTTTTTTTTAAGATTTTATTTATTTATTAGAGAGAGAGAGAGAGAGAGCATGAGAAGATGGGAGAAGGTCAGAGTGAGAAGCTCCACTTCTCATGGAGCTGGGAGCCCAATGTGGGACTCGATCCTGGGACTCCAGTGTCATGACCTGAGCCAAAGGCAGTCGCCTAACCAACCGAGTCACCCAGGCGCACCCCTCCTTCCACTTCTTGCTGGGATTCTGAAACTTCACAGCTCACTTGGACCCACCCTACCCATGGTTAGTTCCCTCTCCTGACTTTCTTGTATCCAGGAATTCTCTACGTCCTTGTGTTCTGACTGGATTTGGATGCCAATTCATCAGCCTCTCCTAATTGCTCAGTCTCAACACCTCACTACTAGATTTCAACTTCTATAAAATTTCTGCAAAGATGCTCTTACAACTAGATACTGTGAAGTACATTAATGTAGCTCCTAAAATTTTATCCAAACCCAAAAATCTTTCAGTGATGGGAGGAAACACCAAAATCTGCTTTGACACAAAGTACAGTCAACCCTTGAACAACATGGGGGTTAGGGGCACTTGACCATCTCTGCAGCCAAAAATCTGTATATACTTTTTGACTCCCCCAAAACTTAACTCCGAATAGCCTACTGTTGACTGGAAGCCTTCCTGAGATCATAAACAGTCAATTAACACATATTTTGCAAGTTATATGTATTATATACTGTATTCATTTAATAAGTAAGCTAGAGAAAAGAAATTGTTACTAAGAAATCATCAGGAGGAGAAAATACATTTATAGTACTGTACTATATCTATTTTTAAAAGTCTGCGTATAAATAGATCCATGCAGTTCAAACTTGTGTTGTTCATGGCTCAACCTTACTACATTTCCTACTTTAAAATCATTTCTAACGTGCTCTACATTTTTGTGGGGCACCTCAGCAGCTCGGTTTGTTGGGCATCTGCCTGGAGCTCAGATCATGATCCCAGGGTCCTGGGATGGAGTCCTGCATTGGGCTCTCCCTGCTTCTCCCTCTCCCTCTCCCTCTGCCGCTCCCCCACTTGTGCTCTCGCTCTCACTCTTTTTCTCAAATAAATAAAACAAATCTTTAAAAAATTATTTTGTTTCTCTCTGAACTGCTTTCCTTTATGAAAGAAAAAAATAAACAGAAGAGTTTGTCACCAGTGCCAGAGGGCACCTTCCTTCTGGCACTGTCCCTCACTTTCTCTGTCTCACCTCCTCTAGCAAGCCTTTCTTGGCTCCCCTTGGCCAAACGAGATGCCTGGTGCTGTGCTCCCACGGCACCCAATGTACTCCCCAATTACCGCTCTTTGCACTTGGTCTTGAAATGATCTGTTTATGTATCTAGTGGGCATACTGTTTATGGGACTGTTGGAATGCGGAGTTCTTTAAGGGCAAGAACCACCTCTGCTTTCCCAGCCCCAGCATGATGTCTTGACACATAACACAATGAATATGTGTTGAGTTCATTAGGTAAATCGACTGCAATTTTTTGAAAATCTACCTACATAGAGCATTCTGTGGTATAAGGCACTTTATTAATCTCGAAAGAATGATAAAAACAATCATAACAAAACCTTCCATATGGACAGCTCTCAATTGTTCTTGCAAAATACTCTCAAAGCTCTTACTTCATCTGGTCTTTTCAACGTCCTTTAAGAAAATTTGGGAGAATGGGTACTTTCAAGCCCACTTGACACTCGAGGAAAATGTGGCCATTTTCATCCTGTTAGAAAGTGGCAGAGCCGTGTTCAGAGCTTCCGACTTAGAACCTCTTCCTCGGAAACTGCAAGACTCATTCCAGAGTTTGCTGAGCTCTGACTGGGGTAACTCCACACTTTATCCCAGAAGAAACTTCTCTCTAAAGTCACAGAGTTCTTCTCTGTTTGCGCAGACCCGGGTCCTCATCTTAAATTCACTACTATGGAAGTGTTATTTTTCATCACCATCTATAAGTTTATAATTAAAAAAAATATTTACAAAGTGATGAGATCTCTTTCTGATTTTCAATTTCCATTCTTCACAAACTTCAGAGTTCAGTGAATAGCCCTAGACCATCTATCTCTATTTTGATCCTACTCGAAAAAGAAAGAAAATTGCATCAGGGAGTGCATGACCTTTGATTCTGCCTAAATTACCTTGGGTGCCCATGAGACTAATTTGTGGGAGAAAGGGCGATATTATCCAAGTTTATTCCACCAAGTTGGAAAGCAAAGGCTCCCAAGATAAGAGCAAACTGAACTTAGGTGAAAGTGAGACAGATAGCCTTTTTGCTTCTGTTGGCAAGCAAGGCTGTACAATGTGAGGCATTTCTGCAGGTATTATCTGGAGTCCATTTTCCAACTTTATAGGGACTGCAAGGCAATTGCCATGGATGTGGCTGGGGCAGAAGCAGCACCAATTGCAGTGATTTCTGGTTCCAGAACCAGAAATCTGGTTCCTTTACCACTGGCGCAAAGGTGTGTTCTTGAATTCTTAGCTCCAGTGACAGTTTCAGATGGTAACTCTCTTGGGAGTCAATGAAGTCATTGAGAGCCTTCTCATGCCCGCTTCATACCCACTCCACTAGTCCTTCTAACAATTTTATTTTTTTATTTTTAAAGATTTTATTCATTTGACAGAGAGAGAGAGAGAGAGATCACAAGTAGGCAGAGAGGCAGGCAGAAAGAGAGGGGGAAGCAGGCTCCCTGCTGAGCAGAGAGCCCGATGCGGGGCTCGATCCCAGGACCCTGAGATCATGACCTGAGCCGAAGGCAGAGGCTTTAACCCACTGAGCCACCCAGGCTCCCCTTCTAACAATTTTAGAAGCAAGCAACTCCTTGTCTTAAATCCCTTCTTGCTTTAAGTATCACGGTGGGTCTGTCTCCTGTCTCATTAGCCTTAGCTCGAAGACCTAGTTGTTAACATAGTTGTTAACTCTCTCAGTGGCTAATTCAGCCACTCATTCTTCTCTTAGATCTCATCTCTCTTCTATTTTTGGACTTGATGCTGAGCACTGTTTATCATCCAGGTTTGTTCAGGGCCCTGAGGCAATAATGTTACTCTGATAACCCTCAGTTTACCTTGGTGGAACAAGAACGAGTTCAGAAGTGATTCTGCTGACTTGGTACCCAAAGCAAGAATATGGTTCCCAGCATACAAAGCATCCAGGATGGAGCAGGAAATTCCTTTTCCCAACAAAGATATTTAAAAACTGTTCCTTAAAGAATTAACCTTGCAGGGAAGGATTATTCTTCAACAAATGGCTATTGTAAGTTTTTTTGGTTTTTTAAAGATTTTGTTTACTTATTTGACAAAGAGGAGAGAGAGCACAAGCAGGAAGAGTGGCAGGCAGAGAGAGAGGGGGAAGCAGGCTCCCTGCTGAGCAGGGAGCCCAATGCGGGGCTCAATCCCAGAACCCTGGGATCATGACCCGAGCCGAAGGCAGTTGCTTAACCAACTGAGCCATCCAGGTATCCCGGCTATTGTAAGTTTTAAAAGACTGGTTAAATGTGGTGTTATTCACAAGAGCCAAGGGGTAGAAACTACCCAAGTGTTCATTACAGATGAATGGATAAACAAAATGTGATATATACATTCAATGGAATATTATTCAGCCATAAAAAAGAATGAGGTTTTGATACATGTTATCGTATAGATAACCTTGAAAACATTATGGTACATGAAATGAGCCAGACACAAAAGAACAGATGTTGTATGATCGAACTTATGTGAAATATCTAGATAGACAAATTCATGCAGACAGAAAGTAGATTGACAGTTACCAGGGACTTACTGGAGTGGGATGGAGGATGGTTATTTATCACTTAATGGTCACAGAGATTCTGTTTAGGACGATACAATGTTTTGGAAATAGACAGTGGTGTTGGTTATAAGACATTTTCATGTAACTAATGCCATTGAATTGAATTATATCTTAAGAATTATTAAAATGTCAAATTTTATGTTAGATATATTTTACCACCACCAAAGCCACAAAAGATTAAATAAATGGCAATTATGTAAAAGCAGTGTTGAATTCCCAAAAGGTTTCTGCTAACAGTTCTGGGGAGTAATGATGATGTAATGCATTTTTCTCCAAACACATGGCCTGTACATCTGGAGACCATCTCTAATAGAAGAATTTTGTTAGCGATTTCTTCCATTTTCATAACTAATGTTCCACTTCCTTGCACCTCAAGCCAGTCTCTGTTTAACTTTGTTTCACACTACTTTCCTGGGTCTATACTTTCTCTTTCCATCTCCTTTACCCTGCTGCATATTCACATCTTCTCCCCTTAGAAATGACCCTGAACACCTCAAATCTTCTTTCTGATTTCCTTAGCCTGATATTGAGGACTTGAGGAGAGCTAGCATGAGAGAGAAAAGGTATCTTCAAAGGACCTGGGGAATTTGAAAAGGGAATTTCCATGTGGATAGGAGAGACTTTGCCTGTTTTTGTGTTGCTCATTTACAGAAGGGAGAAGATGAGGAGAAATAAGCAGCTGGAGATATTAACAGCCTAAAACTCTAAGCTATCATCACAGGCTCCAACTGCAGCCTCAATGATGTCACTTCCAGCTTTAATACCTTATTTGATGGTCTCCATACTACACAAGAGCTCTCCTGACACTGGCTCCAAATGTGAGTTTAAACTGGTATTGCCGTGCTGAGCAAGGCCAGAGAAACACGGGCTACCAGCTGGAGGTGGCCTGCCTTTCTCTGTTTCCAGAACAGGGCTTTATTTTCAAAGTTTGTGAAACCTAAGCTGAAAGGCTACATGTGTGTCTCACAAGCAAAAAGCAAAGGGAAAAAGAAGATGATTGCAGAAGTCAGTCTTATCAAATAGAAATCACACCGCTAAAAGGTTTTCCTGAACTTATAATATGCACTCCAGAATGGCCTTCAAAAGTGGAGGAGGTGGGAGAAGGAGCAAGACGTCAGAGAGGTAGGAGGCTGAGATAGTATCATAACTCAGAAGTTCAGCTGGATAGTTATCAAACCATCCTAAACACCTACAAACTCAACAGGAGATAGGAGAGAAGAAGAGCAGCAATTCTAGGAACAGAAAATTGACCACTTTCTGGAAGGTAGAACATGTGGAAAAAGTGAATTCAAAGTAAAGATGGGAAGAGAGATCCCGGGGGGAGGGGCTGGCTCCCGGCAGCCACAGAGCCGTGGAGCACAAAATCGGAACTTTTGGTCTGCTCTGCTGAGGGACATCACTCCAGAGACTAAGCAGGGGATTTAGCCCTCATGGGAACAGTGTGGTTTTAGGACCCATGGGGTCACAGAGGGACCGGGGGTGTCTGAAGGTGGCAGAACTGCCAGGTATCGGACCGGGGAAGCCAACAGCAGAGACGGAGCCGTGCGGTGGGCTATCAGCTCAGGCTTACCTTAAACCGTGGTCCAAGGCACAAGTACAGGCCACTGTTCTTCGAGCAGGGACCCCACAAGGGGCAGCTCCAGGAGAGACCCCTCCCTTCCTCCTTCGAGAGGAGCAGCGCTGGAGTGCGTGGCAGGGATTTGCTGGGCTTGAAGACTCCAAACGGGGCTGTGCGCCAGAGACAGAAACACTCTGTCACAGGCCGGCTGAGCTCGGAGCACGGCCGGAGACCAGGGAGACGGGAGGGATTGCTTTTCTCTGAGGGCGCACTGAGGAGCACGGCCCCTCGAGCTCTGCTCCTACTGCCGGAGATTAGGGGGCCGCCATCTTCATTCTCATCCTCCAAAGCTGTACGGAAAGCATTCAGGGAACAAAAGCTCCGGAGAGCGAACCCAAGCAAATTGCTTGGCCCAGCCCCTGGCAAGGGCGGTGCAATTCCACCTTAGGCAAAGACATTTGAGAATCACTGCAACAGGCCCCTCCTCCAGAAGATCAGCAAGAATATCCAGCCAAGACCAAGTTCATCCATCAATGAGAACTGCAGAACTCAGAGTTAAAAAAAAAAAACAACACATAGAATTTATGGCTTTTTTCCCAATGATCCTTTACTCTTTCAGAGTTAAATTTTTTTAATTTTATTTTTTCTCATTTTTTTTTATTTTATTTTTCCTCCTTCCTATTTTAACGTTTTTTTAACTAGGATCTTATCAATACCCTTTTTTTTTTTTAAGATTTTATTTATTTGACAGAGAGAAACACAGCGAGAGAGGGAACACAAGCAGAGGGAATGGTAGCGGGAGAAGCAGGCTTCCTGTCGAGCAGGGAGCCCAATGTGGGGCTCGATCCCAGGACCCTGGGATCACGACCTGAGCCGAAGGCAGACGCTTAACGACTGAGCCACCCAGGCGCCCTTTATCAATACCTTTTTAAAAATCTTTTCTAATTTTCACTGTTACATTCGTAGTTTATCCCCTCATTGTATTTAAACTTGTTTTTTTTGTATACATATAGGGTTTTTTGTATTTTAATTTTGGGATGCAATTTCTTCTAATAGATCAAAATATACCCTAAATCTAGCACACGGCTTGGTTCTAGTCTCCAGCCTGATCACATTCTTTTCTCCTTTTTCTTTTTTCAACCAACCTCTTATCAATCCCTTTTTTAGAATCTTTTTTAATTTTCACCTTTACACTCATATTCCATCTCTTCATAGTGTTTACCTTTATTTTTGTATATTTATAAGTTTCTCTTTCTTTAAAATTTTGGGAGGTAGTTTCTTCCAACAGACCAAAAAAACAGCCAAAATCAGGTGTGGGGCTCTGTTCTAATCACAAGTCTAATATATATATATGTTTTTTTTTTTTCTCCTTTTTTTTCTCCCCTCCCTCCCCCGATTTCTTCCACCCCTGGTTTCGGATCTCTTCTGATTTTTCTGGGGTCGTTGCTACGCTTTTGGTATTTTGTTCTTTTATTCATCTATTCTTATCTCGATAAAATGACAAGGTGGAAAAACTCACCACAAAAATAAAAAAAGAACAAGAGGCAGTACCGATGGCTAGGGACCTAATCAATATGGACATTAGTAATATGTCAGAACTAGAGTTCAAAATGACAATTATCAAGATGCTAGCTGGGCTTGAAAAAAGCATGGAAGATATTAGAGAATCCCTTTCTGGAAAAATAAAAAAACTAAAATCTAACCAAGTTGAAATAAAAAAAGCTATTAATGAGGTACAATAAAAAAATGGAGGCTCTTCCTGTCAGGATAAATGAGGCAGAAGAGGGAACAACTAGTGATATAGAAGACCAAATGAGGGAGAATAAAGAAGCTGAGAAAAAGAGAGACAAACAACTATTGGACCATGAGGGGAGAATTTGAGAGATTAAGTGATACCATAAGATGCAACAATATTAGAATAATTGGGATCCCAGAAGAAGAAGAAAGAGAGAGGGGGGGCAGAAGGTATACTGGAGCAAATTAATTTGGCAAAGGGAACAACATCAAAATCCAAGAGGCACAGAGAACCCCCCTCAAAATCAATAAAAATAGGTCTACACCCCGTCATCTAATAGTAAAACTTACAAGTCTCAGTGACAAAGAGAAAATCCTGAAAGCAGCTCAGGACAAGAAGCCTGTAACATACAAAGGCAGAAATGTTAGATTGGCAAAAGACCTATCCAGAGAGATCTCGCAGGTGAGAAAGGACTGGCATGATATATTCAGAGCACTAAATGAGAAAAATATGCAGCCTCTATGCAGGCATAGAGGGTACATTCCTCAATATCATCAAAGCCATCTATGAAAAACCCACAGCGAATATCATTCTCAATGGGGAAAAACAGAAAGCTTTTCCCCTAAGATCAGGAACAC
>CM053606.1:54710751-54731765 GCA_028646535.1 Procyon lotor
AGACACAAAGATATGGAAAAACATTCCATGCTCATGGATTGGAAGAACAAATATTGTGAAAATGTCTAGGCTACCTAAAGCAATCTACACATTTAATGCCATCTCTATCAAAACACCATCAATTTATTTCAAAGAAATGGAACAAATAATCCTAAAATTTATATGGAACCAGAAAAGACTGCAACTAGCCAGAAGAATGTTGAAAAAGAAAACCAAAGTTGGCAGCATCACAATTCCAAACTTCAAGCTCTATTACAAAGCTGTAATCATCAAGACAGTGTGGTACTGGCACAAAAACAGACACATAGATCAATGGAACAGAATAGAGAGCCCAGATATGGACGCTCAACTCTATGGTCAACTAATCTTCAACAAAGCAAGAAAGAATATTCAATGGAAAAAGTCTCTTCAACAAATGGTGTTGGGAAAATTGGACAGCCACATGCAGAAGAAGGAAACTGGACCATTTCCTTACACCACACACAAAAATAGACTTGAAATGAATGAAAGACCTCAATGTGAGACCGGAATCCATCAAAATCCTTGAGGAGAACACAGGCAGCAATCTCTTCAACCTTAGCCGCAGCAACTTCTTCCTAGAAACACCACCAAAGGCAAGGGAAGCAAGGGCAAAATGAACTACTGGGACTTCATCAAGATCAAAAGCTTTTGCACAGCAAAGGAAACAGTCAACAAAACCAAAAGACAACTGACAGAATGGGAGAAGATATTTGCAAATGACATATCAGATAAGGGCTAGTATCCAAAATCTATAAAGAACTTCTCAAACTCAACACCCAAAGAACAAATAATCCAATCAAGAAATGGGCAGAAGATATGAACAGACATTTTGGCAAAGAAGACATCCAAATGTCCAACAGACACATGAAAAATTGCTCAACATCACTCACCATCAGGGAAATACAAATCAAAACCACAGTGAGATACCAATTCACACCAGTCAGAATAGCTAAAATTAGCAAGTCAGGAAACGAGAGATATTGGTGAGGATGCGGAGAAAGGGGAACCCTCCTACACTATTGGTGGGAATGCAAGCTGGTACAGCCACTCTGGAAAACAGTAGGAATATTTCTCAAAAAGTTGAAAATAGAGCTACCGTATGACCCAGCAATTGCACTATTGGGTATTTACCCTAAAGATACAAATGTAGTGATCTGAAAGGGCACATGCACCTGAATATTTATAGCAGCAATGTCCACAATAGCCAAACTATGAAAAGAACCTAGATGTCCATCAACAGATGAATGGATAAAGAAGATGTGATGTATATATATACAATGTAATACTATGCAGCCATCAAGAGAAATGAAATCTTGCTATTTGCAATGACATGGATGGAACTAGAGGGTATTATGCTAAGCGAAATAAATCAGTCAGAAAAAGACAATTATCATACGATCTCTCTGATATGAAGAATTTGAGAGAGGCCAGGTGGGGGATCGTGGGGGGTGGGGGAGGGAAATGAAACAAGATGAGATCGGGAGGGAGACAAACCATAAGAGACTCCTAAACTCATGAAACAAATTGAGGGTGGCTAGGGTGTAGGGGAGAAGAGATAGGGTGGCTGGGTCATGGACATTGGGGAGGGTATGTGCTATGGTAAGTGCTGTGAAATGTGTAAGCCTAATGATTCACAGACATGTACCCTGGGGCAAATAATACATTACAAGTTAATAAAAAAAAATTAAAATTAAAAAAAAAGTGTAGGAGGACAATTCATTCAAACAAAAGGGACTTCGAAAAATACTTTGTCTTAGAAAATGTCTTTCAATCTCTTTCAAATCAAAACACAAAACTTGATTTGCTTACCTGCCTACATATATATATTTTTATATCTTAATATCAGAATGACATCATCATCATCATCATCATCATCATCATCATCATCATCATATAGGGGCGGCTGGGGGTTCAGTTGGTTAAATGTCTGTCTTCAGCTGAGGACATGATCCTGGGGTCCTGGAATTGAGTCTTGAGTCTGGCTCCCTGCTCAGCAGGGAGTCTGCTTCTCCCTCTGCCCCCTTCTCTGCCCCCTGCTTATAATCTCTCTTTCTCAAATAAATAAATAAAATTTTAAAAAAAGAAATGCCTTTAGAATAATAATAACATAATAACCCACACATAAATCTCCAATAAAGCAGCTTTATAATTATAGACTCCAATGCTGGACCACACCAAGGCTCCTTTAATATCAGGATCTCAAGGTTAAATAGGGTGCTAGTCATCAAATTCCAAAACAAAGAGTATTTCTTGAAATTCATCATGATTTTCATGCATTGCAGTTAATTTTCTCCAGATATGTACGGTTTTCTAGATCGGCATTCTATTCACTGAACTTAAAGCCCCACAGGTGGTCTCTGGGCTGCAGGATTTGTTGTGTGAACCATGCAGTAGGCTTTAACCAAGATGGCACTTTATCCACGTGACCTGTTAATGTGGGACATGGCCAGAAACACATCGCCCACAAGCTGTGAGGTTACTGGAGCTACTTGTGCCTGATTCCAAGGGGAGTCTAGTGTTCACCCTGACTCCAAGTTCACTTATCAAAGACTAGCCAAAGATGGCTATTGAATCATCATTTTGGAGTCTATACTTTATAAAACTTACTAAGCTGCTAAGTGATAATCTTATGAAGTAAGTCTTTTCTGAGAAATATTTCTTTTCTGCTTAAACTAAAATAAATTTTTGTTACACTTCTCATCCTCTATCTCCCTTCACCCTGTTCCCAACCCCTAAACTAATTAAGGAATTATTTTGCATTCTGTTCCTCTGAGAGAACACAGTGCTTCTGTATGACAGAGACAGCATTCAAATGCGATATGTGACAACTTTTATTCTACTTTAAGTTGCTTCAACTTGTGGGATGGGTAAGGAAACATTTAAGACAATAAATAAATACCCAAGGGGAAAAATCAGAGGTGATGTGTTGGTAAAGGGCACTAGGTGAACATGATTAAAATCATACTTGAGGTTCAATAAGTTTGTGCAGAGCTACAAAGACTTTGAAGATCAGTTAGCATTTTCAGTGACCAATTTCTCCATCTTGAAGAAGAGAGATGCTGGCAGCCAAGAAGTTGAAATTATCCTCATTCTAGTTCAGACCAAACCACTGGGTCTCTGTGAGGAGTCCTTTCATGGATATGAGCCTGCTCTGGATGGTACATCACTTGCTTCTGGCCCCCATCCCCTGCTGTTTACCATTGGTTATGTGATACTGTAATGAAAGGAAGATGCAATGATACAGAAGTGGAACAGGAAAGAGCCTCAAGGATAACAAGTCCCCTTGGAGGTATGATGGCCTTTTGCATACCTACGTGGTTTAATAAGTCCATTCTGGCCAGGGGTGCAGAAACATAGGTTCCAGTCATGTTTCAGGCACCCTCTGTCCTGGCCCTGCCATATTCCTTCTGCCAATTTTCCCCACCTTAGTTCCCAACATCTACAGACAGGCCAGGAGACAAGTAGGCAGCAAAGCATTTGCTTGCACTCATGAGAAAAGTAATTAAAATCTACCTGTTGTTGAGTGAGATCAACTGATGAGAAGCGAGATCACTACTAGAGCAAAATTGGCGGGGGTGGGGGGTGGTGGATTATTTTATAGGGTTTAAACTGGGCTCAATGGCTCCATTTCTTGCACCAAGAATTGCATTAGAGTGTTTTACTAACACAGTTATAGTGGGTAAGAAATTCAGTGGAGTTTACAAATTTCATTGATCCTGAGAGTTCAAGAAAGAAAAGAAGAGGGGGAAGAAGATGAAGGGGTTGGGGAGAGAAGAAGAGAATTCAACAGAATTTCTCAGATTTTTAAATTTAAGTGACACCGTATTAAGCCTTTTCTCCCCTGTTAAATACTAAGTGGAGTGCTCATTGAGCTTTGTCTCCACCCATACTATGGGTATGCCTTACTAGGGGAGAAGCTCTTTTACGCAACTTGATAAGATAATATCCTCGGATAGGCTATTTAACTGCATGCTGAGTTCTAAACTATGACAGGTTGCATTACAGTGATATTCCACAGTGGTCATTTTTAACTGGCCTTTAAAACATGAAACAGTCCTGAATTAGCTTAGTTGATGGATCTCAGGAATGGTCTTACTCAGGTCAGAGTCACTGTGTATCCCCATCTGATCTGCTGCTCTTCTCGGTGGGGGGAGACTGACACCTTGGTCTGCCTATCATATTCATGGCAACACAATCATCTCAAGTGGGATTCTTTTCTTCCAATATTCATTGAAACTAATTTTAGACTCATTTAGTATTCCACTGCCAAGCACAAAGGAAATTCCAGGCCCTCAAGGAGGATGGTCAGAATGACTAAGTTCTTACCATCTTCATAGTAGCATTGCTCTGATGTGATTCTTTACTATTGAAGCATGATGTCTCTGTTTCACAGATAATGGGTAAAGAATGCCTTTTTTTTCCTCAGGGTTAATTAGTGAAAGACATTGAAGATGGAAGCAGACAGTCCAAATGGAAACTGCAGTGCCTCTGGAATAGAAACTTGGATTTGGACTCTGTGTCTCATTCACCCAATTACTATCTACTGATAACCTATTGTTTTTCAGGCACTGTGCTAGGAGTTTTGTCCCTTACCAGCCCTATGACCTGGGCATGTATTTAATATTCCATGCTCTGTTTAAGCCAGGCCCCTATTGCAGTGCCAAACTGCCCAGCTGTATATGGAAGCCCAATTTCTGAACCCCCAAAGCCCTCCTTCCTGCAAAGATGTATGCCTTCTTTGGCCAGTGTCCCTCATTTGAAGAGTAAATACAGGCACAGGTCAGCCCTCTAGGGCAATTCCTACCATTGAATCTCTCTTCCAAACCCCCCAATGCATACTGTAGACAAATAGAGAGTGTTTCAAGATGGAAAGAGAGGTGGAAACCTTTTAGTTCTTAAATATCTAGAGTCTAAGTCAATATTCCCCATATTAAAAGTCAGAAAGAAAACTGGGCTGGAAAAATTGAGAGTGAATCATCTATGCCATGTACAACTCAAACACCTGCATGTTTTTCCTTAATGGTCATGGAAACCTCTCTAAAACTGGGGCTGTTTACTATGTATGTGACTCCAGTCTAGTCACTCCCAGGTATCTATGGGGCTTATTGATATCATCATCATCATCATCATCATCATCATTCTCATCTTTTTTGGACTTCCTGGTCAGAAAGACCATTATTTAAAGACTCTACTTTCAGGCTTTCTAAGAAACCCTTTAGGGGTAGTCAAACTGCCAGGGTGAGGTGTGAAACTCTATCTTTCATTGGTGGCTTTCTCAACCATAAAGAGACAGCCTCTTTATGGTTCACACAGTCTATCTGTGTGAATGCTTTATGATTCACACAGTCTATCTGTGTGAATGCTTCCCTTAACTGGTGCGGAAATCTAGGAATGAATGGGAGTTATACAACCTTACACAATCAGCCCTATTAATTGAGCAGAACCAAGACTCTTCATTCTTCTTCTTATTTTTTTTAATAAATGGCAACTGGACTGGTTACAGGACATGACCAAGGATGCTCTAGAAGGTCCCTCTTCAAAGACAATTCTCTGGCTGTTAATGGTGTGTGGAAGGGTTGGGGCATTACACCTTTACTGCACTGCAGATTCTGGGATGTAGAGTCCCCAGCTCCACTCTTGTTCTGAGAAAATTTCTCAAGAGGCCACATAATTGTCCAAGCCCTGGACCAGTTGCACACTCAGACAGTGGTGGTAGCTAAGAGCCAAGAGGAGAGCATTTCCAGCTTCCATCTCTATGATGATGACATAAAAATTCATTTTTATAAAAGGATGGTATCACGGGCATTGATGGTCAGCAGAGAGTCCTGATCTCCTCCATCTGTTCAATGCAGCCTCTATTTTCAGTCTGGCAGGTGAAAATGTTACAGCATTTCCTTGGTTGTATTGAATGTTTGCCAAATATTGGTCATATGTAGAGCCAAAAGCAAGTTCCCGGGAAAGGAGGTCATAGTGTGATGTCCATTTCTCACTGCTAGGAACCAGGAAGAATGTCTTGGAGAACCGAATTAGAGTTGGGTGGGTGGGCATCAGAGGAAGGGTACAGCATAGTAGGATCCCCAATTGTGCTGCACAGTGTGGACAGCCCAAGCCTAACATGAGAAAAGTGTGTGTAGTTAAGCAGCTCTTACAACTTAATGGGACTTAATGTCCAGGCCCTTTTGGGGCAAATTAGAAACCAGTTTGTTAGCCTTGAAAATTAATAAGCCTGACATAGAATATTTTAGATTGATAGACAAGGAGAAAGATTTCAAGTGGGAGATTTGGTAACCTATTGAACCTGTCTCTTTGAATTAACAGCCTTCTACTTTTTGAATAAATATAAGTTCTAGAAGAGACAGTGGAGGCAACACACACACAGAGGCCCTCACCTAAACAAAGTATCACTTAAAATGTCTGGGCCACCTAATCTTTTCTCAGTGCATCTGTCCAAGCTCACGGTCTCTGCCAATGAGCGGAGCCATGTTCTACACTACCTGACACAGCTATAGTCCAGGGATCTTTCTCAAGGGCAGTCCAAAATAAAGGGACCCAAGATTTATGTGGCCAGACTCAAAGTGTTTAGGTGAGCTGGGCCAAAAAGATTTCTCTAGAAATATTTGGACCTGGGAAACTAAGAGGCTATTTTAGTTTTCTGGGCCACTGCACATGGAATGATCCAGGTTCAGGGTGACCCCAGTGGGTCAGGCACAGACCATGAGTAAGTGGTGGAAGGTGATGGTGAAGAGGAAACAGGAACAGGTGAGAAGAGTAGGAGGAAAATGCTGCCGCCGGGAGGCAGAGGGAACAGCCGCAGAGCCCTGAGCTATGCCGACTCCCCCGCCATTCCCGGCTCGCACATCCCTTCAGGCAGCTCCTCTTTTCTTGCAGCTCTGCTGTACACAGATGCTGCATTTTAAATACCACCTCTGGCCACTCCAGGGACAGACTGGCATTTGCCAGGCAGCACATCCAGAGGTCTGTGGAGGCAGGTTTCTCTTCCAGTTCCCAGCTAGATGCGGGTGTCTAGTCTCTTAATGCCACAAGATTTTATTTTCCATTCTTTAGCAGCAGAAACTGCTTATGCTGGCACACTCTTGACATTAAATATATTGTACATGCTTCCAGGTCAGTTGGTGAAAAGTAGTGGCCTTTACCCTAGAAACTGATTGTTTGATCACAGACTTATTAGAGTTGGAAAATATCACTTTTGGAATGATTCTTTACTGCAGTCTCAACAACAGTTTCATTTTTCTTCCTGAGGGACACATTTTAAAGAGCCAGATGGTGCATATTGCTGCAGCAGAACTCTGCCTTCTCCCCCCCACTCTGCCTAGATTCACTTCAAACACTTTCCTTTCATCCAGAGAAAATATTTATGCGCATTTGTTTAACACTATCCCAGATATCTCACTTGGCCCTCAAGCAATGAGGTGAGGGAAGTACAGGAGGTCTGATTTCTCACAAATTTAAAATTAGAGACCAAAGGCACAGAGAGATATAGTGACTTGCAGAAAGCACACAGCACAGGTGCATAGAGTGGAGACTTGAATCTAGCCCTTGTGATGTGTATCCGGTATCCTCTCCACTACAACAGAGGACATCTCTGATTTTATTTTCTATCAAACTTTTTCCATTACATTAAAATCCTAAACAGTATGATTAGGTTGAACCAAGTCCTTTGCCTATCTTCAGGGCACATGCCCGTGTATGCTGGAAGGAAGGGTATACCCTGGAGCTCCTGTCTGCTCATCTGTCAAGGCCAACAGAACTCCAACCCATGACGCTTAATGTCAATATGTTAAAAATCATTAAAGTGTAGTGTCAATAGTAGTATTTTTTTCAATTATTCATGTATGTAAAATATACTTATTAAGCTTCTGCTATGTGCCAGACATTATTGTACTTGCTGGGGGTAAACGTGAATAAAATGAGACAACATCTCTGTCTGCACGGAACTTGCATGTTTGAGGGAAGATGAACAGTAATAAGGAATTACATAAAGTCAGGTAGTAGTTAGTGCTATGAAAAATCCAACAGCACTGTAATAGGGAGACCATACGTGTCAGGGCAAAGCAATGTTTGGGTGGAGACCTGAGTGAGGTGTGGAAGTGAGGCCTGTGAAAATATGGGGCTGAGAGTTCCTGGTAGAAGGAACAGCAGGTGCAGAGCCTGAGCTGGGAGAACGCTCTGCACGTTGGAGGAAGAAACAGGCCAGCATGGCTGTACCTGCGTATTTGAGGGGACAAGTGGTAAGAAATGAGGGGACAGAGTTAGGCAGGCAAGATCTTACAGGTCATGGTCAAGACAGATTTCACCTGAAGTGTGATGGGAAGGGATTATGACATTATTTAATTTATGATTGAAGACGGTCATGCTCGGGATACTTGGAGAAGAGACTGTGGGATGCAAGAGTGTATGTAAGCAGACAATAAGAAAGCCACCACAGTGATCAAGGCAGGAGAACGATGCTGTGCCTCACTCCCAGTAGCTGTTTCTTCCAGTGCTCTGACCCTATATCCCCCACCAGCGACTGCCTACCTTCTCTTTGTAGCAAATCTCCCCCCATATAGAACTATCTATATTCACTGTTTCTAATGCCTCTATTCTCATTCTCTCTTAAACCCTTAACAGTCATGCTTTTGTAACCACCATTCCTCCAAAATTCCTCCTGTCAAGGGCATTCGTGGCATCCATGTTGCTAAATTCAGTGATTAATTCTTGGTCCTTATCTTTCCCATCAGCTGTGAGCGTTACTATGTACGGTTGTGCAGCTTGTGCCTGCACCAGGTTCCTGGAAAAGGGGGATGGGTGGATGTGAGTTTAGTCCACCTTGTACTTGCTGAACTGCAGCTTTGCAAGAGCACATCTCCCTAAAAAGGGGGCCGTTTCCTACCTCACACAAAGATCTTAACCAGTAGCAGTGATCCCATTAACAGCAGTTGACATCGTCATACCTTCCTCCTTAATGTACTTTCTTTATGGCTTCCAGGACCCCACACACTTGGTTTTCCTCCCCACTCACTGGGGGCTCCCATTAAGTCTTTTTTACCAGGTCTTCGTCTTCTCATGGTGGACATGGCAATGTTGGAATGCCTCAGCCCTTTGGATTCTCTTTTGTCCCACTCTTACACATATGTTATCTCACCCAGTCCCTTGACTTTAATGATATCTTTATGTCCATGACCCCCCAAATTTATCTCCAGCCTGGACTCATGTTTCCTGGACTCCCCCTGAATCCAAGCTCTTAAATCCAACTATATCTTCAACATCCCCACTTGGGTGTTTAATAAATATCTCAAATTTATCATGCCCCAACTGAATCCTGGTCTCTGCCTCCTGAAATCTGCCCTGCCTATAGTCTTCCCATCTTCACACAAAGCAACTCTACCCTTTCCAGCTGCTTAGCCAAATGCCTCGAGTTACTTTCCATGCTTCTCTTTCTCTTGCATGCCATATCCCACCCATCAGCATACACTGGGCACTACCTTCAGAATCCATCTGAGGTAAACTTCTTACCACTTTCACAGTCCTACTCCTGTTTGAGCCATCACCACTGTTGCTTGCTTCACTGCAGTAGCCTCTCACACATTTTCCTGTACATTCTATTCTTGACACAGCATTCAGGCAGATCCTATAAAAATAGAAGTCACACTGTCATTTCTCTGCTCAAAACACTGCAGGGGCTCCCAGTTTCCCTTTGAGAAGAAGCCAAAATTCTTGTTCATCCCTCTGTGCTTCTCCAACCAAGTCCTCTACTCTTTCTACTATACCTGCTCCGGCCACCTTGCTGATCCTTGAGCACGTCAATTATATTCCAACTGTAGGACCTTTGCATAGGCTATTTCCTCTGCCAGAAGCACTTTCCTCAAAATATTCCTGTGACCAAATCCCTTTCCTTCTTCAAGACTTTATTTAAATTTCATCTTTTAAAATTACTACTCTTCTTCTACTTCCCAGATATTCTCCATCCCATTTATCCAGCTTTATTCTTTCCCATGGTGCTTACCATCTTCAGACATTTAGTTATTGTTCTCAATTTGGTGGCCTGCTTCCACAACTACAGTTTAAATTCCTTGAAGGCAAGAGTTTTGTCTGTTCCCTGATGCATTCACATGTCTAGACTAGACACTTGCACACAGTAAGTGCTCAAAAAAGTATTTATTGAATGGATGAAAGAATGAGAATATGTTATTAAATGTTGTCTAATTTTTACTCCAAATCTATCCCAAAATGTAATACAGTCATGTAAACCACTAGAATATTTAATGACTTGGAAAACTATTTACGATCTAGTGCTAAAATTTTTACAACCAGGTTTCAGAAAAGTAAGTACGATATGATCCGATTTTTATTTAAGCAATGTATATGTTTGCATTTAAAAGGACTAGAAGGAAATATTTATTTAACAAGTGTTTCTGAAGCACCTACTATGTACTAGGCACTGTGCCAATTAACTCTTCCTGGGGTGAAATTATAATATTCTTATTTCTTCTTTTTGCTTATCTGTATTTTTCTATATTTCAGCACTAGTGATGTATTAATTTTACATTAGAAATAGTTAAGCCAAATGCTTTGATTTGTTTAGGTATTTTTGAATGATGTGACTTTGGGCAGCACATTTTCAGGATAAATGCATAGCCTGTGTGCATGCTGATTTACTACAGTATTAATAGAAGAGGCTACAAATGGAGTTCTCCCTTAATTCCACTATCTAGGGAGAACCCTAGATCTCATCGCCTGTTTAAACAATTGCAAGGACAGCTGTGACATCCACAATCAACATTCCTCAGCAACGAAGGAGCTATTCTAGGCAATTTGTAAGCTACCGGGATAAGAGTAGACATTCTACCATTGCCCACCATCCTTGGTCTCTCAGCATTTTAATTGCTTGTTAGTAAGACACTTTGGAAAACCTTGAGCATGAAAGAGACAATACACAGTAAATTTTAGTATAATTTCCTTGTATTCATTAAATCACTGCCAACTTGAACATGATTTCCTTTGTACAGATACACTATCATTTCTAAGAAGAGTAAATTCTATGTGCAGGTTTGAAGAGCAAACTTTACCTGGAGTTTATTCCCTGGAGGTATTTCTATAACATGCTATTTGAAGATTCTTCTATTTCAATTTTTAAAAACCTCCATCCGCAGATGCTGTCCTAGGCTGTGACATTCTCAGCATTAGAGTGGGACAGATGTTTCCCAATGCTGATTTTTTTCACTGTCACTTTATGCTTCATTATATCACTCAGATAATGAAATGCTTAATTAGCTCTTCCCTTTTGCCACAGGATCATTTTATAAAAAGGTAAATTGAGAGCCTTGAGAATAAAATATCTCTATTTGGCTTGCAGATATCTAAAGCATCTCTGACTAAGTGAAATACTCAGGCAAGTGTGCTTCTGGTTAGACATGACGCACGAGACTCCTCTAGAGGCACTGGGGATGGTGGGGATGGTGACCACATCATCTCCCCTTCCCCAGCCGCCCAAATATCACTTATTTAAGCTGTAAGTAACCAAATGGGGCAAATCAGCAAGAGTGGTTCTGGTTTCTCAAAAATTCACTGTAAGCTACTTAGAAGCTCTGTCTCTCAGGTGGACATCAGCTGTGAAACTCTTCACCCATCCTGATCCATGCCATGTTGAACAATCCAGTGGAATTGTCAGTGACCCTTTTCCAGATGGTTCTTCTGTCCCAAATGCAATTCACATTGTCAGGTGTAACTTAGTCCCCCTAATGTTAAAAAGGAGAAGTTCATTTTCTTCTCTCCACTCCATCCACTTGTACCCCCATGACTCCAACCCTTGCAGTTAGGTTTGCTCAACCCTTTGCTCATTTTATAGGTGATGAGCTCACCCAGCCACCTGTTCATGCTTCCTTTCCTGTTTAGCCTCTTTGGCCTGAAGAGTGAACAAGGGTTTTTCTGAACAGGAGAGTATTCTATCTGTGGTCAGAGTGGGATTTATAGTGTGTGCTTCTCCCCCACCCCCTTTGGCTGGCTGATCATTGCTCAGGGAAAAGCTAGCAGGCAAATCAGCTGACATATCTCCTGAGGTGACCAGTCAAAAAATAAGACCTTCTGAGGATGTTGCTGCAACTACTATTTTTGTCTAGAAGAGACATTCTGCTAGTAAGGACAGCAGTTTGGTTGGATTAGGAGGCGCCACAGGAAACAAGAGCTCAATGCTGATCACTGTTATACAGACCTAGGATGATGGCGCATGCGGTGATCAGCTGATTACATTACTGTATCAGTGCATTCGCTTAATGTAGTCAAGGTCAAGGAGGTCTGCTTCTCCGTGGTGCTCGACAGGAAACTCAAAATATTATGTATGCCGGCAACAAGTGCCATGATTGATTTTTGTTATGGAATTAATCTGTCAAGAGTTGCAGTTTTAGGTTTGCTACCATGAGTTATATCTCCGGTTTAGCTGGAAGACACAGTGCCAGAGAAAAGGGCTAAGCTGTCTTTGGCTATTTGCCTCAATCAGAGTTTTGTTAAGTGCTTGCTGCTGCTGCTCTTGATAGGGAGGTAGATGTGAGGGCTGCCAAACATCATTCCACTTAAAATGCAATGAAAAAAGATCCTTCTGTCATGGCAGCCGATCTAAATGGGGATAGAGAGTTGGGTTGAGTTGCTTCACTTCAGGGTCTAGCTGCAGAGACTCATTTTAATACAACTGGGTGGGGGGGGAGCTCAGGTAGCTGCATATAAACAAACCTCATGGGTGGAAAATAGTTGGAACTTTGCTATGGTTGATGATGAGTTATTAGGCCAGGAATTTACATGTCGTACTGTCATTGGACGGGAAGCCCCTGTGAGGTGTGAGATGGGGTGAACTGGCATTTTAGAAGGAACACGGAAACAGTAGCACACAATGGATGAAGAACAGGGACGACTGAGGTAGGGGAAACAGTGAAGAAGCTGTTTGCAATAGCTTACTAGAATTACTTAATAGAATTACTGCGTTCCCTCAAGGTGTGGACACGCCCTAGGGCTGCCATCCTGACTCCCAGTAAAGCTCACTCTTCATAGCAAGGGAAAATATTCCTCATGGCCCCAAACAATCATCTTTCATTTTGTCTACATCACACTATAAAATCACTTATAGACTGGTTTCTTCTGAAAGGAATTTAATTTTTATTCCCATCCCCCTCTCCTTTCTGCCTATCTCTGCTGCTCCTGGGTGTGCAAGGGCTGGTTTGAGGTGAGCTATTTTCTTTTGGGAGTCATAAAATAATTATATGAATAATTGTTCAAACAGGCTATTCATTGCTATCTTAAAAAGGATGATGAAGATCTTTTTAAGAGAAACATAGGTTTTGTTGTTATGGTTTTGTTTTTCAAAGATGCTTCAGCCAGTACTCAGTTGACTGGCAATTTCAATCCCTTGAAGTTGGGGAATATAGAAACATAGGATCATAGGATCTCAGAAGAGGAAGATCCCTTTTTGATTACCTCACCAAACCCAACCAACGCATGAGTTCCTCCACAGTAATCCCTCCAAGAAATACTATCACTAATAATGTCTAAAGCTTACATAGCACTAATGTGCTTTACATGTATTAATTATTTAACCTACACAACACTCATATGGGGCAGGCATTGCTTTTATATTCGTTTTACGCTGAGGTACAAAAAGACATAGCTTGTAAAATAGGTGGACCTGGGATTTCAACCCAGGCAATCTGTCTCCACGGCTTGTGATTACCCATTACACTATCCAACCTCCAGTTGAGTTTTCGCTTGAATACTTCCAGGCATGAGGAGTTCACTAGCCTCAGAAAAGGCCTATTTCATCCTTGTCTATTTTGCTGGTTAGACATGTCTGCCAGTGACCTAAAGTCTTCTTCTCTAATATTCCTACCCATATAGCCCTCTGGAGTAATAAGAATGTTTAATCTGTCTGTTGCCAAAAGTCTTTTTCCTAGGAATTTAATTTGTCCTCCAAGACTTAACTCATGTATCATTTCTCTGTAAAGTTTTTGTGTGTGATAGTTGAAAGCTGGTGTGTTTTTTCTTTTACAAGTTCTGTTGGCCCTACTCTGGGTATGTGTGTATGTAATTACTACTACGTTTATGTGTTTGGTGATAGGGTCATTTTTTTAAGTCATAGGAGTAGAATTTTCTATTTCCTTATTAAATTTCTTTCAAGATGAGCTTATTTGCTGCAACCTATTAAAGTCTACTGCTATACTAAATATTGCTCATTAGTCCTGGTTTCGTGTGATAATTTAATAAAACATGAAAAAATCAAGGCTCAGAGAACTTTACTTGCCCAAGGTTTTAGTAGGTGGAATTTGTCCCCAGTTCTCTCTCAAAAAACGCATGCAAGTGCTCGCTTCAGCGGCACATATACTAAAATTGGAACAATACAGAGAAGATCAGCATGTCCCCCCGCATGAGGATAACACGTGAGTTCATGAAGCATTTCATATTTTTGAGTGTGCTTGCCATGGTGAACACCAGGTGATGTTTGGAAGGGTTAAACCACTATATTGTACACTGAAACTAATATCACACTGTGTCTGAACTACCTAGAATTAAAATAAAAGTTTAAAAAGCAACACACACTCACAAAAAGAATAGGAAGCAAATGAAAGTTTGGTATATCATAATTTGTAATGTGTGTGTGTATTTATTTTATTAGACAAGAGAAGGAGAATAAGAGGAATGTATATAAAGATGATGATTTTGGACTATTTTTTGAACCATCAAAAGTAAGCCATTTGAAAAAAAAGTGCATGCAAATCCAATTGCTTGCTCTTGCTACCAGATCTACTTTCCACTCCCTCTGTTTCTGGCTCGCCTCCTGCTCCTGGCCCTACCCTCCTCACCAATGCAAAAGGGGCATGACTATAGAAGATTTCCAGTCTCGGTAGCCACCTCACTTTCTATTCCTCATTTTTATTTGACTTGAATTGTGAGAAAAGGTGTTGTCCTGATATATTGCCTAATCATAGTGTAGCTTTTGGCTTGATACTGACTTTTTAGCCATCTTAACTGTATTATCTGTGATTATGGTTTTTAAAAAAAACTTAATTAAAGTCATGATGAAATTAATTCACTGCTGTGCTAATGTTCAGAAAAAAATATTCCAGAGAGTGATGTGAATTAGTAGAAGGGGTTTTAAATCTCCATTATTGGTCTAGGGGATGATACAAAGTCAAAACTGCTAGCATTATTTTTTTCAAGATTTGGAATGATGCTTTGGAAGGTATTTTGCAAATTGTATCAACTAGATAGAAATATGCAATATGTCAAGCAATATGACAGCCTGCACTATGAGGAAAGGGTGCAGTGACAGTAGGACCGCCTCAAAGATCACTGTGAATCCTAAAAATAAGGACAGTGATAGGGAAGAAAAAAATAGAAATGAAATTCTCACTGCAGGATCTGGAGATAATTTCTCATCTTCTCCAATTTTTCTCTCCTTCCCCCTTCCCCTTACTAAAAACACATGTGCAGACATGCATTCTTTACTATTGTTTTAGAATTCCCTGTCTCCACTTTTATCCTAAATCATATTCTTCACACCTTTTTCCTCTAATCAACTTAACGAGATATTATCGGGAACCAACTGCGATCTCACAACTATGCTAGTTACTCCAAAAGATTCATAGAAAGATAACTACAGTATCCTTTTTAGAATTTTAAATCAGTTTGTAAGAAAGACTGTACAGAGGGGAAACAGCCCTCCTGCTGATATATTCAGTATATCATCCAGGACTAAACCCGTCATGCTAGATACGTATGCTATAAGGCTCAGGGAATTTATTCATTTATCCCAAAGACACTCAGTGAATGCCTTGCATGTGTAGGATTCTGGCAGAGGCCTAGAGAATCAAGGATGAATCAGATATTCTCCCTGACCTCAGGGGCTCCAATGCTACTGGGAGCTACAGAACCATAAATGGATGATTAGAAATCACTGTGGTTGGGTTTTGTGCAAGGACTGGAAAGACAAGTAGAGTTTTACTATATGCAGAGCACAAGGGAGCTGATAAGACGGCACAGTTTAGCTCAGTAAGAGGACAAGAGAAATACAGGATGGTGGAAAAGCACACAGCCTGGTGAGGGAAATGACTTTTAATCGAGAGGAGAATTTTAGAGAAACGGGGAACCCAGTCTGATGGGGAGTTGACAGTTAGGGTATTGCTTGGAGGCTGTGTTGGGAAGGGCTGCAGCAAGATGCTGTATCACACTAAAAAGGACACTTAAAGCATTTTTCATGACTTTTATTTTACATGTACGTGTGTTATTTTATGACATTATTTTATACCCACACTAACCTTAATAGATTCCACTCCTCACATTCTTTCCCTAGCATCCAGAGGACCCAGAGCAAGACCTATAGTATGTTTAAATATTTGCAATTTATATCAATCTAACAAAATATTAAATGAAGACTGTTCTACCTTTCTCCCCTGACAACTATATCTTCATAACAACCTGGAAGATCAATTTTGAGTTTAAGAGTTCCTGGAATCTTCCAAGTTTCAGCCTGAAATCTGGTGGTTTGGGGAAATCCACTGCTCACTCTTCCCACCTCTGATTCCATCCCACACTGTAGGATGTTCAAATATATTTGGACATTCCTATCCACTTGCCTAGCTCCATTACAGCGCCCCCCTCCACACACACACACAACCATGCATTAGTCCACCCAGGGCCTAGAAGAATGTCACTTAAGGTGTGGTCCACTCCTGGGAGGACCGATTCCAGGAAGGATTCTGCATATGCCTTAGTGACGGACTTGAGCCATGAATCATTGGTACCAAGAATGTGGCTTAGAAGTTAGGATTGGGGGAGGTGTAGGTTTTTAGTGGGCCTGTTACTTTGCCCCTGGCACTCTACCCCAGTAAGGGAACATGGACAGAGAAGGGCCAGAGTTGGGTGTCTATCAAAGTACAGGATACAGGGAAGGGGACCTCTCTGACAGGTTTCATAAGAGTATTTCCCTTATCCTCCCTTGTATTGATTGAGTTATCTGAAGTCCTTTACCCTTCTAGGGACAGTCCTGATGTTTAGAATTAAACGCTTATTATGCTGATGTTCCCAAAGCTTCCAATAAGATGACTCCTTCATTTAACCATTAATTTTAATCAACTAGTGTGTGTGTGTGTGTGTGTGTGCGTGCATGTAGGAGGGAAGAGTGAGATAGGAAATTCACCTTTCTTAGAGGCCAAACATGATAGATTATTAATTATCAAACATTAAACACTTTGTAAACTTCTTCAGCTCCTAGTTCACCATATGTTTCTCTACCACTATAAAGAATATCCCCCCTTCTTTTTTAACCCCTGAGATGAGAAAAGGAGTAAAAGAAAACAACAGAGGCAATGATCAAAAATGATAAATGTCTCTTCTGGCTGCAACAAGGAAACGTGAGCAGGAGTCCCCCAGGGAAAGTAGAGGGGCTGGCAGTGACAGTGTTGTGCTGTAAGCTCCTCCTGAGAGGAGGAAGAAGGGCTCTGGGTTATGAATCAGAACTCTGAGGGTACAAGGACTCTTGTCTTATTCTCTTTATAGGCACCTCACAGGTTTGTGCAAACCAGAGTGGGGGCAGCCCCAGCAGAGTAAAGGTGGATGGTTGGCAGAGAGGGAGAGCCTGCGTGCTCTTATCAGATTCTCCTTCCCCTTGGTTCCTTGATGGCAAAGAGAGGACCCAGTGCCCTGAGTGCTGGTAGCTAGCAATGGCTCCTCCCTGGCACCACTCACACATAGACTTTGCTCCCATCTACTGAGATACATGGCTACAAGATCCTTTGGGTCTGCATTCATTTCTTAGTCCTCATCTTCGTTGGCCATTCAGCAACACTGGACACATTCAGTCCACACTCCTTGAAAAAAAATTCTTCACTTGGCTTTCAGTGTATCACTCTCTTTGGATTTATTTCTTATTCACTAACTTCTTTCTTTTTTTTAGTCACTCTGTCTGTCTCCTCCCCCCCGACCCCCCATCTCCACAGCCTGTAAACACTAGAGTGCCCCATGGCTCAATCCTCAGACTTTTAACCTTTCTTATTTCCATTCTTTGTGTGATCTCATCTAGTCTCTTCCCCGAAAGATCATCTCCATGCAAAATTCCTAGACTTGCATTTCCACCTTGGATTTCTCTGAACTCCAGACTCATATATGCATCTGCTTACTCAAGAGTTTATTTGAAAATCTATCATTACCCTAAAACTGGATATTGACAATCCACTATCAAAATGGGGGTACTTAACATAGGCACTCAATAATTGATAGACTAAGCAGCCAAAATTGTGTAAGGATAGATGAAATTTAAACAGCAAAATGAATTATTTAGGACTAGTAGGAACATTATATCCCAAAACTCCAGAACACACATTCTTTTCCAGCACATGTGGCATATTCATAAAAATTAATGATGTGCAAGGCCATAAAGAGAACCTCAACACATTTCAAAGGATTAGTGTCAAGCAGAGCTTATTTTCTGATCACAATGCATAGGGTTAGAAATTAATAACAAAAGAACTTAAAAAACCCTAAGTGTCTGGAAGTTAAAAATCAGTTTCAAAAATGAAACTCCTGGTCTCTTTTGAAAAAAGTCACAATGGAAATTGGGAAATATTTGTAACAGAATAGTAGTTGAAGGAGGATTTATCAATACTTGTGGTATGCAGCTAATGGGTTACTTAGAGGAGAATTTATAGCCTGAAATGCTTCCATTAGTAAGGACAGCTGATGGACCTCCTAGGTGGCTCAGTTGGTTAAACATCTAAATCTTGATTTCAGGTCAGGTCGTGATCTTGGGGTGGTGAGATTGAGCCCTGCGTCAGGCTCCACACTGAGCATGAAGTCTGCTTAAGGTTCTTCCTCTTTCAAAGTCACTTATCATATGGTTTCACTTACTTGTGGAACATAAGGAATAGCATGAAGGACATTAAGAGAAGGAAGGGGAAAATGAAGGGGAGAAATTGGAGGGGGAGATGAACCATAAGAGACTGTGGACTCCGAGAAACAAACTGAGGGTTTTAGAGGAGAGAGGTTGGGGGCATGCGTTTTCCTGGTGATGAGTATTAAGGAGAGCAGAGATTGCATGGAGCCCTTGGTCTTAATCATAAACAATGACTCTTGGAACATTACATCAAAAGCTAATGACGTTTTGTATGGTGACTGACATAACATAATAAAAAATAATAAAAAAAATAAAAGATTCTCCCTTTCTTTTTCCCTCTGTCCTTCCCTCTTCTCTAAAATAATAAATAAATAAATTTTTTTTAAAAAAGGTAAGAAAGCTGAAAATTAGTGAATTAAGTATTCAACATATTTAGTTAGACACAGAATACAAGAAAACCTTAAAATATTGGACGAAGAGAAACTACAGTGATAACAGTAGAAATCGAAGTGGAGGAGGAAAAAGCTACTATAAAGAGTAGAACAAATCAAATGTTGGTTTTTTAAGAAAGATAAGTTACTTCGAAACACGCAAAACAATGAGAAGAATAATCAGAGAAAAAAGATTACAAATGAGTGATTCTCGGAAGGAAAGAGGTGGCAGTTACTACACGAAGTAGTAATGAAGAAATATAAAGTCTATATTAAGACAACTTCATACCAGAAAAACCTTGGTACTGAGATGAGATAGGCAAATTCCTAAACAATTCTAACTTCTCAAAGTCGATTCACAAATGAGAAAACTGAATAGTCACATGAAACCCAAACCAGAATTTATTTATTTTTGTTGGCTTTACTGACATTCCATCAAATATCCAAGAGATAAATTATTCTACTCTCACACAAACTATTCCCAGAGTAGAGAAAGAAAGACATTCCCTTTTGTATTTGTTGAGGCTAACACAATGTGGATATGAAATTTGACAGTGATCACAGAGAAGGGAAAAGTCATAGCTCCGTGTCACCTATAAACATAAAGGGAAAAGTGCTATTTAGCCATCCAAATGCAGATATAGTTAGAGAACATTTTCATGACCAAGTTGCATTTATCCTAGAAATTCAAGATTGGCTTAACACTGGAAAGCCAAAAATGTAATTCATTACATTAACAGATAAAAGAGGAAATATTATATGATCATCTCAATACTATAGTAAAAGCATTTGATGAATTTCAACAAAGCAGGAGACAAAACTGTAATTATTTGACAATTATATTTTACTATGTACATAGATGTTCAAAATATCCTGAGTTATTAATGTGTTTAGCATTTCTACACAGCAGCAAAATATAACTAGAAAATATAACATTAAATGTACTTTTATAATATCAAGAAATAAATAAACTATTTAGTAATAAAGATATAAAAGACTTTTGAGGATAAAATTATAAATTCTTATTGAAAAGTATTAAAATATGTAAATAAATGGAGAACCGTACCATGATCATGGATGAAAGAAATCAATATCATAAAGTTGCCTGTTTTCCACAAGGGAAATTAGGGAATGTTTCCCTACAAGGTAGTAAAAAAAAAATTTATAAAGCTATAGCAATTATCGGTTTTGTATTGTCTTATGGGTAAATAGCCCAAGAGAGCAGCAAGAGTCTAAAAATAAATCTATTTAATGTAGAAACATGATATATGAGAAAATTGGCATTGCAGACTAGTTTAGGGCAGGGGCAATGACAGATTGTTTAATAAAAGGCATTAAAACAATTGATTCATCGCTGAACAAAAAATGAAATTGGATCTTTACACACATAAAAAATCAATTCCATAGAGTTTAAATATTTACCTGTGGAAAAAAATTTTTATTTTTTATATTTCCTGTGGAAATAAAACTTTGAAACAGAATATAGAAGAATTTCTTTATGATCTCAGGATAGTTAACATTTCTTAAATAAGACATAAGATATCCATTTATAAAACACAATACATTTAATTATGTGGAATTTTTAAAAACTGTTCACTATAGGGCACTTGGGTGGCTCAGTCTGTTAAGCAGCGGACTCTTGATTTTGGCTCAGGTCACGATCTCAGGGTTGTGAGACTGAGCCCTTCATC
>CM053606.1:54732265-54774938 GCA_028646535.1 Procyon lotor
TCAAAACCACACTGAGATACCACCTCACACCAGTCAGAATGGCTAAAATTAGCAAGTCAGGAAATAACAGATGATGGAGAGGATGCGGTGAAAGGAGAACCTTCCTGCACTGTTGGTGGGAATGCAAGCTGGTACAGCCACTCTGGAAAACAGTATGGAGGTTCCTAAAAAAGTTGGAAATAGAGCTACCCTATGATCCAGCAATCGCACTATTGGACATTTACCCTAAAGATACAAATATGATCTGAAGGGGCACATGCACCCGAATGTTTATAGCAGCAATGTCCACAATAGCCAAACTATGGAAAGACCCTAGATGTCCATCAACAGATGAATGGATAAAGAAGATGTGGTATATATATATGATGGAATACTATGCAGCCATCGGTTGGCATTTTATAATGATTTTGTACATGTCCATTATCTACACCAGTATTTCCACTCCTAGATAGAGCCAAGGAAATTTTGTATATGTGTATGAGGAGACATGTACAAGAATTTTCACAGTGGTAAAACCTAGAAACAACCCACTCTAACAACAATAGAATGGGTAAGCTGTGACATAACCAAACTATGGTGTCGTATACAGCAGTTGCGTGCATGAGTATGATTTAAGGGAGACAAGTCAGACAGGGAAAGGCAAATACTGTAGGAGTTCTCTTATATGTGGAATCTAAAAAAAAAAAAAAAAAAACGACAACAAAAAAACACCAAACTCATAAAAGCTGAGTAAAATGGTGGTTACCAGGGACTGGGGAGAGGGTAAATGGGAGATGTGGTTTAAGGGTGTGCATTTCCAATGAGTGGATAAGTGAGTCCTGGAGACCTAACATGCAGTATAGTGATGATAGACAACACAACAGTATTATAAGCATTAAATTTGCTAAGAGACTCGATCTTGACTGTTTCCGACACTAGAAGAAATGGTAACTAGGTGACACGGTAGAGGTGACAGCTAGCACTACCATGGTGATCATATTGCAGTGTAAATGTGTGAAATCAATATGCTGTAAACCTTAACCACACACAGTGTTACATGTCGACTGTATCTCAATTTAAAAAATGAGTGAACAATGGAGGTATACATTAACAGGGATGGTTTTCAAGAGAATAATTTTGATTGAAAAAGAAGTAAGTCATTGGTATTCTATATTATTACATGTATTTAAAGTACAAAAAATGACAAAGTCAAACAACAAATATTGCCAAGAGTATGTACACATCTAGCAAAACTATGGGAGAAGCAAAGGAAATGGTTAAAATTCAAGATAGGGTTTACCTCAGAAGGCAAGGAAGAGTGAGTAGTGTGTCAGGGAGGGGAAGATAGTAGGGCTTCTCCAAGTGCACAATAATGTTCTATTTCTAAAGCTGAGTGGTAGGTCCATTTTTTAACTATAGATAATATTCTGATTTGTTTGATGTGTTTCACCACAAGAGAAAGAAAAACTATGAATGTCTCAGAAAATCTTGGTAAGGCTTGGTCATTTTAAAAAACAATGATCAAATTAGGTATGGGACAGACAGCTGAAAAAACAGTGGGAGTGGGAAATTTGCTCCTTTTTAAGAAAATTGAAACTGAGAATTACAGAAAACACATAACGGAGGTAGTTTACGTAAGGAAGTTTAAAAAGGTGCACTTTAATCAATACGTCCTCACACAGATGAAAGTCTGTATTTATATTATGACCTAGGCAAGACAATGTGCATTTATATGTTTTAAGCAAAAATCCTTAGTATATTTATGAATCTCTTTTTATGATTTACTGCCTTACCAAGCTTTCTCAAGTAACCAACCAAATACTGATAGTAAGAACATGAGATAAGAAGGCTTCTGTGGTATTGTAGCATGGGATTAAGCTAAAATCTAGTCTCTTTTCTTTTTCCATTACCCAGTGGATGGCAGTTTGTGAAAAAGAGTGACTAGCTAATAGATAAAATATCTATCTGTGTGTCGTCTGAGTCAAATTTGTAAGTCCTGTTAACATAAGTATCTCGTGTTTCCCGGGAATTCATATCTAACTTATGAACACTGTGTCTGTTTAATCCGTGTTGACTATTGTGACAGAGATTGCCTGTTTTTCTCCTCCCAGAATAACTTAGAAACATTTCCCAGGCCCCTTTTGTCATAGGTCATAGGGCTGAATTTCAGTCTGTGGAATATAGGTGGGAATCATGAGTAAGACTTCCAGGCCTATTAAAACAACAACAACAACAACAAAATCAAACCTGGAATAAAAACCTTCCAGGTAAGATTTGCGATGTATTCTCCTTGCAGCTAATTTGAATGGAGAAAACCCTCCAGCATAACCTGAGAGACAGAAGCAGAGAGCCGTGGAGCCTCAAGTTGGAAGGAGCCTTAGTCATCACAACATAACTTGCAAGAGAGCCTTCCCGACCAGGAGCACCCACATTGAGTAAGGAATAAACTTCAGTGGGGTTTATCTATAACAGCTATTAGAGTTTACCGTACACTGAATCAGAAAAACTAAATATTTAAGGGGAAAAGAAAAAGGAGAATGAAGGCTACAACTGTATGTCTTCTTCTCCCTAGAGATGAGATGCAGAGCAGATCCAGGTTCACTAGCTGGCTGGGCAGAGCCAAACAAGAAAGAGGGCAACTCTGTTCATTTGCTGCCTGATGATCTTTGTAATTTGCAGTTAAGGGGTTTGTGACCAGAGTTATATTTACCAGTGGCCTCATTAGCCAGCCAGTGATGGGATGCAAGCCCATTAAAGGCTTGAATGGAATTGACAGGCATTCGTGGCTCCAACAAATATTTATTGAGCAACTGTTATACATCAGAAACTGTCCATGTTTCTGACTATATAGTATTGTGAAAGTATTTTCCAAAGTGGAAATACCAGCATTATTAATGCCAGAATTATTAATGATATTGAGTGTCTAGATTTTGTTAATCCAAAAAGCCCTCTACGCTCTTGGCAGAAAGGACAATTTCTTTGTTTGGTTCAGCTACACCTTGAATTTTGCTTTTCCTCCCTTCCCAATAGAAATAAGCATGTATTTTTGAAAGATGTGACGGAGAATGCTGGTACTCACAAAATACCATTGTGATTCACTGTATTTCTCTGCTCTCATATAACTAGGTGGGGACATGTGACCAATTCTTGCCAGCAGACAATGAAAGGAAACCTGCATACTTTCTAATCTGAGGTAGATAAGAGGCTATGTCTTCTCCACACACACTCTCTCTTCCAGCCAGTAGGCTAAAAGCGAAAGATTCTGGGATTCCTGACTTGCAAGTTGGAAATATTGTGGTCCCCAAGACATAGCTTGGCTAAGAGCCATGCAAGATTGGTACATGACTATGCAACCAGTAAGAAGGAAACTGACTGCGTTAATCCAACTAGATTTAGGGCTTTATTTAATGAGCAGTCTCCTTATAAACACCAAAGCCTGTGTTATATGTTAAGACAAAGGAAAACAGTAAAAGAGAAACATGATTCATTAAATGTTAGAAAAGAACAAGGGAAAAGATATAATCCCAGCCCCCGGGGTGTATTACTGAAGCAGCTTCTTGTTGAAATTAGCAAATGGAGGTGCAAATCCCCATCCCTTTCAAATGCCTCACCAGCTTGCTCTTCCAATGCCACATGTAGAAGCTGAAATGAAAGGCTTTGAATTATCACAAGCAAAGGCCTTGTTTATTTACCACATCTCTGTGGAAGTCTGAAAATTCAACATTAAAATAACTGGAAAATTTTGTGAGCCAATGTGGAATTACTAATGATTTCTTTTTCACTCAAGGGAATTGATTTAATTGGGAAACAGAATTAAAATGCTTTATTAATGTTGCTAACATAATTATCATTAAATATTATTAATACACCAGCAGTGATATATGCAGTGATATGCTATAGGGAGAGTAAATGAGAAAAAAAAATGAAGGCCCTGCATCAATTTGTTAGATTTGAAAGGGTAGAGCTATTCCTAGAGCAGGAATTTTTGTATGGTATTTGTAAAAGCAACCGGATCTTTTCTCAAAGTCTGCTAAAGATGAAGACAGCCAAGAAAGGGTACTTTGGATGTAAACAGCTACTTTCTTCACCATGAACATTAACGCCAGCAAAGAAAATATTGAAAAGACGATATGCATGCCCTCAAAGCAGGTTACTGTGCCACTCTTTTCTGTAAAATGCAATTTACCTAGAGTGGCATGGGTTGGAACGGTTTCTTCTGAATATTTCCCCTTACTGTATTTTTTTTTTGGCTTTGCTGTCAATAATCAACCAAGCTTCACTACTTCATAAGAAAGAGCTATGTTTATTCTTTAAGCAATATATGCATTCTCTAAGAATTATGCTACTCTCGCTCTGTTGATAGCTGCATTTACGAGCCAATTCAAAATTCAAAATATTTGCCTCAGATATTAGCTACGGGGAGTACACATTCATAAAGATATGTTGCTGCTGCATAATTTCCTCTTTCTTATTAATCACCTTTCTGAGCTCCTTGTTTGCCAGACTCCAGCTTCATTTCTGTGTTTTCTAATCAGCTAAACGCACGTCCTAAAGCAAACAGGTTGTGTCATCACTGCATGGCTGAAAATTCTAGTGCAAGAAAGCACAGTTGGTTGGTGCGTTCAACCAGCTCCCAACTGTGATATGATAAAATGTGTCTAAACATGTAATCATAATCTCCAGAGGTAGGCTAGGGCTGGCATCAGACTTTTTAAAATCTCATCATGGCAATCTACAAAGGGACTGTGTTCTGTTGAGAAATTTGCATAAGTTCCTTAGTAATCACAAGCCTTACTTCTTCAATTGCCCCTCAGTCCAAGTCCCTATCACCTCTGTACTGACATGCCACGTGAAAATAAGCTGTTGATGTATTCAGAAAAACAAGGGCTCCAGTTGTATGCATGGACAGAAATATTAGTTTGCTTTAGAAATGCTGATATAGTGTACGCAGACAACACAATACATAGGATTGAGTTTTTGTGTCCTAGCGCATAAACAGCAACTTAGTGAACAATAATTAAAATCACAGAATCACAACCATTTAGATCGGGAAAACATCTCTCATGCTACCATAAGTCAATGCCTTTATAGTTAGAGAAGGAAACGGAGCTTAGAAGGCTAAAGTGGCTGGCCGAAGATCACACAGCTAGTTAAAGGTGGAGCTGGGGCTAAAACTTCAGGTCTTTGAAACAGTCAAACATTTCTCTTGTGTATACAACATAAACGGTTGACCAGATAAGTCATGAGTGAACACAGGCCAATTCAGTACCCAAAAGATCCATGGGAATATCTATAAGTAGAGCTATTAATTGATTTGCTATGGATATTTGGAGATGAACTTGAAAATGCACCAAAACTCACTCACTTGAATTTATTATGACCAACATTTATGGTGACCCGACCACGTGAAATCACAAAATCGGGAAATTTTGGCACTTCGTATTTTAACATCTAATAAAACCTTCTAGGATATTCTCAAGGAAGCCATACCTTGTCCTCTGCATATTTTAATTTGCATATATTCATCAGTACACAATCAGGCAATAGAGAGCATCAGGGAAGGGAATATTTCCATTTTCATGGGGAGAGATAAAGGATAACAAAGGGATTATGAGAAAAGGCAGACTAAATCTCTGTACAGACTAAAGACTTGTACTTCTCTTTTTTTCTTTTTTCCCATTTTTCTTTCCCTCTCCTTATTTTCTCTTTCTTTTCCCCAGGGAAAAGAAATAAATAGAAGTCTGGGATATTTCAGAAATAGATAGGGATCTGGGATATTTACTCTGTTTTTAACTTTTCTTTTTTTGAGGCTCCAACTATATAAAAATAAAAAAAAATAAAAAATCAGGATTACATATTGAATGTTCTCATTTAATAAACTGACAATTTTAATATACACACAAAGCGATATAATTGCACAATTCATAATTACAATATTTTTAAAGAATTATTTCATTGCACAATACACATTGTGATCTGAAATGGTGCACAAGCCAAAAATTGTACAAAGGATGCCCTGTTGGGGTGCGTGTGTGGCTCAGTCAGTTAAATGTCCAACTCACGGTTTTGGCGCAGGTCTGGATCCCTGTTCTTGGGCTCAAGCTGGCAGTAGACTTCACACTCAGCATAGAGTCTGCTTGAGATTCTCTCTCTCCCTCTCCCTCATCCCTTCCCCTGAATCCTCTCTCTCTTTCAAATAAATAAATAAGTCTTAAAAAAAAATAAAGTTGCCCTCTTTCTAACCTATCTGTGGGACTGGAGTAGAGGAGCCAGAAATTTCAAGTTGAGGACCTTTTGGGCACATGCCAACCAAGTACCCACTCTTTCTCCTCTACCTCACACCTCACCTTGATAATCACAGTCTTTCCTTTTCTTTGCTTGCATGTACTCAGAGATAATGGAGCGGTTTCAAGAAGCACAAGATCAGGACCACTCTCCAACCCTCTCTCTGGGGTTCAGAGTCTGAGAGGTGGAGATCAGTTGGGCAGCTGCTTACCAAAAAAGGAGCTCAATCAAGGAAACACTAACAACTGTCCCAAGGGAACAAAAATCTAAGAGTAAACTAAGTCAGAAAGTAAACAGGGTAAGAGTCATTCTGATTTTGAGACCAGACCCAAAGTCCAAGGAGAAACCTGAATGAAGAGCCAAGGGGTGTGGGCAGAGGAAGACAGCTTTGAACTGAGCAGAGCCGGCGACGACCAAAAGTCACTGTAGAAACTCCTCAAAGTGCTGGACCTTTTCAGCCCATTTTTATTGGCCCCTATGAAGGAAGAGGGTCTTATTCCTTTCCATTATCTTGAACTTGGATAGGGAGAAGTTTGGTTCAGAGGTGAGGATAGAGTTGATGGGAAGATAGGGGAAAAACCGTCTTCTAATCTTCCATCTCTTTCCTCTTTCAAAGCTGACAATCGATGTTCATTACTCAGGAACTGGCCACCTAAAACCCTCTAGTCCATACCCTAGACGTCTGTTCTCCATCACTCCTCTACCAGAGCGAACAACGGAAGGAAAGGAAGGTAAAATCCAAACCAATTAGAATCTGAGTTGGTAAGATGGCTGAGAAAACCATTTAGCTATAACCATTTTTTAAAAAAAGATTTTATTTATTTGACAGAGAGAAACACAGTGAGAGAGGGAACACAAGCAGAGGGAACGGTAGCAGGAGAAGCAGGCTTCCTGCCGAGCAGAGAGCCCGATGCAGGGCTCGATCCCAGGACACTGGGATCATGACCTGAGCTGAAGGCAGACACTTAACGACTGAGCCACCCAGGCACCCCAGCTATAACCATTTTTTAAAAAAATTACATGGATTTAATTTTACCACTGTCACTGGCCTTGTTAAATCAAATGTTTGAGAGCTGGCAGTTGCATAAAGCTTTATCTGGGGAGGTGAGGTTGATAATGGCCACTTTTTTTTTTTATACTGTAAACTTCCCACCAGGTTTTTAGCCTTGAAATTCTGTGCAAAACTAGTATGTGTGTTCATTTTTCTGGGGTGATTGTCTACAGATTCCATTAGATCCTAAAAACAGGTTAGTGACCCTGGAACTGTAAAAGAAATATCTTGTTTTATAGCTTCACATTCATTCCCTGACCTAAGCAACTTCCTTCTGGGTCAAAAGATAATTTACTTTGTTCTTTTTACATGTGTCAGACATCAAAATGGCCGTAGAGCAGACACAATACACCATAGAAACATAAGTGTGTTCTGTAAGACATACCGAGCACAACTGACTTGAAGCTCCAGGGGTGTGACCAGATTGGTACAAAATGCAGACTGAAGTGGGTGGGGCATCTGTACACCACAGTTTTCCAGGGATGCTGAGGTGACCTAGTGACCTAGTCACGTTGCTTTAATCCTGTCCTATACAATTATGGAGAGTGATAGGAAAGGGGATCTGAGGTTGAGTTTCAAGCAGACTTCCCCCCAGAGTGGAAAGCACGTAATTGTTCTCATTATCATAAACACCAAGCAAGTCTTCTCAGTGAAAGACAAAATGGAACTTTCTCTGTCAGTGTTAGATGGCTTAAATATGTCCTGCCATCTAGGTGACGGGTAGATCGGAGAACTTCCTCCAAAGATCTCTGAATATCCAGCGTTTTGTAAAGTTGAGACTTCTGTCTTGTATTCCTCCAATATACCTTGACAATGGCCATAAATGACACCCTGTTCCAAGAATGTGTCTTCTTCAAAACCGTCTCCAGCAGGCATCCAGGTCTTGAAGGCACTGAGCCCTCTCTCAGTTCTGTCAAATGCACTTAGGTAGGACGTTTTTTCCTAGAATTCAACTGCATTTCAGTGCCTGACCCTTTGTCTAGATTGTTGTTTTCAGCCAGCCTGCTGTTTGGCTGAGTCCCAGGGTTCTGATAACTACGTTTGGAAGGGTATATCTGAAAATGGAGAGGGCCATATAAATTGTACTTAGAAGTGTATACATTTGAAAATTTAATGGGACCCATCCATCACTCCTAGAGACCAAAATGATGATTTCATAGATCATGTAATTGTTCCAAAGACCTTCTCTTGACAACCCTCATCTTTGAACTTGTACTTGTTTCATTTATTGCGGCTATTTAGATCATTTAAAATTTAGCCCACTTTTCTCCAGGTGATTTATTTAGTGTTTATAAGTCCATTTTGACATCTTCTTCCATTTCTTCCACCAAAAAAGTCTCACCCTTATGATCTTAGCAGAGGCATCATTTATAGCTAGAGAGGCATATCTGAAAATGCATTACCTTTAAATAGTAGGATTCATCATATCTGAGTTCATATGTCTGATCGCCAAAAAGCCCCATTTCATTTCAAAAGAAAAATTGCTTCTGTCAGTGTAAACAGAATGCATTATCCTCTTTTAATAACCATTCTTAAGTATGCTGCTGTATTACTTTTTCACAGCTGTATTCCAATAAGCTGTAGAGTAATTGCCAGTTCTCCTGTCTAATAGGTTCATTATTCTTTTGCCATAATTGCAGCCATTAAATGTTCAATTGTTAAATTTCCACTCCTACGTTTACTTAGTGTTACATTTTATAATGGGGCATGTCATTACAGCACCCCAGTGGCCATGGCTGTTGTTCAAAGTATTTCTAAAAGTCAATGAGATCCCTGTGAAATATGTCTTCATTTTTTTATTTGTTCAGATATCCCCCCTCCCCAACCTTCCTTTCCCATTTTTAGATCTCCTAAATAGGCTCTTACAAATTGGTAGATTTTACTAGAAGTCTGAGGACCTGACCTGGCTGGGAGACATAAAGCTGAGCCCTCAATGTCTATGAGCAGTGCTTTCTCACTTTAATGCCATGATTCATATATAGCAAGGTGATCGAGAGTGAAGATTTCACTAAGGAAATTAACACTTAGGACTTAATGGTTTTTTCAAGAGCTCTGATTTATCTTTTATCATGTCAAATTTGTAGGACTTTTTCATCAAACGAAAGATACCTTGGTCAGAGGTTATGGGATTGTTAACCCCCCATCTGCAACGCTCAACGGTAATAAAGCAAATGCCTTCCCTTTATTGCTTGACATTTCTGGATATGTCACATCCTCCGGTCTGAGCTTACCTATTCTGTCTGATGTAGTGAATTGTGTTACTTTGGGAAGTTATATTGATGAAGATGGACAGGGAAATGGTAAGAGATTTTAACGTGTTGTATTGTAGTTGAGTATCTCCCAATTTGTTTGGGTTTGTTTCTTTCTTTGCTTGCTTTGGGGTTTCAGTGTTAGATTGAAATTTCTTTCATAAGACATCTAGTGTTTCTTACGTACTCAAATATTAGCCCAAAGCTTTGATCCGCGTCACGTTTTATTTTTAAAGAGTTTTCTAATCATCTATTCATCAGTTAATCATCATCACTTTCAAGGTGATTTTATTTCATTTCCATTCATTGCATTAACTTTTATTTCCTTCTGAAGCTGAAAATGATTTTTACAGTCAATGGGTTAGCATTGTAATTTTGTCCAAGTAATTCCAGCTCTATGTTCTTTTGGGAATCTTCTATGATTTAGAGTAACTTTCATTTTTTGGTAAGAACTATAAAAGCCCTTTTAGTAACATGGTTCATGGTAGCAGATGTGGTATTGACCAAGTTATATCCCTTACATCCTAACCACTCTGATGCACACAAATACTTCCTTTGCTCATTCACCCTGTTAGTAACAGTAGTAAGCTAGCATTTGTTGAATATTTACTCTCATTCTGTCTCTGTATTACATGATTACATACATTTTCTCATTTAATCTCTATGAGGTAAGTACACATATCATTCCCACTTTACAGATGAGGAAACTGAGACTCAGAGAGGTAAGTAACTTGCACGAAGTTAGTTACTAAGAACGACGCTCAGAGCTCACATTCTTAATACCTACTTGACATTATAGTGGAGGGACTCCTGCTGTAAGAGAAGTTCTTATAAGAACTTCTTTATGAAAGTTCTTTATGAAACAGCCAATGTTAAATAATTTGAGAATTCTGCCACTTTCCTAGGCAGACAGTTCTGGAAAACAACTTGCTAAGGGTTACAGGGCAAACAGGTACCAGGACAAAATTATTCCACTGTCAGTTCTCCTCCACAATAAGCCTGCTCACAAAATAGACCAAAGGAAAGAACTGTAAAATTGACCTGAGAGTGGTTTATCGTTTATTAGTCCCAGTAACTTTCCCATAAAGACAAAAAATAGACTTAATATATTTAACATGGTTGTGTCCATCCCAAAAACTCTATCGAAGTGTTCAGGTGTCTTTCACATATCAGTAATATAAATTTTGCAGTAAGACTTTAGATATGATTTGATTGCTGACAACGAAAGCTGAATGACATTTCTTTTTCTCTTCCCTAGCTATATTGGTTTTGCAGCATTCCCAAAAGTGAACATTTGTTGTTGTCAATAAAGCAGTCAGCTGTGTCACTTGGGGAAAAGATATATGGAGTAGGATGTATTATTTTGACAATCACTTTCTTTCAAAGCAATACAGCAAGTATATCTTATTTTGCTCGTTTACTCACAACACAATGGTCAAGATGGAAAAAGAAAGAGCACAGCATAGGTACGGTCAATAAGAAAGCCATATTGTGTGATTAACAAAAAGAAGTACATTACCTGATGAAGTCAAAGGTGTCACCCAGGGAGAATGACTACAATGGCTGCAGAAATAATTGGAAAGAGAGTGGAAAAAATAAGCATCCACATGTCTGCAAATAACTTCCTTGCCTGTCTCATTAGGCAGGTGATCTTTTGGTGGTGCCATAGTTTAGAGAGTAGTCAACTACCAAAAATAGAAGTTGTAAAAGATTTGCCAACCATAATGTGCTTACCTACTTAGTGCAAGATAAAATTATCTACTTAGTGCGAGACGAAACTGGCTGATCAACTCTTGGAAGTTTGCTGAAAGGATTGGATATAAAGTAGTTAAAGAAAAGGATGTCTTTCCTGCTCAAATTCTCTTTATATCTGAGATGTCACCAAGAATTTATACAACTAAAGAAAATACCTACAAGATCCATCACTAACTACTGAGTTCATTCAAAACCTTTTATCAGACCTTTGAGAGTTCCAATAACAAACTCTGTGCTCATTTATTCCAGTTACTATTCTAAATGACAGGGTTTGATTAAAAGTGCTTATTTTGATATATGCATATGAAGATTCAAATGGCAAAACAGAGAAAGGGATCATATGGTGAGTTTTTCCCTGTTTTATAGAAACATTGAATGACTTAAGCCCCTCTCATACCCTTGTTTTTTTAACACATATATGTTAAACATGAGAGATTCAAAAAGATTTAGCAAAGTCTAAACTGAATCTGTTACATGGAAAACTTATCCAGATGTGATTCCATTATCCAAGTCCAATCCTGGAGAGGTCCAGAACCCAAAAGATTCACAATGCCAGAACATTACAAACCAATGCAAGAAACCTCTGGAGAAACGGAAGGTAGTTGGCTCTCAGTATGTGTGCTGGTGTGGGAAGGAGGCAGGGAAGAACCTAGGGTAGAAGAGGAGCAGGGAGGTGGGGTGCCCTTTCTCCCATCTTATATTGCCTTAAGTAGGGCAATGGCTCAGCAACTCCAACCCAACTAATTAGATGTTCTGTCTATTGCTGGTAAAGAATTGCAATCTTTCTTCTATAGTGATCTTGTATACTGAAAATCTGTTAAACTGTCTTATATTTAAGCAACTTCAAAGTGTATCTTTTTATACATTTTAACATCTCTGAAATTGAAATGAATCTTATAATCTAATTTATAATCACTATAGGCAGTAGTCACCATTGCCTGTGCATGAGTGAACTTGGTCATAGCTGCTGTTATCATTTCAGTTGAACTGTGTATGTAGTTAGTAATACATGTGCTGAGTGTAACTGTCAGTTAAAATGTCTTTAAAACAATTACACTATTATTAAGTTTTGGAAAAAAAAAGTTATTGAATGCACAAAAAGGCACAGAAATAGAGCAACAGAGCATAAACTAGATAATAATGTAATAAATATTTATTATGAGAGGAATAATCAAAATATCATATTTACTTACAAAACAATAACCAAGAGCTTTTCAGAAAGAAAAGAAAGAAAAATTCCCATAAGTAGATAAAGATGTGTGGCGGGTTGTTACCACAAGTGCAAAATAATTATTTACCATACATCAAGCAATAAAACTGAGGGAAGATCTTCCTAAAACCCTGGAAAGACTGGGGAAAGTGACAAAACCCTTTGTATAAATACAGATTAATTCATGTAATATGCAGGACTATTGTGAAGGTAGTGTCAGATTTTATCTGGCATCATTTCTTTTTCTTTCTTAGTAGAAAATGATGAGTTTTAACAACTGATAAAAATTAAAGACTCAATGTAAAATAATATGAATTATAATAACGTTCATTATCCTGGTTGAAAAATGATATCTGATTCTTTATAATCTTTTTAATTTTTCTGCATTATTGTGTTGGTTGGGATCTCCAACAAATACTAAAAGAAGGAATGATGAGAACCTGTTGTCTTTCACTGATTTCAAAGGCCAAGACTTCAACATTTCCCTTTGAACATGAAGTTTAAAAAAAATTGTTGTAAATAAAAAAAAAATTGTTGTGAATATCTTTATGGGTTAAGAAACTTCTAGTTTGCCTGGAGTTTTAATCACAAATAGATGTTGTTTTGTCAAAGAATTTTTCTGCATCTATGGAGATTTTTCCTTTTCATTTGTTTGATGTGATAAATTATATTCATTAACTTTTCTAATATTTAACCAATCTTTAATTCTTGGATTAAACCCAAAATGGCCATAATGTATTATGATGCCCCTTATATTACTCTTGGATTCAATTTAATATTTTGTTTAAAGTGTTTGCATCTATGTTTATAAGCAACCTTTTTCCTTTCTTGAATAATCTTTTCTAATTCTTAGGATCAAGATTCAGTTAGTCTTGGTCTAACTGAATAAGGTCTAAATAAGGTCAGTTTGGGAACATTCCTTCCTTTTCACACCTCTTGAATCATTTGTTGAAGATTGGAAGTAACTTTTCCTTAAATTCTTGATAAAATTTGCCAGTGAGGCCATCTGGTCCTTGAGTTGCAATGCAGGAAGAATTTTGACTACTAATACAATTTCTTTAATGTTTACTGTTCTATCAGATTTCCTGTTTCTTTTTGAGTTGCAATGGTGAATATAGCCTGTTATAGAACACAATCTATTTTTTATACTGTACCTTATATTTTAACAAAATATAACCTACTTAATCTATATTTCCTAATTTATTTCCATGAAAATTAATATTTTATTACTTTTTAATGTCTGCAGCTTCTACATTTTTACGTTCTTTATATAGTTTGTGCTATTTCTTTTTGCTTCTTCACTCTCATGCACAGGTTTCTTAATTATAGTAAGTTTTTTTTTTAAGATTTTATTTTTAAGTGAACTCTACACCCACCATGGGGCTTGAACTTACAACCCCAAGATCAAGAGTCACATGCTCTTTTGACTGAGCCAGCTGCGTGCCCCTTATTAGTCTCTTTAAAAAACAGTTTGTCTTTTTAGTTCTCCATATTTAAAGTTTTAATTGCATTCATTAATTATTACTCTTCTACTTACTTTTCTTCTTTTGTTCTTTGGGTTTATTTCACTGTTGTTTTCTACATCGAATTTGGATAATTACTTTATTGATTTTTTTGTTTGTTCGTTTAGCTTTCCTTCTTTTCAATTGCCAGCATTTTTATGCTATAGGCTATACTTTCCTTCTAGTTTTTGTTGAATTCCACAATATATGATACGTGCCATTATCATTTTTGTCAGTTCAAATGTTTTCTAATTTCCCATGTGATTTCTTTTTTGATCTGCTGGTTTACTTTACAAATGTATTTTTTTATTTCCAAATATACAATTTTTAAATTATTGATTGATTCTTAGGTTAAATGTATTGTGGTCAGAGGATGTGTCTGTATGACTCCAATTCTTAAATACTTGCTGAGATTTGTTTTATGAATCAGATAATGTTCAAGTTTTGCATGTGTTTTAAACAGAATGTATTCCTCATAACTGTTGGATGCAATGTTCTGTATATGTCCATTGCATGAATTTTGCTACTCACATGGCTGAGCTCCAAGAAAAATCAATGAACATAAGTGTGGTGCAATTGTCATTGGTGATGAAACTACATGGCAAGATTATGAATGGTTCAGAAATTATGCACCTATGACATTTTGTTCACAGCCTCCAGTAGTGTGCTCAATTTTCAACATTAATGTTACAGAATTAACAGTCACAAATAGATTGATGTTGGGCCACTTTCATTATTCTTTTCCCATCAAAGCCAACCTAATTACATACAAGAGATTTTGGAACACCTTTGTATTATACTTACACAAAATGTTCTTAAAAAAAACTGAAAAGCAGCTACCGTGTGTTAATAAAAGAAACAACAAAAACTTCAGTACCATATATTGCAGTGAACAGTATCAATAAAGCAGGGTCTATTAGCACACAATGAAACAATTTACTTGCTGTAAGCTGCTGAAGAAGCAATCAAACTCATTTGCCTTAAAAATTCAAGTATTTCTTACCTGACACCTGCTGAAAAAATTCTCCCATTATTCTATTCAAAAGAAGAAACTGAAATTATTGTGCATTCAGTGAAAGCTGAGATGTAGATGGAAATTTTTATATGGCTTGTTTTTTTAATCTTGAAAGCTTATCATATTGTTGTACTGCCCCATTTCTAAATCCAATACTTAAATTTTTCTCAATGTAATGGTTGCAGGAAATGTTAAAGGCAAAACTATTAGAAATAAAAAACATATGTGTGGACATTAGCTTTAAGTTTACTTCAGAAAATAGTCAAACGTGGTCTTCTTTAAGCAAGAGCCAAAGCTTCAGTTTGCGTCAGTAAAACTGCATCATCACCATAGACCAAATTTTCAAGTTCTTGAGTTGAAGCGAAGCTGTGTTTTTGATAGCCCATTACCACTAGAAAGAAGGAATGCATAATAACTGGTGCCAACATTCCCATAAAAGAGCCCTATACTAAGCGGAGTGGGAGAAATGATACCCGTTTCTCACCTGACCCTAATTCAAAGTGTCTACTACAAAAATGCAGTATGGTGGCCACAGTGTCACCAACAGAACTGATAGTGGTCAGCAGCACTGAGTAAATCTGTGCCACCCCAAATGTTTAAATCTCAGTCACTAAAAATTTTAATATATAAATTATGATAATTACAATTTGGCACAAGATTTCAAATTTTATGCTTATAGAATAGAATTTATTCTATTAGGATGGCATTTATGTTTGGCATCAATTTTGGCTGACTATTGATTTCAATACCCTACTGAAATGTACATTGGATGAACCTCCAGAATATAACCTAGAGAAAGTCTTGCATGTGCGCGTCAAGAGACTTGCTCAAAATTGTTCATAGCAGCACTGTTTATAATTTTAAACATTGCAAGCACAAATGCCTGTCAACCTTAAATTGAAACATAAATTGTGATATATACATACAATCAAATACTACTTAAAAGTGAGAATAAACAAACTTGAGGTAGATACATCAACAGAGATGAATCTTAGAAACAATAATTGTAGTGAAAGAATCAAGTCACTGAAGAATACGTGTGGTATAATTCCGTTCATGTAAATTCAAAACCAGACAAAATGAAACATAGATTGTCTGAAGACACATCTGCAGGTGTTCAAACTATTTCTAAAAAGAGCGAGGGAAGAATAATACACAATTCAGGATCCTGGGTCCTCTGGGAGGGAGGCAATGGAATGGAATAGTTGAAGAGCACTTAGAAAGCTGTAAGTTAGTGATAATGTCTTAGTTCTTGGGTTAGGTGATGAATTCATATGCTTCATCATATTCCCATGAAGGAGAATGAAAATAGCAGTCTATGCATAGGCCAATTATAACAGTGTGCCATGAACCAAGAATTATGACTAATACAATTCTGTGCACCTGAGACCCATAGAAAAAGCAAGCAAAACCAAGGGATGATTATCCCCCCAAATTAGGGCAGTGCTTCCTGACTATGGCTACCAGTGGTGGGTGAGAGAAGGTGGGCGACACTGCAGTCCCCAGTCTGGATGGTTGTTATATAAGGGTTCTCTTCGTAACTATCTAGTAAGTTGCACTTACGGGTTTCATACATTTTTCTGTACGTATACAGTCGTCCATAATTTTTAAAAGGTAAAAGCAAATAAATAAAAACATACAGATTCAAAGATATGTATGCATTGCACATTCACTTGTATCTACTAAACGCTTGGGGCTAAGTTGTGGCGGAAACAGACAATGGCAGTAGTTATTGGGGATGCAGAAAAAGGAGTCAGCAAATCTGTTTCCAATAAGTCAGTGCTTTGGTTGATTCTGCTTACACTCCGTGTCTGTAACTGATAATCATGGAAAGAAAACTATACACTTAACGCCAAGGCTTAGAACGGCTCCATTGGAGCAACACGATTTTCACAGGCATCAGACAGCATTGCTTTCTATATCTTCTTTGCCAGTACTCCGTTATTTACCATGTTTGTCTCCCTTGACCTATTCCTTTCCCATTACACTTTATTAAAATATATTTATCCTTTTTTTTTTTAAAGATTTTATTTATTTGACAGAGAGAAACACAGCAAGAGAGGGAACACAAGCAGAGGGAATGGTAGCGGGAGAAGCAGGCTTCCCGCGGAGCAGGGAGCCCGATGCGGGGCTCGATCCCAGGCCCCTGGGATCTGACCTGGGCCGAAGGCAGACGCCTAACCACTGAGCCACCCAGGCGCCCCATATTTATCCTTTATTAAACACGATTTTGAAACAGAAAATAAATCATAATCCCACCAAACTAATGTAACCATATTGTTTTGCACACTTTTATTCCACTCACCTACATATTTTTAAACAGATGCAATAGTAATGTAAATAGTGTTTTAATTTCACTTTTCCCTCTTAACATCATATTAACAACTTCTGGTTATTCATGGTCTTCATAATTAAATTGTAATGGATGAGTAATATTCCATAGGCTTAATGTTCCATAATTTACTAAACAATTTCACAACTGTTTCATACATACATTGTTTCTCAGAGACATTGTTGCAGCTGTTATTATAAAGCTGCTACAATGAATATTTTCTTGCATGTAGATGTTTTGCTTCTGTAAAGTTATTGCCTGAGGACACATTCCCCCGGGTCAGATTCCTGGGTTAAGGGCTATGACTGCCTGTAAAGCTCTTGCTTCATCTTGCCATATTGCTTTCAAGAGAATCACACTCGTTTGCAATTGTCACCGGCAATGTACCAAAATGCCAATTTGAATGTAACTATCTGGCATTTGTGGGATTAATCATTTCTGCTATTCTAAATTCTTTCTCCCAGGATAGAAATTCTTGACTCTTTGCTTTTCTCCCTTTTTGAAAAATTAAAACATCTCTGATTTTTGCTTGTCCAAAGTTTCTTCACCGACTAGACTGGATTGCCACAGTTTGGATTTGATACAGCCACGGCTGTGCAGCCTCTCTGTCTCTACCACCTGCTGTTTCTTTTGTGACAGGAGCTCATAATGGCTATAACCAGGCATTTGTTATAAGGAGTCCATGTTCCGCAGGATTCTTGCCTTGCCCAAGCACATCTCAGTATTTTTAAGATCTTTATTCCCAAGCAGACTTTCTATATTGAATAACATGCTTGTTTTTCTGTCTAAATCTTGGCCTTTAACCTTCTCCCTATACCACCTTCCACATGTCGTGTTTCTGTTTTATCTTTTATTTTTTAAAGCATTTCTTTTCAGAAATGCACTCTTTTTTCTGCCAGTCTTTCAATGCGGGGAAGGGCTATTTGAAATGAACATCCTGCCATTGTCACTTTCTGCTGTCTGCATTAGGAAGCACAAGAACATTAAAGGCTAGAACACAGACGCATTGGGTAAGGCCCAGGCTGGGGCTTCTCTGCTCCAGCAGGAGCCCCATTACAATACCTTGGGGACATGACCTGGTGACATGGGCAGCTATTCCTAGGCCCACCCCAAGAGCCCATCGGGGATTTCACATACCTGCCAGGAAGGTGTAGAGAAAACACCAAAATTAACACCAGCAACTTGGAGGTGATTTTACCCTATTTTCTAAAGTTAACTCTTACATGTATATTCTCTCACCTTTTCTTCTTTTATTTTATTCTTTTAAACTCTTTTTGCATTTCCCCCTCTTCAAGAGCATACAGTTGAATTTGGCAACTTGTCCAGGGCCAGAAAACAGGAACCCCAAAGAAAGAGAACCCCTAGTAAACTAATTTCGGCCATGAAGACATATACTTGTCACTGAAAATAGTTTGCACTACAGCCATAGGGAACACAACAAATATTGTTGACTGAAGTATTTAAAGGAATGCTTCCTTGTACACGTGTTAAAATTCCAAGAGAAGGTAACTTAACTTACCCTCTTCTTACCTTCCATGTATCTGTCAAACCTCAGTCAGAATATGCTACAGTAGAGGGTATTTAAACTTGCATTTGGAAACCGCATTCTTACATAAAGCATCTACCCTAGTTTATACCCTTTCTTTTTTTAAAAAAAATATTTATTTACTTGAGGGAGAGAGAGTTTGCGTGTATGTGCATAGGAAGGAAAGGTGGGGAGGGACAGAGGGGGGGAGAGAAAGTTGTAAGCAGACTCCCTGCTTGAGCACAGAGCCTGACAAGGGGCTCGATCTCATGACCTTAGATCATGACCTGAGCCGAAACCAAGAGTCAGGCACTTAATGGACTGTGCCACCCAGGCACCCTCATATCTTCTCCTCCTCCCTGTCTTTTTTGCTGAATGTTTGGGGAGGAAATAGCCCTTTCTTATGCTGTATAATAGCAGACATTCTAGGTTAAAAACACACACAAAGGCAAAGCTGTTTCAACCACTTTTAATCAATAGCCATGGTCTTCCCTAGGTTGACTTCAATTTTAATGACATTACATAATTTAAGAAAGATTGATGAAATGAAAATGGGCATGTGATGCTCCCTTTAACATGTTATCACCTCTAATATCATTTTTTGCCTATTTAAACCTCAAATTAATTTTCATAGGCAATAATATTTACCAGTAAGTATATGTGATCCCCAGATCACAACTTGGGTTTCTAGCTGAAACATTTTTCTTTTAGATCTAGCTGCAAAGTTGCTATACCTAATTTCCAAACATTTGTATACCGAACTGAAAAAGAAAAACCTATAAGGTAAAGCAGATAACTCTCTGAGCTTTGATTTTTTTTATAAGGGGAATAAAACTTTCAGATGGTGTTTCTAGGTAAAGCAAAAATAACTGTCAGCTGAACAAGTAGCCCAGGCCCGCTCCTCAGGACTCAAAATAGCCCATAAAAGGCAAGAGCCATTGGCAGACAGGATGAGGAATTTCAAAGTAAGAAGGAGGACACAGACAGGAATGCTGGGGACAAAGACTCACAGACAGGCATCACTCCTATCTGTGAGTAGGAGCTCATAAATCTCTGTGGGGAGAAACCCATTTTTCACAGTTCTTTTTCCCAGAAGTCTAGATTTTTTAAATATCTTCCTATATTCTCCTCCTAGCAGAGCAACTGAGTTTTGGAGCATATCTGAATTCCAAAGAACAAAGAAAATTCTAAATTCTCCTCAAGAGATAAAAACAAACTATCAGGGGTGCCTGGGTGGTTCAGTTGGTCAAGTGTCTGCCTTTGGCTCAGGTCATGGTCCCAGGCTCCTGGGATCCAGCCCCACATCGGGCTCCCTACTCAGCAGGAAGCCTGCTTCTCCCTCTCCCACTCCCCCTGCTTGTGTTCCCTCTCTCGCTGTGTCTCTCTCTGTCAAATAAATGAATAAAATCTTAAACAAACAAACAATCAATAACTTGATCTTAGAGATCTTATATGAAACACGAGATTCTGGAAAACAATAAAGCAATGTCTTTAAGTTATATCTATTTTAAACATGGGTTTGTTTGCCAAGCCAACGTATAAAGAAACATAGTTTTAGACCCACAAAGTTTCAGAAGGCATACACAAGAATCCTTTCTGCCAGAATACACTTCAGGAAAGACTGGAATATTCTCAGTTCCAAGAGTGTAAGTAAATCTCTATCCAGTCATTATTGATTACTAAGCTAATGGAACAGTGAGTTCAGGGGGCAGGCACAAAGTGAGAGCATTTATATTACTTGACTTTAAAACTTAGTATGAGGGGCGCCTGGGTGGCTCAGTTGGTTAAGCAGCTGCCTTCGGCTCAGGTCATGATCCCCGGGTCCTGGGATCGAGCCCCGCATCGGGCTCTCTGCTCAGCAGGGAGCCTGCTTCTCCCTCTCCCACTCCCCGTGCTCCTGTTCCCTAACTCGCTCTCTCTCTGTCAAAAAAATAAATAAAATCTTTAAAAAAAACCCCAAAAACAAAAAACTTAGTATGAAACTGTAGTAAACAAGATGGTGTAGTATGAGAGGAAGAGCAGATAAATTGGTCAGTGGAACAGAATAAAAGTACAGAATTAGACGCATGCATAGATGATCATTTGGTTTCTGGTAAGTTACCATAAGAAGATGGAGCTTCGGTGGGGAGAATTGACTGCAAGATATTTCTAGGAAAATTTCAGAGGTGATGGAAATATTCTATGTCTTGATTTTAGTTGTGGTTAAACCATCATATCTGTCAAAATACTGAATTGTACTACATTGGTGAATTTTGTTATTTGTGAACTATACCTTGATAAAATCGATTAAAAATAAGGAAAGAAAAATTAGATCAAAATAGCAAATTTCTCAATCATATGCATTCGAACTTTGAGTAGTGTACCTATATCTACAACATTTTTTGTCTACATTTATCAATTTTCCTTAATATTGCATATGAACGTATGGTGAAAATTAAGATAAATTGAAAGACTCAGTTTCTAAGAACAATATAGGATTGCTAGGACAAGTAACTATCTAAAGCTAAAATCTCAAGTTATTTCAATAAAGCACAGGAGAAGACAAGGGCATTAACAAAGCATGCCCCATGTCTTGGTTAGAGTAGGAAGGGGTAAAGAGACTAAATATGTGTGAGAAAATATAACAAAGCCATAGAGAGGAAGGAGAGCCTAGAAGGAAAGACCTAAGAAGCATGATTTCAAAACTCCTAAGGAAAAAAGCAAATTGAAGAAAGAAAAGCAATGTAGGTAAAGGTAAAAGAGTTATAATAAATACAAATGCATCATATTTTCCTAAAAAAAAGATTTTGAAACTACTGATATGCTATTTATAAGAGCCGTACTTCAAATAAAATAGCATAGAATATTGAAAATAAGAAGAGAAAAATTCTGTCAGGCAAATGCCAACAAGAAGATAGCAGGAGTGGCACTATCCACGACCACCAAAACAATTCCATTTTTTTTTTTTTTTTGGTTTTTGTCTTTTTTTTCCCCCCTAAATATATTTATTTTATTTTTTCAGTGTTACAAGATTTATTGTTCATGCACCACACCCAGTGCTCCATGCAATACGTGCCCTCCTCAATACCCACCACCAGGCTCACCCAATCCCCCACCCCCCTCCCCTCCAAAACCCTCAGTTTGTTGCTCATAGTCCACAGTCTCTCATGGTTCATCTCCCCCTCTGATTTCCTCCTATTCACCTTTCCCTTCCTTCTCACAATTCCATTTAAAGAACTATGAAAGATAATGCGTAATTATAATTTAAAGGATTGACCCTAGCCAGAAGAAAATAGAAATGGTTGATGTAACTGAAAGCACTTCATCTAGGACTGAGTCCTTGAAATGGATCAGATATGGGGTGACAGATGGACAGAAAAGAATTCGGAAGTTTCTGAAGGAAGGAGCCAAATAAGGAAAATGTGACAGACTGCAAATATGGCCACCCAGTTTTGAAGCTCTTTCTACCAAGAAGTAGACTCTCCTTCCTCGCCCTGTAAACACTACTTGTAGTTGACTTTAAGGCTTCTTTGTATGAACAGAATGTATCAGAGATGACACTGGGCAAGTTTCCAGCTTTGGCCTCCTGGGGCCTTTTTGCCTCCCTGTACACAATAATCTCAAGTTGGGCATTTGGACGACAAGAGATGACATTTTGGAGAAGGGGCCCCAGGGCTTGCAGCCCTCCCAGTAGAGGCCCCAGATATTTGAAGTGGCCAACAAGAAATAGGCAGGTGTTACTGAGACCAGAAAACCACCCAGCTGAGCCCTGTCCAAATCACCAAGAGGACTGTGAACTACAGAAGATCATTTATTCCCCTACGTTTTGGGGGTGGATGACCAATTTAGAAAGGTATTCTGTTTGAGACATTTTAAGATGAGGCAACTTTCCCTAAGCTGCAAGAAAAGCTCTCCGGTTGGGGGATGTATTAAATATGTCTCACACATGCACTGGGGATCGTGCCACCTTTAAGACCTAAGCGCAGGTCTGAGGGACCATTTATAACAGCTGGATAGGGGTCCTGCGTCCTACTGCTTGGTCTCAGTCTGATGCCCGCCAAGCTACTCTATCCCGAAGCTGTGTTCATCTCCGGAATTGCAGAGCTGATGGGGGTGCCAAAGGCAAAGGAGAGTCATTTGGCTCTTAGGGGCCCTTTCAGAGGTTTTATTTAAATGTGGCTTCAAGGGTCACAGAGCTCCTTTCCACCTGAAGTTCTGGAAACAATGCAGACTTCAGTGACTGAGAGAGAAGTGAAACAATGCGGGACAACAGTAATGGGCTTTAAGAGTCAGGGAGACACTGTCCGAGTCACAGCTCACACACGTGATAAGTGTGTCCTAAGTCTGCTGTCCTGAGTTTCTGTTTTGCCAAACAAACAGCTTGACAATGAAGCTGAGAGCTTCGTTCTCATCAGCGAAGTACATTAAATTACCTACCTGCACAGGCCCTGGGAGAAGGAAATGTTGCTGAGACTATGGGATCTGGAGTCAGACTGCCTGACAGGCTTGGTATAATCTCCCTGTACCTTAGTTTTCTCATCTGTTAAAAAGGGAAGAATAATAGTACCTACATAACATTCTTAGGACACAGCCTGGCACATAGTACGTGTTCAATAACATGTTGTTCTGTGCTCTTGTGTTCCTTTATTCTTTTCTACATTCATAAGAGAACAACCAAGAAAAGAGCTCTAAGCTCCTACTTTATAGACATATCCAGAGAATTAAAAGGAGGCTAAGCACATTATACAATTCTTATCATGTAGTAAGCAATCAGGAAATGGTACAAAAGAGGAGGCAAGATGAACAACCAGCAGCTGTGGGTCAGGGAGACAGAGTATGGCTGTGGGCTGGCCAAGCAAGACATATGAAGCAGGGTCTTGTATTTGGGTTTAGGCTTCACATTTACACACCTTAGAAAGAGTTTAAACTTTGCGTCCAGACAGATTTGGATCCAACAGGTCTTGGGCACACTACTTAAAAATGTCAGTCAGAAACTGGAAGAAATTGTTCATACCTTTCAGAGGCATTCAAGAAATAGGCAGAATGCATATGAGACACCTGAAACAAAACATATTCTTAATAAAGTCTAGGGTTATTTGTCCTCCCAGGTTGGGAAGGCAATATTACCACCCTTTTAACGAAACCCTGGAGAATGTAAGGGGCTTTCCTGTAGGCACACAGTGAGCGTGATGGCACTCAAGCCCAAATCTCCCGAATCTCAATCTACTGGGCTTTGACTCTGAGTCTACCCCAGGTGACACAGCATTGTGGCTAATGGCACAGATTTTAAGCATGGGCTGCCTAGGTTCTATTTCCGTGTAACCTTGGAGAAGCTATTTAATCATCTGTAAGATGGGGAAACCAAGACTGCCTATGTCATGGTTTCTGGGAGGATTGATGCGTGTAAAGTTCTCGGCACATGGTAAGTGCTCAGGAAATGTTAGCTATTATGTTACACTGCTTCATCCAATTAACCTCCATGGATCCCTTCTGTGAGGTGTTTTACGGCCAAGCTACTTCTCAGCAACTGTGGAACAGGCTAAGAATCATTTCACTGAAGTTTGGTTATGCCAAGAAGAAACAAGGACACAGAACCAAGACCATGAACCTCATCTTCTCCTCTGGTTGTGTGATTTTCTGGGCACACAGTGCGTGAATTCAGCTCCAAATGCCAATCAAACTGGCTTTTCTCAGCCTAGCGCTGAAGCCAAGGCATAGTTTCCTGACTCCACTGCTGAGCAAATCTGAACCTGGCTGAGTCAGCAACAGCTTTTTGCTTCCCTGATGAGCCAGTGTTTAAGCACAATTAAAAGTGCACCTACCTAACTTCTCTTTGAACCGTCAGGAAGAGAGGTGGAATTTTGAACAAGTCTGTCCTTTACCAAGACATCTTGGCACAGTTCTTGGTGCTAATGCAGCTCTTGATGTGTAATTACCCTGTCACCTAAAGGAGCTATTACTTTCCTTCTTCCTTAAAGGACAAACAGGAGACACAAAAGCATCCATCAAGATGAAGGATTAAAAATATTTGAAGAGGTGTCAGTATTTACATACTACGTGGCCCACAGCCAAGCTGACAGATCCAAACTGTGGCCCAATGAGCTGACAGATTGAAATAACAAAGCTTCATCCACGGAAAGTGGCAGCAGGATTTGGTGGACAGGAAGACAGATGACAACTGATGGAGAGCCGAGGAAGTGCTTTGGTCTAAGCATTGGTAGAAATAGGCTCCGGGGAGGGAGTACTAGACTGAGTAAATGGCCCAACCAAAAGAAAGCAATGAAGAGAAGAAAATGATGCTGAGTGTAAGGCATTTTTCACATTGATCATAGCTATTCTTCCCCATGCTCTGCAGGAGAGGTGATTCGACCTCCATTGTGCAGATGACAAAACCAAGGCCACCAGAGAGGTCACCTACATTGACAAAGTCACAAAACAATGTCAGAACCAGGATTCAAATCAGTATCTCCCTGGCACCAAAGTGCCTGCTTTTTCTGCAACTTCTGCTCTTCCTTACATGAAACAATCATCCTAGGATATAGGAATTCTCCAATTACTGCCCAGATATTTCAGGCAAAATAAGATTTCCACACAGTTCCTACTTAGAAGACATTTGTCTGCGTGAAGAGGCAGTCACTCAGATTCTAAATATGTCATTTTCCTCTCTCTTTCTCTCTCTCTTCCAGTCTCGGTCTCTCTCTTCCTCTCATACACTGTGGAGAGTGATACCAACCAACATATGAGAACAAATAAAGGGAGTCATTAGAAGAAAGAGTGTGAAAATAAAATATTGGAAACCAGGGAAGTCAGGTCCTTGACTCATAATTGACTTCGATTGGGAATTAAGTACATAAAAGAGAACATAGACCAAGCCCTTTATGTGTAATTATCAAGAAAGTGATTTTGAGATGACAGCATGTTGCTCTGCATATCTATTCCTGTCTGAGGTCCTGTACTGCTTATTTTCATATTTTAATAAGTTTCCACCACAGTTCAGACAATAGAACACTTAAAGCTGTGAACAGCCCACTGGATTCCATCCTCCGTTGCAAATTCCTAACAATTAGCTAATTTTACCAATGACTCAATGCTGGAGGAGGTAAATGATTTGGGTCACAGGTACCAATGAGTAGAAATTTTTAATAGCATTACCGCTCACAACCACTTGACACCTGTTTTGATAATTTCTCCTCTTGGCATGCTCTTTCCTTCTCTTCCTTGTTTTCTGCTGATATTGTCTTTTTCATCTCTCTTCTCTTTCCAATGTCAACCCTATCAGTGGCCCTCAAGGCTCAAGAGTTTCCTTGTCTCTGATTAAAATATTCAAAGATTCGCACGGGTTTTCTTTTTCCCAAGAACATACTGCTAGATTCTGCCCATACCTTAGTTACCTTTAGAATAAGTTAATCCCCTCAGATTGTATGCATGAGCCTTTTCTAGGGTAATGGCTTGAACTCCCTGGTTCAGCCACTATCATCTTTCTCCAGAACAACTTTAATGAACTCTTTAGTGACATCCCTAGTTACACTTTTCCCCCTGCAATCCATTCTCACACAGCAGCTAGAGTTCGGTTTTGTTTTTTTTTTTTAAATACAAATCCATCCATGGTATTGCCCTGTTTAAAACCCTCCAGTGATTTTGATCACTCACAGAAGAAAACTATGCAGACAGGAGCTGCCTCCCTCTCCCCGCTCATCTCATACTATTCTTCCCTCCCTCACCTACTTCAGCCACACGGACCTTCTCTCCTTCCTACAATCTGCCCAACCGGGTCTGTCCTTGAGCCCTTGTACTAGCTGGTCTTTCTATGCTCTTCCTGAAATCTTCCCACGGCCAGTTCCTTTTGTCATACATCACTGTTTAATGTTATTTTCTGAAGGAAGCCTCCTCTGCCAAACAAATCATCCCTCAAGCTCCTGTTAATGTTTTCATCATATTTTCTTGTTTGTTTCTTTATTTTCCATTCTCTTCCCACCCCCATTAAATGAGTCCTCCATGAAATCTAGAATCTGCTTCTTTTGTTCACAAACCTCCATCCCCAGAACAGTGCCTGCACATAATAGGTACTTTATTTTTAAAAATGAGGAAGTATCCACATTCATAGTATCTTCTTAATGGAAAAAAAAGTCTCCACGATAGCACAACTCCATTTTCCCTAAGTGTGAGTGTATATGGATGTGTACAAAGTAAATATTAAAGTAGCAAAAATAACAACCATGATCATCTCTAGGTGATTATCAACAGTTTTTATTCTTTTTATTTATTTTGGTAATAATTTCTGAGTATTCTTCAACTACTGTGTATTTGCATGGGAGGACCAGGTGAGCTCTTAAACCGCGCCCCCCCCCCCTTGATACTGTCACCGAGCCTGCCAAGCTGTGTAAAGTGGGGCCAGCCCAGCTCCCCTGAGCCCAGTAACACCTCCCTGCTTCCGGGTCATGGCACCTGGAATCTCAGCTGTGAAGTCGCACCCCTTGTTCTGTGGTTTGTTCGAGAGCGTGGAAGACACAATAACACACCATGACAGCCACAGAATTGAGCAGAATTTGAGCTGACAGAGAAATGCCTACCCCAGGAAACATCCCCGTGGTGCTTTCAAACACAAACAGAAACAAGGTGCATACAAATCCCACGCACGTGTAGACCCTAGCCGAGCGCGCGGGACATGTGGCTACTCCATGAGCCGCTATTGAACAGAACGGAATATTATAGCATGCATTGTTCACAAGAAAATAAGAGGCAGAACACACAGCTTGATGTTCCCATCTTGGAACAGCTCTGAGATTCTTGCCCTTGGCAAGATGACCTCATCAACCTGTAGACTTCGTGGTTTGAAAAGGATGAAAGTCAGAGAGTGAAAGGAAAGCTAGCCTACTATACTATCACTTTTCAGATAGCCCCTTCTCACATCACCATGAGGAGCTGGCAAAACAGCTCATCGGGAAAGAAGCCTTAGATGCTTTTGAGTTTTTGCCTTCCTAAACAGTTCTTTAGGGGTACGTGCATTTGGCGGCAACAACTGTCACTTTCCCTTTTGCAGCAGTGACAGCCAAATCAGCTTTGGTTACGTGGTGATGCAAAATCAATTGTTCAATACCTTAATTATCAGCTCTTCTGAAGAAATTGGATTTATCGATGAGCATCCACGAGCCCGATGCATATAAGGGGGAGAAAAGCATAAGTTAGCTAACTGTTCAGTGAACACATTTGGGCCTCGGCAATTTTCATTATGACAAAGTGTTGACCCAAGATAGATTTTCTGACCTGTCTGCTATCATATCGTTCTGCTCGGGCAATTCCACTGTGGGCAAGTGTGAAGCCTGGAGTGGGAAAATGAATCTAAACATTACCAGGCTAAGGCTTAGCATGTTTTCAGATCAATAATCAGCATTTGTGCAAGTGAGGTCAGAATATACAGAAGGAGCCTCTCTGATTTGTTTTTATTAAGGTGAAGTGGGTGGTTTTTTTTTGGTTTTTTGGTTTTTTGTTTTAGATGAAGTGGGTTTTATTGCAGCTGTTATGATCAATTAAGGGCGAAAAAGGAGAGAGAAATCTACACAGAGGAGAGAAGGGGCTCCTCCCAAGGGAAGCTGGAAGTTCTCCATGTCGGCCTAATCGCACCTGATGCACTGTGATCCCAGTGATTCTTTCCCAAAAGTGTTTCCATCTGGACACCAGCAAAGAAAACAGCGCCTGTTTTGTGAGCTTCATGATTGCTGAAATTTCCCTGGTAGTTTCTCCTTCCCATAATGTTACTTAAAAGTGTTGTGTGTGATAACAAAACAAATATTCTTATGGCTGAAGTTGGAATCATAATCATGTTTTCTACTCAAGTTCACTATAATTATGCACGACTCTGCCTTCGGGGGTAAGGGGGTGGGATTTGTAAACAAAAGATCCAGATTCATGGAGTAAATTGAAAACCAGATGGGAAATGTATGATTATCTGTACAAACATGTCAATGAGGTACCAGTAAGCCACGTGACTCAGATTCTCTCTCCTTCAACATTTGTGCTACCTCAGCTTTCACTTGTTTGCAGAGGGAGTAAGTGATTGTGACAGCAACAGCTTAGCTCGGTGAAGCCTCATTAAGTCCATTGTCACTTATTTGGTTTTCCGAGTTTGGTAGCACTTCGTTTTGACATTCTCTTCCCGTCCCGGCGTACCTTGCTCTCTAGCACTGCTGTGTCACTGTTGATGCTATACCCCCGACCCTGAAAATGTGCCCCACCCATGTATACCTGCCACCTGTGGGTCCCACTCCTTCCATCCGCCTCCGGGTGGCTCTCCCCGGGCTCTTCAATCAGTCCTTCTCTCCGAGGAGGACAGGAGGACCCCTGTCCTTACCCTGCCCTTAGTCCTTGCTCCTCGCCCAGTATTCACTCTGGGTTCTGCCCTGCTTCTCACAAGCCATATAAACCCAGGGCCCGACTTAACCTCTCAGCCCTTCAGTAACATGGAAATCATAGTAGTACTGTTCTCACTGAGCTTCGTGAAAATTAAATGAGATGAGGCATGTAAAACACTTATCACTGTGCCTTACAAAGAGTACACATGCAAGAAACACTTATTACTAGCCTTTAAAATCTTAAGAGTGTATCTTCACTTTCTTTTAGGAAACCAGTTTCCTCCACTTTTGGTGTATGTGGGTCAGATGGAGCTGATGGAGAATCCCATGCATGCCCTCCTTTTCCAGAGGGGAGCACGTGACATAAGGTCAAGTCAGAGTCTCTGTCCCACTGGCCACCATGATCAGTACCAGGATTGGTATGCTGCCCCAATTTATGAGGAACTATTGGGAAAGAGAAGATTTCTTTTCCCTGGGTTTTCTGAGCGGTTAGATGTAAGCTTGGGGCTGCTGACTGCCGGTGCACATGGGGCAGACATAAAGGGAGAGGTCTTCTGGAAATGAAACTAACATTCCTGAAATCTTAGAGACACAAAGAGATGGAGATGGAGATCCTTCGGGTCTACACACCATCCTAAGTGAAAGAAGTATGGAGCTGCCTGGTGGCCCCAACCATGAAGCTTTCACTGATCACTGCCCTCCCATGGACAACAAGGACTAATCCAAAAGAGCTCTCATCTCTGGTTTCTTCAGGCACCATCAGATAGCGAAGCTGATCATTTTAACTTATCATCATATCCTGTCTGTTGGATAGCTCCCAAAGCTTCCATGTCATCCTCTGAGCTTGAGTCTGTTATCGGTGATCTTGCCATAGCCTCAACCTCTTCTCTGAAACTGTGCTTTGCTCTCTGCCTCTAACTCAGTGGTGCTCAGAGTGTGGTCTGTGGACTGGCACCATCAGCCTTACCTGGGAACTTGTTACAAATGTAGACTCCCGGGCCCTACCCCAGAACTACAGATACATGAACTGTGGGGATGGCACCCAGAAGTCTATGTTTTAAAAAATTCCCCCAGAGGATTCTGATGCTGTGACTGAAAATAGGATTTCCCTTGAAGATACTGCTTTCCTATCAACACTCCTGAAGTTGATTTCCCAACCCTGCCAATCTCCCCACGACCTATGTATCAGGTGTAGGGCTAGGGTGTGTCCTGCTTGCTCCGCCTTGCTGCTCCCAAACCCATTAACTTCCCTTCTGCCAGACCCTTTAGCATGCAAGTCATCAAAATTTGGTACCCACCATCCTTCTTGGTTACTGCCATCTGTCAACATCGAGGTCCCTGCTCCTCAATTATGGCAACTACAGCATTTGAGCCTCTAACTTTATCTCCACCTCTATTCCTGTAGTCATTGTAAGTGACTTTGACATCCCCAGGGAGGACCAACCACTATTCCCTGACATATTATCCTCTACCCTCTACTTGAACACCTTCCTCCCATGGTCCTATCTTAAGCATCATTTTCACCAATAACTAACACAATCTCTCAATTCATCCTACCTTCTGAATACTTCTACCCTTCCAGCTCTCTTATTCAGGACTTCTCAGTCTAAATCTCCTCTGACCCTACAGGAATGATGGGTCTACTATTCCCCACCTTCACTCTCCCCATTATTTCCCAATCTACACCTCCAGTCCTGACCCTTCTATGAGCTACAGACATACACTTATGACTGTCTATGGGACATTTCTATTTGGATGTCTAAAAAGCTACCTCTAAACTTAATATGTCTTTAATCTCTTGATTTTCATCTCCCAAACTTCTCCCAGTGTTTCCCAACTCAGTAAATGGCACCACCATCCAGGGAGTTTTTCAAACCAAACTCCAAAATTGCCATCTCTAATTTTTCTCTTTCCAACACATCCTTCATTCAGCCCTTCGGCAAGTACCGTAGACGTGTCAACATAAATCTCAACCCAACCACTTGTCATCATTTCCAAAGTCAAAAGCTTCAGTTAGTCTTATGTAGACTAATGCATCATCTCCTACTTGTTTCCCTCCTTTCCTTTTGTCCCCCAAGTTGCATGTTCCACGCTGCAGTCGTGGTGATCTCAATGTTTTAGTAAATCACATCACCCACTTCTGTCTTTCCATGGTAAAGCATTAGGGAAGGCTTTATCTCCTGCTGACCTCATCTCCTCCTCCCTCTCTCTCACTTAATATATTCTAGCCACACAGGCTTTCTTTTTGTTCCTTGAACACATCATTCTCAATCATGTCTCAAGGTCTTTGCACATGCTCTCCCTTCTGCCCAGAGTCCTCTGCCTCCCACATATTAGTTTGGCTGTCTTCCTGTCATCACTGAGATCTTAGATCAAAAACATAAACTCAGAGATATCTTCCCCAATACTCTATCAAATGTAGCTCCTACTCCCCTAGGTGCTCTCTATCTCAACTCGCTACTTGGTGTGTTTGTAAGAGCTACTGATATAAAAATGTGCTGTTACAATAAATTCTCTATGTCGTGATCTGCACACACTGGAGTGAATGAAAGTTCCATGAAATCAAGGACTTGGGTCATACAGTTCATGCTGTATCTCTTTAGACCTAGGAGAGTGCTGAAGGTAAAGCAGAGCCTCCATAAGTATTTGTTGAAAATGAAATCAACAAAATTAAATGGAAAATGGCCTGCAATTTAAGTTTTCACTAATAGAGGTGAATATGGTATACTTCCAGAGCAATAAACTGTATAAAAATAAGATTTCAAAGAGGATTTTGGCTATGTTCTAAAACAGAGCTTTTACAGACACTTTGGAAGCACCTACTTTCACACAAACTTTGTGATCACCTAACCGCTTATTCTGATACTTAGATTTAATAGTTATAAATAAATTTTTATTTCGTGTTAGGGCAGGACAGCTGTCCAGCAATACCTTAGCTGAAATAATTCTGACACCACAGAGTGATGTTTGTAATTGTTTTAAAGGAGCCCACCGTTCAGACATTTTACTAATTATTCCAAACTGGAACCATTTTATTAGACATGATCTTTGCATTGAATGCCAGTGTGACAAGGTTTATTTTAAGTCATCAACACTGGGACTATTAAAAGGACATTTCAGGGATGCACACCCCACCAAGCTGGTCAAGGAGAGCATGCCAAACATTAGTTAGCAGCCACCACAGTTTTAATATCTGTCATTTTTCAAACATGTGTCTATAGAGACATTAAAAAATGACTGATGAATTGTTAGGAATCATTAGCTAACAACTGACAGAGTTCAACTGGAGCTGCACATGGACTAGAATTGTACTGTCTCCCTAAGCACTGTTTAAATTTTCTTTGTAACACATGTGTTGAGGTAGAACTAGGACATTTGTGACAGTCCTCATTTTGTTTGGAACCTGAAGAAAATGTGAAAACATTGGGCAGAAAGGCAAATGCCATTTGCAGTCAGAAAAATTAGTTCTTATTAAAAATTATATCATAAAAAATAGGTTAAGGCTCCCATGGTAGCTTTCTCCTCTTCCTCTATGATTCCCTAATTCTTTTTTTTTTTTTTAAGATTTTATTTATTTATTTGACAGAGAGAGAGAGATCACAAGTAGACAGAGAGGCAGGCAGAGAGAGAGGGGGTAGAAGGCTCCCCGCTTAGCAGAGAGCCCGATGTGGGGCTTGATCCCAGGACCCTGAGATCATGACCTGAGCCGAAGGCAGAGGCTTTAACCCACTGAGCCACCCAGGTGCCCCTGATTCCCTAATTCTTAATACTATTCACCATCATCAGGTCTGCCAGGCTAAAATCTTGATCGGAACTTATCTCTTTCTCCCTCTTGTTGCCACTTAAGCTCAGATTTCTTCTACTCCATTGGTTCCTACCTGTGTTTTTTCCCTAGCATTGCAGAAATCACCTAATTAAATTACCCCCCTGCCTGCTGTATCCTATTATCTCTGTTCCTTGCACTGAGGATTGGGGAGTGGAGGGTAGTGTGTTGCAGAGAGACTGGCCTGAATCCCCAAAGGCACACACGGGAATTACCCAGCCTCTTCAAAACATGAGGTTAAAGGACCCAGTGAAAAAAGCTCTTACTCATCATTGCATAATTAGATCATGCATGTCAAGTTATCCCCACTGAAGAAAAACTTCAAGAAACAGAACAGAAGCCTTTACTGACCGGCCATCCCCACTGCTAGGTGACATTAGGTACCACCCCTCCACGCTCCCTTAGCACCTGGGCACAGCTCCATCAGGGACTCGTCTGCTACACTGATGGAACTTTGTCTGACTCACTTACCCCCCAAGGCCAGATACTTACTTTATCATCATGTTTCCCTCCGTACATGTTGCAATGTCTAACACACAATGGGAGCATAGACAAGCATCTGTTGTGTAATGGGTGTACACTAACTCTGGTTAACCAATTAACAATTATTATATGATTGATTAATTAACCAGGTTGTTCCTGGGGCTGGAGAAGATGGTGTTAGGGACTTAAAATCTACTTTTTCTAGTACACAGAAGATGTGGCATCAAAAGTTCCAGTAGAACTGCCGCAGCTGATAATCTCAGTGCTATATTGTGGGAGAACATTAATGTTTTCAAAACCTTCATTTTTACACACCAGGAAATACATGCCGCCTAAAGTGAGATCTTTCTTGGTGCTCATTCTATGCTTCTTCAGAGCCTTGGATTTTCCTTTATGCCTGGATTTTTATTCAAAGCGAGTAGCCTTGAAAATCCAATCTTCCCGAATGAATGAATCAGTAGAAAAAAAGATCCTACTATCTTTATAAGCTCACCACATCCACTCATGGCTCTTTTCTGAAACTTTTGTTGAGCACATACTGTATGCCAGACACTGCCCTCATCCCTTTAGATGAATCCTGGCCCTGAATCACATACCATTTTTGTGAAGAGGGTTTTATTATCATTCAGATTTTACAGACAAGGAAACTGAGGTTTGGGAAGGTTGAGGAATTTGCTTAAGGTAACAAAGGTAGTGAGGGCAGATCACTTACCAGTTCTGCCTAACCCCTAAGCCATGTCTTCAGCACAGAGACACTCTGGTTCTGTGCCAAAGGAGCAGAGAAACACTGAAAAGAGAGAGGCGACAAGCTATTGTGTCCAGAGCGATACTGTCAGTGGTGCCAGCATCATCAGACAAGCTAGAGTTAACCTTGGTGTTATCCAGAAAACAGCCCGGATCCCTACACTGTGTTGGTCAACAGGGAGTCAAATGTGTCATCTATCTATGCTTGACCCTGTGTGTATGTGCTGCAAAGAACACAATCAGTAAAACCTAGAACCTGTCCTGGACAGTTCCTTAATTGCAAATGAGATAAAGATATGTTTAGAATTTTCAGGAAGTACGGGCAATTGACGTTTGGTCCAATCTGGAGCTGGAAAATTCCCAGGAGAAGCCAATGCCTAGAAGTTAGGTATCAGAAGAAATGTAAAAAGGGTTTCCAAGCTAAGGGAAAAAAAATTCAGAGGATTGAAATCATATTGTGGATACAAAACCCTGAAAATACTTGAGTATCACTCAAGGTATAAAGTGGAAATTAGGGAATGAGCAGATGAATAGAGTGACCACAGGCCCAGATTTTCTTGAGATGGTATAATTTCATACCTGGTGTTCAACTAAGTTAAGTGTGAATATCACTTCACACTCAAAAGTATCCTGGTTTGGGTGATAAATTATATGGCTACCTTATGATAACCCTACATGTGAAAGGCTACAAAGTGAAATAGAGGCCAGATCATAAAAAGTCATTTCTTTCATACCAAGAAGTTCCAAAAATAGATTAAGTTTACCACTGGTATTATGAGTTACTTTTAGGTAATATACAAAATTTTAAATTTTTTATTTTATTTTACTTTACTGGTTCTATGTGCATTTTGATGCATATTGGGAGAAAGCATAGCTGGCATATCAAACTCATGATTTTATGAATATTATTGTCTTGGATGGACTGAAATAGTTATTTTCTGGTGAGCAGGAGCACAGAGTGTATGATTTTCGTCTTCACTGTTTCCCCCTCCAAGCATGTGTGCATCATATATATTAAGTGCTTAGAAAAGCAGGCTTAATGACGAGTGAATGCGTGAGGAAGAGTCAGTAGATCCAGGATCTGGCACCATTGCCAATGGGCTATAGGTTCTTGAGTACGTGACTTGATCTATCCACATCTCCTTTCCCTCATCTCTGACACGAGACGTTACATGTGCAAATGTGCCTCGTGAGGCTGTGGAGAAGATCCAATAAGATCACACATGACAAATATTGCTTAAGCAAGGTAGGTATCCAGAATCCTCAAGGTGCTTTCAGTTGCATTGTCTCTCTGGCCTACTTTTCTTCATCGCCCAGTCCCACCCTAAGCCTGTGGTAGAGTGACAGTCCTACCTGGACCCAGTGAATTCAGGCCAGTGTTCCTCTGCAACAGGAATGTTGCAGAGCTTGGCCAACCAAAACTCTCATTACTCTATAGAAGGTTGAAAAGAGCACACGGTATGGGTTAGTCATATGGACACTGCTCTATTGAATATTATGGGTAGCAATGTATTCTTTTCAACGCTATGATGAATATCACTTCCAGTGGTTAAGACTATGGCAACAATATGAAGGGCTATGAAAATGGTAAACTCTAGGAAGCATTTCGGTAGGAAATGGGGAGCTTTTCAAGGGCTCTCTGCCAGAGATTTCCATGGGAATCTCCCCATGTTACCCTCCTATATAAGGCTCTTCACTCTGGCTCAGGTTGGAGTTAAGGAAGCAATGCTGAAAGGAGAAAAATTTAAGAAGAAAATGTTTTCAGATAATAATTCAGATAAATGGTGGTGAAGACTTAGAACAAAAAGGCACTGGGTGGGGTGGAGAAAAGGCTAGTTTTGAGGTATGTTTAAAGCTAAAATCAACAGGACTTGATTGAACAGAAGTGGGAGAGAGAAAGTAAATAGTCTATTTCCAGTCTTGAGTCTCTGACTCAGGCAACTGGTTCCATCAACCAAGATGAGGACTATAAGAGAAGTCAGGTTTGAAGCAGAAGACAGCGAATTCATCAGTTCTCCAGCCACAGCATGACCACATGGAGAGGAAATGTAGATGAGATGTTCATAAAAGAGCATCACATATAGATCAAGAGGAAATCGGTTCAAATTTCAGTTTTGTTACTTTCTTCTGGAAAACGTGCATAATATATTAGAAGGTTGTTGTGAGAATTAAATGAGAGGCTATGTGTGAAAGCATTTTGTAAATTGCAAAGTGTCAGTTGTTATTTTGAAGTAAATAAGCAGAAGTGATAATGAATTCTAAGAGTTTAGAGATTAGAAAGCTCAAAGGCACACTTAAGAAGGCAGACCACATGGTCTGTTCTGAGTATTTTGCACTTAAACTACCTCCCACAGCTAAGAATCTTATTTTTAAAAAACCTTAGAGAAATTAACTTTATTAACCCATTTTAGAGTTTTAAACTCCTTACTATTTAACAATATTTAGTCTAATTTTATTGAGTTGCGTTCAACTCCTTTTGTTCTATATCCTTAGGTCCCTTATTTTCTTGAAACTCTCCACGAGGGCTTGCAGTCTTTTCCTCAGTAGGCGAACTGATACCTTATGTACTAAGCTATCTGTAAGCTATTGAATGTATGTGTTTCTCAGAGTAACCAAATTAAATCCTTTTTGGGAAAAAAAAAAACAGGTTGTGAATAAGGAAGGCTTACTGAATACTTTTTTTTTTCAAGCCCCAAACATCAAGCTTTACCTCGTTTAACTTATTTAGGCATAGACCAATTACAAGCCATCCTAGCTTTAGTTTCTTCATCAATCAAAAGTGGATGAGCAGGGCCTGCTGTCACTCTACCACAGGCTTAGGGTGGGACTGGGCGATGAAGAAAAGTAGGCCAGAGAGACAATGCAACTGAAAGCACCTTGAGGATTCTGGATACCTACCTTGCTTAAGCAATATTTGTCATGTGTGATCTTTTTGGATCTTCTCCACAGCCCCACGAGGCACATTTGCACATGTAACGTCTCGTGTCAGAGACGGGGGAAAGGAGATGTGGATAGGTCAAGTCACGTACTCAAGAACCTATAGCCCATTGGCAATGGTGCCAGATCCTGGATCTACTGACTCTTCTTTATGCATTCACTCGTCATTAAGCCTGCTTTTCTAAGCACTTAATATATATGATGCACTCATGCTTGGGGGGGGAAACAGTGAAGAAGAAAATCATACACTCTGTGCTCCTGCACTCTGCTCCCCCATTCACCAGAGCTTACCACCTAACAAGGAAGAAAAATGAATAAGGTCCTTGGATCTAGGTCTAATTGCCACACCATCATTGCCTCAACAAAAGTTTGTTGGAATCTGGCCTTCTGTATGCTTCATATGTTAGAAGCTTGGAGCAACTTCTCTGATGAATCATTTTGAGTATCAACAAATTCTAACCAATCTGGAGAAAAAACTGTATTCTGGGGTGCCTGGGTAGCTCAGTCAGTTAAGTGTCTGCCTTTAGCTCAAGTCATGATCCCAGCGTCCTGGGATGGAGCACTGCACTGGGCTTCCTGCTCTGCGGTGAACCTGCTTCTCCCTCTCCCTCTGCTGCTCTCCCCGCTTGTGCTCTCTCTCTCTCTCTCAATTTCTGTCAAATAAATAAATAAATAAATAAATAAATAAATAAATAATCTTTAAAAAAAACCTGAATTCCACATGTTATAGCTTGAGGCAAACACAAGTTGTCCAACCAATATTCTTACCAATTAAATCTTCCCTATATTTATTACCCAAAAGGACCCTAAATTTGTTTAGAACAGAAAAAATATATGTATGTTTCCCAATTCCCCTTCCTGCTAAGGTGGCTATTTCGTCTTATTCTGACTAAATATATGGAGGTAGAAATCTACTCAGTTAAGATTTGAGGAAAATTATTATTTTCCTGATGAAAAGGGACAGAATCATCTAACATATTTTACCCTTTACCCACCCTCCTTTATCCCACCCTACCCTCTGTTCCTTCCTGGAATTGGTTATGATGTCCAGAGGAGAAAGGGCTATCTTGTGGGCAAAAGGGTAAAAGCTAACAATAGGATGTCAAAGCCACAAAGTTAGTGAGACTTGCATCCTTGATGACATCATGGAGTTACCCGATAGCACTAGAGTATCTATCTCGAAACTTTGGTACTTTATGGAAATTAAAACCCTATTCTATTAAACTACTGAAAATAATTTTGTATTACATGCAGCCAGATGTAATTACCAATATACACACAGACCAGGTTTTACTAGCAATGAGGGACACCACCGGTTTCCTTTGCCATAAGAGAACATTAGCAAACGTCACAGAGAAGCCCGGGCTTTGGTGTTCTTTCTGTACTATGTTAGTGGTTGTAAAGCAACAAATGAGAATAATTGATGACAATAAGTGTTTTTAATTGGCTTCTTTAGAAATTCTATTGTATGGCTGCTAGATCACAGTTTTAGGAATAGCATAGGGATCCCTAGGGTGTTCTCTGGTCAAAATTGTTCCTTGTGTGCCTTTGCCCTATTTGTGTCATGCTGTACAGCCACGACACGGAGAGTTTGTATACTTATGTATAGGTGTATGTGAGATAGTAGAAACAGAGTATCTCAGAACAGATGCCTATGTAGTCCGATGATGGGGATGCAAAACAGATTCTCTTCCAGATTAGTCTATTTACATGGAGTTACAGATTCACACCATCTGGAGACAAACGCGAGCAAGCTTTAATGTCTTGGTCCTGCTGAGATCCAGTGGAAAAGAGAATGCAGAATCCCTGCCAGTGAAAAAATTAAGGCTTCAAGTGTCTCACCGCCCCAGGCAGGGTGTGTGGCGACCTGCCGATGGGTGTTGTTCCGATGGCTGCCGAGCCTCTGAGGTCTGAATCACACCCTCAAGTGGGTCCTAACTGGTACAAGAGTAGCAGTGTAGGCTGGTTGAGTGTCCTGCTGCCCCAGGCTGTCCCGAGAGTTGGCCATCATACTCTTCTGGGATCGGGCCAGGTGAGAGTAGCCCTGACCCCAAGAATTAGCAGAGCATGCCAAGATCAGGCTTCCAGTTCCATCGGCGATCAGCAGGTGCGTGCATGTTTTACGGACACATGGTAAAAGCAGCCAGACATTCAAGAGCTGGAAACTCCAGACGAATGTAACTAATTCTCCAGTCTCTTAAAAACATATACCTAAAAGCCAATCGCATATTGCTTTCCAAAAATAGCATTGGCACCTGAGTTCAAACGGATGTATTATTAATCTCTGGTGGAAGCAGCTGGGTTTATAACCTAAACTTTTTTCCCTACTCTTCCAGGGGTCGGTCTATGAGAAAAGAAGGAAGAATTTCTCTGTGCCTTTGTACCAAGACAGCGCCTAATAAAAAGTAAACAGCACCAAATAAGCCGTTTGAAGATTTCCAATGAACTAAGGAATCATTGCTTCAAAATTAGAGAAAAATTATTTTCATTTATTCAACATATATTCAAAAAACAAGGCTGATTTTAGCTGGCTTGGTGCTTTTTATTATATCGGTTGATTACGTGGTTCGTTCCTCACTGTGCACCTACAGGTTTTGCACCATGTAGGTTCACACGGCAAATCTTTGCACCAGCCTGAACTTCTGAGCTAGCCAGCCAGCTTCCAGACTGCCTCTCTCCTCCTACACCTTCCTTTTCTTCTACTCTCCTTCCATCCAATTTGCTTGCTGCCAAACAACTTTCCAATACAGACAGAATACAAACTAGTTTAACTATTAGCTTAAGCAAGGCAAATAAGATGTAAATCCTTTGCCAAAAAGTCAGACAGTGCATTCCAAAGCCCAGTTTTATATGCAATTTTAAAATGATCTACTGTTTGGCATGATTCATGACACTGTTCTCTTTCTATTAACTCAGAGTTAATTATGTGACCTCTTCTTTTCACCACCTACAATTCTCAAATTGAATCCAGCATTCTAAGAGGCCTTGTTTCTCTTTGCTGTGGTCGACAGCCACCACTGTTGTATTGAAATACACAGAAATCAGCTCAGATCATAGGCTTCACCCCCACACCCACCCCCAATCTTACCAGCAGCTGCTTGGTGCTTACATGTGACCTATGAGGCTAAATAGAGTTCCCAAGATACAGGCAACTTCCTGGATCATTGAGTCCATGTATCAGCACAAAACTGCAAGAAAACTTTAGGAGGGAAAAGACAGTAAAGCAGCTCTGAAAATAACATTGCAGTGGCTGAAATTAATCTCTAGAGGTAGAACATTTCATAACCCCAAGCTTCTGCCAGGGAATTCTTTTAATCTATCTAAGCTTCACTGCGTCTCATTGAGATGTACCTGTTTGGTTGTCTGGAATTAATTTTCCTAGGCATTTGTTTTCACAAATCTTTTCCTGTTATGTTTCTCTCTCTCTCTCTTTCTTTCTTTCTTTTTATTATTCTTCTGATCACTAATTTCTTCAAGCCTCGTGGCTTTCTTAGCCTCAAATGACATTTGATAGTATTCTCAATTTAAGTCCAAAAGTAAACTTAATTTCCTGGTTGCTAATGCTCTCTAACACGTAAATCTGGTAATCTCACTCTGCTGCAAAATTCTTTGACTGCCTTTATTATGCACTCAGAATAAAATTAAATTTCCTTATCAAGGACATGATTTCATCATTCAATCAAACAAAATGTGTTTTTACGGAGGGACCTATATGCCCGACACGGTTCTAGTACACAGAGATACAATATTAAAGAAGATATCATATACCCTTATGGAATTTACATTCTAGTGTGAGAGACCAAGATAATAAAATATAAGTGAGTTGGGGCACCTGGCAGCTCAATCAGTTAAGCGTCTAGCTCTTGATTTCAGTTCAGTTCTTGCTCTCAGGGTTGTGAGTTCAAGTCCCACATTGGGCTCCATGCTGGATATGGAGCTGACTTAAAAAAAAAAAAAGAGTCATATAATTTCTGATACAAACGATGAAGAAAAGAAAGGATAAGGGAGAGAGTGGCTAAGGGAGGGGCTCTTAAGCTAGAATGATTAGGGAAGACCTCTCCGTAGAGTTGACATTTGCCCTGAGACCTGAATGACAAGTTTAATCAACACCTAAGGGTTTATAATAATTATATATCATTACCTGAATTTCAGAGGTAACAAGCACTTTAAGAGTTTATAATAATATATAATTATATTTGTGAGCTCATTTATTGCCATACATACGAATTTTATTTTATAAGAATTATTTTGAACGACAGTCTAATATTGTCTGTTTCTACATACTATTTCCTTGCAGACTAGATTTTTGTCCTTGGGTATGTCCTCTAAGTTAATAGAATCATACAAAGAAGAGCAAACTCTTTTCCAGTTAGTCCTCCTGCTACTTAAAATACCTGCCGTCTTGGGCTTGATATCGTGAGACCAATGGTATTTCCTTCTTAGGTAGAAAATGAGAATGTCAAATATCAAAGACCTCTTCCAACTCTAAAATCAATGAGACCATTTTGAGTCACATGTTTATGATCTACAGAAAACTAACACCTAAGTTGACAAAATCTATTAGTTTATGAAATAATGTTTTAATGGCATAGGAGGTGACTAAAATAATTGATGAATTTATACATTTTAAAAAGTAATTTATAACTTAACTTTTTCTAGATCTATTATATGCTCAGATGCTTAATGATTCAATGTTAGTGTTTTGGTTCCTTTCAAATTCCAAAGGGTATATTTTTAGAAGATCTAAAGAATAGTCTTTTCTTTGCAGTTTTTTTTTTAAGGTTTTATTTATTTATTGAGAGAGAGAAAGGAAGGTAAAGAGTGCAAGCAGGGGCAGGGGCAGAGAGAAAGGGAGAAGCAAGCTCCCTGCTGAGTAGGGAGCCCGACACGGGGCTCCATCCCAGAACCCTGAGAACATGACCTGAGCTGAAGGCAGACACTTAACTGACTGAGCCACCTAAGTGCCCTGTTTGCAATTTTAAATGATATAAACAAAAGGAAAATGAAATAACGGTAGTGCACACTTACTGAGTGTTATTAGGAACCATGCTCTAAGTCTCTACATATTAAAATTAACTCTCATAACAACACTGAGATAGGTCATGAGATTCTTTTACAGATGAGGAATCAAGATGTTATTATTTTAGTAGTCCAAAACCATTAAGTGGAAGAGCTGGGATTTGGTCCCAGCAGTCTGATATCAGAGGCTATACTTTTAATTACTGCACGATACTATATTCTTAAACCTTGTACTGAAGACCCTTGCTGGATAATGGCAAATTCACACTTAACAATTGGGCTATGAGAGAGAGGAACTAGAATAGTTTTTTGGGGTTTGGTTTTGTTTTTTAAGATTTTACTTGTTTATTTGAGAGAGCACATGCATGCGAAAGCACAAGCAGTGAAGAGGGAGAAGCAGGCTGCCCATAATCAGGGAGCTCGATGCGGGGCTCAA
>CM053606.1:54775438-54832044 GCA_028646535.1 Procyon lotor
GGCTATTACCGACCAGCGGCCTGAGCCTATTAACAGGCAAAGCTTCAGAGGGGGCTTCTCACCGCCTACCTCTTGACTATGAGAGGGCACCCTTGAACCGTTCTCGCCAGTGTTTCTCAGGGCTCCACACTCTATTCTTACATGTGGTCTGAGCTCATGTTATTTCCTTGCACCCATAAAGGTCTGGTTTATTTACAGCTACTTAAGTCAATTTTATAAATGATTTTCACTCTGAGCAAGGCATCTGGGATGGGACAGTAACAGATGAATACACAGATGATAGGACACCATCTCTACTCTCAAAAATCTGATTTCTTAAAAACAACAACAACAACCCTAGTAACTATAATGCAAGCCAAAGTGAAATTAATTTTAAAGACATTTCATGGGAGAAGCTGTAGGAGGACAGGTATTGGGAATTCTTAAAATTTAGTATATCATATGGAATGGGGAGGCATCAATCAATTGCAAGCAACAGACAACGGTCCTGGCTAATGTGAGCAGAAAGTAGATTTAATGAAGGGATATTGGGTAGCTGACAAAATCTCTAGGAGAGTCAGACATGGAAATTTTGCAGGTAAAAGCAATGTCCAAAATCACATACCACAGAGCTGGCTGATGAAGGCACTGCTGCTATGGGAGCCGGACACAGATGCCACAACATGTACTACCAACCCATGGACAGTGGGCACAGCCTTCTTGCCCCGGAACCACACTCTGCAGTCTCTGAACCCTGGATGTTGCTGCTGCCCCTCCCCTCAGAGTGGAGTCCGTGAGTCCCTCCTTCTCCACATGTCACCAGCATCCAACTGCAAGCCTCAAGTGGTTATCACTCAGTGCCAGCATCTGGGGCCTGTCCCTGCATGGTAAATTCAAGTGTCTGGGAGAAGAGTCGTGATGTTTTCACTTTCTCTAGTAGGAATCAGCTCTTTACAATTTGATGGGCTGAGGGGTGCATTCACAAACACAAAATTCATTGCAGCATCCACTACATCAAGAAAGCTATATTGGACACCCATTTTAAGAAGAGGAGATCTGTAGACAGCCTATTTTGGCTTGCATGTCCTTTTTCTTTCATCCAATAAGATAATGGTTTTTATCACTTGAGACCATCCTGTATTCCCTTTTATCTTAGAGTATTTTGCAGTTTCCTTGGTGAGATAGTCTGCACTGGGATTACTAGGATTTGTTTAATCATGGTATTTTCATTTGTGCCCAGCATTATAAACAAGGTTATATTGAAGGGCCAAATGCCTAACCCAAGAGAAAAATAGTAATTTGTTCAAATTAGGTGTAGAAGAAAAATAGATGTCACTATAACATATATTTCCAAAAAGACAGTGGTGATAACTCATAGAGGTGAATGGTTCACCTGACAACCAAGATAAGTTTCAAACTGTAGAAATAAGAGGGTGACACGATCAGCTCTTTGTGTCCTGACAATGAGCAATATTCGATACCATAAATTTAAGGATGCAGAAAGATTTCGGGCCACGGGAGAATGCAATAAAGAGGAAAATATCACCCAAGCATTTAACAGAATAATATGGAAAAGGCTTCCCTAAGAGGCTCTGAGTCAATAAATAAAACACGTTTGTAACTGAAGAGAACTTCAAATCGAATGATCATCCAGCAAAGATGACGATACAAAAGATTCAAGGTATGTTCTCTGAATTTCAGACTTGTATCTACAAATGTCTATCAGAAGCTGAGCTTAAATACTCAACACCTCCAGTTGAATTTATTCTCTTCTCACCAGTTCAGGTTTTCTACCTAATATCCCCCACTCAGTGAATGATGCCCAGGCAACCAACTAAGAACTCGAATGTCACCAGCAAGTCTTCCTGTTCTTAACCACCTACATTTAATCAATCACAATAGTCATAGTCACCTTGCTCAAGTCCGAAGGCCCCTGTCCCAGGAATCACAGTCATGTGCTCATACTTGCCTCTTCAGCTGACCCTGTTGCCCAGAGCCATCCGCCAAGAAGCAGTCAGAAGGGCCTGCTGAACAGAAATCTCATCCCGACTCCTCCATTCGTGGATTTTGGGGTTCAGATGAATCTGGTTTCAAATTCTAACTTCTCCACTTAGTAAGACGGCCTGGGGCAAGTCACTCAGCTTCTCCTCGCCTCAGTATCTCCATTTTTAAATGGAAAATAATGCTTTTTCACATGGAGATTCCTCTCAGGGTTAAGTGAGAAAAGGTGTTAAAAGTGCGCAGCCCAGTAGCCAGCATAAAGTAAATCCCTTGGTGGAATTTTCCATCACCACTATCAAGAATTAAAGTCTTTTTGTTGTGGGTTTGCAATCAGAGAATTCTAATGCAAAGCTAGTTCCTTTTTTTTTAAATAAAGTAACAGAAAGGACAATGGATAAAGGATTATTTGCATGCCATAAGGAGTGCCATGTAACAAATGACACTCTTGGAATCCCCCAGAGGGAAAGGGGTTTGTTTACTTCTTAGTGGGAGCCGTGTGCCAGTGCAAAAAAAAAAAAAAAGAAAAACCACCAAGATGCATGAGGTGTGACAACAGCAACAGCTGCAACACCATTAAATGTTTTACAGGTATTCATTCATTTATGTATTCATCAAACATTTATTAAGCACCTACCATGTGCTCTGTGCTTCTCACTGGAAATACCAAGAATAAAATTCAAAACATGCTCTTAAAGAAGCACACAGTTCAGTGAGAAAATCATACTTGAATGTGTTTTATATGGTCATAGAAATATACCCCACACACAAAAAAAGAAATATACCCCACATCCTTTGATATCTTTAAGACCTTCATCAAGAGGGGAAGGAACTGAAGGGAGTGATAAGAGCAGGAGGACAAGGGAGGGGAAATGAAGGTCATTCAAGACAGAAAGAGCAGCACATGAACAGACACTTCTCTCAGATATGGGAGAGATCCTGACTGATGGGTCAGCAGTGAGCCTTTTGATGTGGTTGAAGCATGTGCATCTTCTTATGGCAGGCCCTTGGACAGCAACCTGAGACAACGATTAGTATGCTACTGTTGACTTTAGAACCTGGGAACATCTAAGATGCCTCCTTGATCATGGCTCTCTCCAGTATCCAAATTTAACTGATTCAAAAAATCAATTCTCCTCAGTCCCTTCTCTTTCAAAATGCACCAGGGGGATAAAATCAGCCCTTCTTCTACACTCTACCCACCCACTTCCACCTGACCAAACACTCTGAAAGATGTGGTGGTTTGTGGGTTGTGGCAGGGATAGCAGAAGCCAGGACTGGAGAAATGAAAGGCCATATTTCAATTAACCGAATTTTATCTTTCTGCCAAACAAAGATTTTTCAGGCTCTGGGTGCCTCACAGGGTGGGAGTCCACAAAGTACTCTCAGTCATCTGTCTCTATCTCTGTCTCAGTCTCTCTCCTTCGCCCCTGCCTCCTGCCTCCTCCCACCCTCTAGTCTCTATACCACCCCTTCAAATCTCTGTTCAGTCATCCAAACTATTGTTCAAGAAAACTAAACTCTTCCCCATAAAATTTCTTCTTGTACTTTCCTGTCTTGATTAGTCATGGCATTGTCTTTAGCCCAGTCACTGAGAGCCCTAGAGAAGGAAGGAGGGACTATGGCTCCCCCAATTCCAATTTCAGCTCCTTCTCAATAAGCTGTGTAGCTCCCCCTGACTTCTTCACTAATATTAAAATCATGTTACTTGAATTTGAATCCCTGTTCCACCTCCATCTATAAGAACTTTGGAGAGTTACTTAAAACCTCTCTATGCTTCAGTTTCTTCATTTGTAAAATGGGGGAAATTATAGTAACTACCTAATGTATATTAAAATATAGTTAGAATAATGCTAGTATATAGTAAATGGTAAATATTGCCACCGTTATCTATGAAGTAAGCCACTTCACAAAGATATTCATTGATCTTACTCAGGAAAAGTTCCACATCTTTGAAGGAAAGGGCATTTAGCCAGTTGGCATTCTGTCAATACACTTCCTAGGTCAACTATTCCACCCTCTCCCCATTTCACAGTGAGAAGGCCTTGGTCTTTCTACCTTAGCATAGCTCACCAACTAACAGGTGAGTCTAGATCTGAGTTCTTGATCTCAGAACTGATTCAAAGTATCTCGGGCCCACTCATGAGGACCTGGGGGTCACACAAGGGAGTGTGGGTTTTAATTCCAAAGCAATAGGTATCCACTAAGATTCTCACAGGAGGAAATGTTGATCAGGTTTTCACTGTATTTTTTTTAAGATTTTATTTATTTATTTGTCAGAGAGAGGAAGCACAAGCAGGGGGAGCAGCAGACAGAGGGGGAAGCAGGCTCATGACCTGAGCAGAAAGCAGGCACTTAGCTTACTAACCATGTAGGCTTCCCCAAATTTTCATTTTAGAAGGAGAATTCTGGCAACGGTTTATGTAGATATACGGGGGTTGGAGGTAGAAGTGGCTGGAGGCAGGGAAACCATATAATGCTCTATTGGAATAGTCCAGCCAAGAAATGGTGGGGACTTGGACCCTAGCATGGCAGAAGAAATGGAAATTGACATCCTCTAAAGTAGATTCACCAGGACTTGGACATGAAAGGGTAAGATAGAAAGTTTTTAGCTTGGGCAACTGGCTAGGTGGCCATTAGTTGAGACAGGGAACAAGAAATATGGAAGAAACCTGAAAGGAGAATAATAAGCCCTTCCTTTGAGCATATTAAGTTTGAGTATCTCTGAGTGGAGGCATATAGTAGGCTGTTGGAAATATGGATCTGCCTCTGAGTAGAAATGTCCAGGAGATAAAGACCTAGGAGACATCAGCACGTAAGTGAGGGCCAAGTCATTGGAACTAAGATCACCCAAGAGCAAGACACAGATCAGGGGGGAAAAGGATCAAAAACCAACCCCTAATATCCAAGGTGGATGAAGACAGTCAAGTGCCAGTGAGAGAGGGAATGGTTAGGAGGCAATGGGAGAACCAGAAAGTGCGGTATCACAGAAGTTAAGAAGGGAGCAACATCCAAGTTTGTTCATTTGACTCAATATTGATAGAACATCTATATGCCAGGCCTACAATGGGTGCTGCAAATATATCTGCAAAAAGAAAAAGAAAAAAGAATTGTCTCTGCCCTCATGAAATTATCTTCTGAGGGACACAAAGAAGAAAAAGGTAGGTAGTAATATGATGTTACAAAAAAATCTAAAACAAGCAAGGCAATTGAGAGTGATGGGAGAGAAGATGGGTGCCATTTTATGTAATTATTTTATTATTATGTTCCGTTAGCCAGCGTATAGCACATCATTAGTTTTTGAAGTAGTGTTCAACGATTCATTAGTTGCATATAACACCCAGTGCTCATCACAGTGTCCTCCTTAATACCCATCACCTGGCTACCCCAATCCCCCACACCCTCTCTTCGGAGACCCTCAGTTTGTATTCCTGAGTCTAGAATCTTTCATGGTTTGCCTCCCTCTCTGATTTCTTCCTCCCTTCCTCTGTGGTCCTTCATGCTATTCCTTATGTTCCACATATGAGTGAAACCATATGATAATTGTCTTTCTCTGCTTGACTTACTTCACTTAGCATAATCCAGTTCCATCCATGTCGATGCAAATGGTAGGTATTCATCCTTTCTGATGGGTGCCATTTTAGATAACTGGGTCAGGGAGGCCTTCTTTCAGAAGTGACATTTACACGGAGATCCAGATGAAAAGTAAGAGCCATGAAAATTTCGGGGAGAATAATGTTCTAGAGGCAAAGGCACCAGCACATACAAAGGCCATGAAACAGAACTGTTGGCTTGTTTGCAGAACAGTGGGTAGGCCAGTGTAGCTGTGGTGTGGTAAGTAAGTAGGATGTAATAGAAAAATGAGGCAAGAGAGTTGGCCTTGGGCCAGACCATGCAGGGTCTGGCTGAGAGGTCAAGTGTGATGACTGAGAAGATGCTATTGGATTCAACAATTAACAGACCATTGATGACTATCGCGAGAGCAATTCAGTCAAGTGTTGTGGAAAGAAGCCAAAGAGACTGCAGGAGTTGAGAATTGGATTGCACAAGGGAAAGGAGAGAAAGCAAGTACAACTCTCTTTCAAGATGTGTGTCAACAAAGGAAAGAAGAAAGGGCAGGAGCCTGACAGCATTGCAGGGCTGAGACAGGATTTGTTTTAAGATGAGGAAAACTTGGCAAAAAGGAAGATGTAGGAGAGAAAGAGGGACAATCATAGACAAAGAAAGACCCCATGGACAAAATGAGACCAGAAGCACAAGGGCAACGAAGCTCCGGAGAGGAGGGAGAACCTCTGTTTGCATTGTGCTGCGCACATGCAGAAACAGTAGCAGGGACACAGGCTTGGGAGTTCATGTGCACTGGTCTCTGCACTTCCTGAGAGCAAAGAGGCAAAGTCCTGTGTTGACAGGGAGGGGACTGGATAGGAGTGGGAGCCTGGCAAGGGAAGGAAAGGCTATCTGGAGAGGAAGTGGCCAGGAATCAGGGAAGATGTTGGGAGAGTGGCAGCCCACACTGAAAACATTAACAAAGGCAGGGAGCCCAGGAGAGGGTTTGAGAACTCCTGCATCTAGTGACAGCCAGGACAGAACCTTGAGGGGTGGGGAGGGAGTCAGGCCAGAAGGGACCCTGGCGGGTAAACAGGAAGAGACAGGAGAGGAATAGGAGCCATCTGGGAAGCTGATGCCTACACGCTAGTGCCAACCGCTAGTGTGAAGAGAGTGGTGGTTAACAAGAAAATCCACCCTGTACAATTTCTATGAATTTAGCAATGCATATGCACAGCTAATTAAATCCATATACAATCTGTCCAGATCCAACTATTTCCTTTGTTTCTATAGCTCTGGTAAAGCAAATCTTTCAATTATGGTGACCTGATAAGTACTTAAAACTGGGAGTATTTCAACTTTCATTAACAGGACGTTACAGAACAGTGATCAACAGCATGGTCTCTGGCGCAAGAATGCCTGGGTTTGGACCCCTCCTTTGACACTTATCAGTTCTGTGACCTTGGCAAGTTACTCCCCATATCTTATTTTTCTTAACTGTAAAATGAAAAGAATGATAATATCTGCCCTCACCGTTATTATAAATGGAAGTTATTTAGAATGGGATCTGGCAATATGAACACTGTATATATACTTGTTTGACAATTAGAATTCTCTTTTGGTCAGTAATAATGCTAACCCATGGACACGAATTAGCCTAATCCTCATTAAAACCTGTAAGATAAGGTTTTATTGTTCTCATTTCACAAATGAAATAGACTCATTTTCCAAGGCCATTCAGTAAAGAAGACGAAGTGTTGGGATTTGAACCCATGTATATCTGCTCCCAAAGCAGGGCTCTTTTCACTAAATCATGCCATACCATGATGGTTTTTGCTTGCAAAGGCTACATTTCAGTGGTAATTTCCAAGTACAGAAGACCAGAGATGTACCTGATGCTGTTCCCTTTTGAGTGGTTTAAGTGGTCTGTTTTCACATGTATCTCAGCTATGGAATCCAAATTGATTCACACACACACACACACACACACACACACACACACACACACTCCTATGCCAAACCCAGCACTGAATCAAAGCCCAGATTTTGAGGTTAAATTTAAAGAATGTTAGTTTTGGCTTGGTGGTTTGAAACCTTTAATAACATTTGAAACATTCACTTTTGGCCACCCTACAGTCTTTTCAAAATGTCAGCAGAAATGATTGATTTGTAGTCACTTGTATATGGCTGCTGAAGCCCTCCCACACTACGTAGACGACTGATGAAAGTGAAATGAGCCACTTCCCCTGTCTACCTTAGGAATTCCCTCCACAAACAGCACCAGCCATTTCTATTCTCGTCCTTGCTGGCACCGAGCCTTTAGCTGCAGCCCAGCTTCTCAAACGCTGGTCCAGGCTGCTCTGTGATGATGTTGTCACAGGTCTGCAGCAACATGGAGGAAAATAGAATAAAAACATCCAAACATGCTCGGTGTGCTGAGATTCCTTTTTTGGAAAGGGCTGTCTAGTTAGAGATTCAGAATCATAGGATGTTCAATATCACAGCATCATACACTCCAGAGCTAGATCTGTGACTTCAACTCGTAGCCTCACCATCTACCCTCGTACCTCAGTTTCCCCTCTTCTAAAATGAAAAACCTAACAGGTTTTTGGTTCTCATGCATATAAAACATTTAAGAATGTGCCTGGCGCATAGCACTCAAAACACATAACTCACTGGTATAATCATGGCATCTTACTCTTTCTACCTTCTCAGTTTAAGAAATATTCTTCACTTTTATAAGCAGGATCACTAGTACATGGTTATTGCAGATGTTGATTTGGGGGGTGTTTTTTTTGGTATATTTAGTCGGTTATTGTTTTAATATTCTTGACAAAATAAAAAGTATAAACGATATCTTGGCACATGACGTTTGTTGATTCTTATTCATTTTGTCCTTCGGTGATGTTTTAATGTCCTTGGTTGCCAAAAGAAAAAGTTCACAAACCGAGATCAGTCTCCAAATTAATTTCTAAATTTTATCCATCCACGAATCCCCCCAACTTAGGCCCCCTAGTCAACCTTAGGAATTCTCTGTTAGCTCTACCCTCAGCCCCATGCTGCCCCAGATTATAGCGCATTCCATTTTCATTCAAGTCAGTGGGATAAAGGAATACAATGAAGACAGCTAGTGTAACTCCTGGGACACTTTTGCCAACCCACCTAATTAAAGACTGCAGCAGTTATTCGGGCAAAGCAGAAAGATTACCATCGGCTTAAGTAATGAAACTAGTTTTATAATTTGAGCGTTTGGGGCTCTAAGAGGGCAGTGTGTCCATTTGCTTTACAAAAATATTTCATGTGGTTGAGGCAAGATTTTTCTTCTAAATGGGAAATAACATCAATTTGATCAGAATTAACTCGACCCACAAATATATAGAAAGTCTTAGATTGAGACTTACTCTTCTTAAAATCTTAAACTTCTGCAAATATGTTCATAGACTGCTATAATTGCTATTCTGGGAAGTCTGTTAAGCAGCATTTCTCAAAGCAAGTGCTGCAAAACAGTATTCCCCTGAATATTATGTTAGTTTCCCGGAGCTGCCGAAATACTGTAGCACAAAACGAGTGGTTTAAGCAACAGATACTTATTCTCTCGCAGTTCCAGGGGCTAAAAGTCTGAGATCGAGATGTCCTCAGAGCCACCTTCCTTCCGAAGGCCCTATGGGAGGCCATGTCACAGACCCTCGTCCTAGTTTCTGGTGGTCCCTTGGCCAATGGAGTTCTCCCCGTGTGTGTGTCTGTTCTCATGTTCAAATCTGCCCCTTTTATAAGGACACCAGTCACATTGGATTAGAGGCCCACCTATTCCATTATGTCCTCATCTTAAACATCTGCAGTGCCCTTATTTCCAAATAAAGTCACATTCTGAGATTCTGGGAATCAGGGCTTGCTAGAGACTGAATGCTTCTATCCTCCCAGATTCAAAAGTTGAAATGTAATCTCCAAGGTGATGGTATTTGGAGGTGAGGGCTTTGGGAGGTGATTAGGTCAGGAGGGCAGAATCTTCATAAATGGAATTAGTGCCCTTATAGAAGAGACCCTGGGGGGCTCCCTTGCCCCTCCCACCATGTGAGGAGACAGCAAGAAGATGACCGTCTATGTACCAGGTAGGGGTTCACACTGACACAGAATTGGCCAGTGACTTAATCATGGATTTCCAGCCTCTGGAACTGTGCGAAATAAACCTTGTTTAAGCCACCCACTCTACAGCGTATTTGTTATAGCAGCCTACACTGACGAGACAAGGTTCCAATATGGGAATTTGTGGGGGAAGGGGAATGAAACAATTCAACCCATAACAAATAGAGAGTTCTAATGCCAAAGATACTGGGAAATTTTGCCAACTCCACATTATCCACATTCATAAAGCACATCACATCTTAAAAATATTGAGGCTCTCTAAAATAAAGAACTTTGTACAAGAAGATTTTGTAAAACCCAGTTTTCTCAAAATTAGGTGACTTGGAAAGCTATTTTCTTAAATGACACTTTTTTACATCCTACCCCGATAACCCACAGAGTACCCCTCAAAAAATGTAATCAAATTTCAAGCAGGAGAGCAGTCCAAAGCTGAAACCATGGTCATTGTCTATAATAACTGAGAAAACAAATTCTAGGCAGGGCAGCAAGCCTATGACAGTCTGCAACCCTCTGGCCTCTTCTTGTCTTTTTGGGAGGAGAAGGGGAGGGTTACAAATCCCAGACACAGAAGCTCTTTGTGACAATTATGACAGACTCAGAATCAAGTGGCCAAAAGGGACGCCATCATTAAAGGCGGAGGGGAAAAACACGATGCTGACATTCTGCCAAAGCTTTTTAAATGAGGTCATGCACTTGAGTGCACAGACGATTGCTGATAACCGGCAAAGCAGGCAGAATTGGTGGGTAACAACAGAGCATGGCCGTGGCTGTTTTATGGGAAGTAGGAAGGAAAAGGAGGGGAAAGAGCCCCGGAGCTGTCCTAACCACCACCTCCAATATCTGAGCCATGCTGGCTGCCTTGGGCAGGTCCTCGGTGGCTCACTGGGCCCCATGTCCTTGTGGGCCGGAGCTCGGTTGCTACCGTGGGAGCCTCAGAACTGTGGTTCGTCGCCCTGCTAATCCCACTCTGCACGTCCCCCTGCTTGACAGGAGCAGGAGAGAAGTCACTGTGCAGGGGCTGATGTGCTTTTCTTCTCAAACAGATGCTGCTTTATTGGACGCCTGACTTTGCGATTAACTTTGGCTTATTTTTTTGCCATATGCCTTTCCCAAAGCTGCTTTAGCTCTGGGTGAGAGCCGCGTCAGTGAGATTTTGTTAATCCAGGGCTGCCTCTGCTCTCCACATCTGGCTCACCGCTGGGGCTGCGGCCGGCACTTTGCTCCCCTCCTTTGGCCTGGCTAGAACAATTGCGGGCTTGTGGGTCTTGACAGGCTCATTATCGATTTAGCCCACAGACTCCTATCAGACCCCGCAGAATCACTATCTTCATTCTGCACCGCAAGAAAAAAATATTCTAAATATGATAACACCTGTGGAGTCTTTTTCAGGCCTGATGTGGAAAAGGAAGAAATGAACAATCATAGTGCAAGAGGAGAAGAACAGCCAACCAGGGGCATTGAATTGGAAGGCAAGCTAGCCTCAGGTATGTGAAGATGTGGAAAGTGATACCCGAATTTTGATGAGAAACAAATATTGAATAAAACATTTGAAAACAGATGGGGGAAGAACACGATGTCTGCTTTTTAAAGAAAACCCACTCAACTGAATTCACATAAAGGCAATGCGATCGAGTCATAAAAGGCAATTGGCATCCTCTGGTTAAAAATGAGGCTTTGAAAGCAAATTTCCAGGGCTTTCAATTATAGCCTCTAAATTCCACACGTAGGCCCTTATCCATGTGAAATAACCACTTGCCAGGTGAAATGATTAGCTGAACAGATCAGAAATGGAGATGCCAGTGCAATGTTAGTGTCATGAAATCCAAGCAAACGCCATCTGAATGATAAGCTCAGACTCCTATTTGGCCTTTATTTGAAGCCACAGAAGATCCATTTTCTTTCTATTGTCACACTGAAGAGAACTCAGTACACACACACACACACACACACACACACACACACGTGCACACAAACATAAAAGTTTCTGCTTCCCCATTTAGAAAAAGGAAGAAAAACATCTGCCCTATGGTCTGCTTGCCAAGGGTATACATGCTTCCCTGCACTCCCCTCTCCATTCATTTTAAGGCAGGCCATGAAACAAAATAAAGATGAACACATTGGGGGAAACCGTGGGAAAATAGTACTCAGTTCTCCTGGTGAGAAATTGAAACCCAACAAGACTGTTGGATAAAATACAATTGTTCTTCAGTCAGCAACATATTGTAAATTCTGCTTTGGAAACCAAACCAAAAGATTGCAAAAAACTTGGAGATCGGGAAAGAAAACGAAACACAGGAGGGTGGTTAGTGTTTCCCTACAAGTGGTCTGGGGTGTTCTTCAAAACTGCATCATTATGATGGGCTCCCTGCAGGGCTTTTTCTAAGCAATTCCTTCTAAATGCCCCCAGAGTAGAAACATGTTGTAAGTTCAAGGAAGAATGAGTATCTGAGAGGAAATACCCAACCTCTTTGGGATCTATGAACCAGAAGGTGGTGCAAGACAGCATTCTGGTGCTAGAAATTACAATTGCCACAAGAGATAAAATATGGTGGGAATCTAACCTCTTTTGGCAAAGTTTGTAATATTTTGCCAAGCTTTCATGAGCAAAGAAAAAAAAAGCATTTCATTTCTAATAGTGTATCTCTCTTTCCCACCCCAGTGCCACCCATTTTTGTTTTGTTTTGTTTTGTTTCCACTAATTAATCATCTTAACAGCCATGTGGAAGTCCTGAGATAAATTTCTACTCAAATATGCTTTATTTTGTCATTGAGATGAACTGTAAGACAGGTATGCCGTGGTCCTTCAAAGCCTTCCAGAAGGCGATATCCTCTAACTCAATGTTCTCTATCCTGACTGAATTTGGGTATCATCTAGGAAGTTTTTTTTTAATGGTGATGCCTGAATGTGGTTTTGATTTGAATTTCTCTGATGGCTAATGATGAGGAACATTTTTTCATGTATCCGTTAGCCATTTATATGTCTTCTTTGAAGAAGTGTCTGTTCATGTCTTCTGCCCATTTTTTGACGTGATTATCTGTTTTTTGAGTGTTGAGTTTGAGGAGTTCTTTATAGATCTTGGATATCAGCCCTTTGTCTGTAGTGTCATTTACGAATATCTTCTCCCATTCCATGGGTTGCAATTATGCTGAGTGAAATAAGTCAAGTAGAGAGAGTCAATTATCATATGGTTTCACTTACCTGTGGAGCATAAGGAATAATGTGGAGAACATTAGGAGAAGGAAAGGAAAAGTGAATTGGGGGAAATTGGAGAGGGAGATGAACCATGAGAGACTCTGGACTCTGAGAAACAAACTGAGGGTTTTGGAAGGGAAGGGGGTGGGGAGTTAGGTGAGCCTGGTGGTGGGTATTAAGGAGGACATGTATTGCATGGAGCACTGGGTGTGGTGCATAAACAATGAATCTTGGAACACTGAAAAAATAAAATTAAATTTAAAAATAAAAATAAAAAAATAAATGCTGATGCCTGGATCCTCCCTCCCCAGAGATGTTGATTTATAATTGGTCTGTGTTACAGCATGGCATTATGATTTTAAGTTCCCAGATGATTCTAATTTGCAGCCATTGTTGAGAACCAATGTGAGACTAACATATAGTATGTGGGCTTATTGTCCTTTCAGACTTACTTCTCTAACATCCTGTTCCTTTCCTGACCTTCCAGGACTCCCCACAGGCATCTCTCCTGAATCATCACTGGTATTGTAAGTCCGAGGTATAGCTCAGTGAATGAACCTAGTATCCTTTTCTACAAGACCCTAATAAACAAAGTAGGCTCCCCTCTCCCTGCTACCTGTCCTTTCAGTCTTCTCACATCTAATACACCAAATGTGCATCACAAAGACTGGAAACTTCATGGAAGGATGAGGGCAATTTCGGCAAGGAGGTATAAGCCTAGAAAAGTACAGGAGGTTCTACTGAATTGGACTTTCCTGAGCCTGAAAGGGAAGGTATCCCTCATGGGTAGTTCCCCCACTATTTACCAGGGCTCCCTGCCAGTGTGGTAGCTAGCTTGTCTACCAAAAACCCTTTCTAAAGTCTCTCAGTAGAAATCTCTATCTTCTGGGGGAAAACTCAACCCTCCTCACTCCCAGACCAGCCCCCATATACCATATTCCACAGATTTCTGCAGTCTTGAGAAGTGACCATCTGTGCAAACCAAGTAGGTTGTATTACTGTCACCCTTCCAAGCTCCTCAACTTGCCAGAGGAGTAATGGAGTCCAGTCGCAGAGGCCAGAGTGGTCCCAGATCCTCCAGTTAAGGTTTCTTGGTAGTAGCTCACCACCAGAGTTGTAGTCCTACCAGTGACTTCAACTAGAGCATCTACAATTAGGCAACCTATGTCCAGAGTGTGTGGTTTGTCCCTTTCCACTCCCTACACATATCACTACAGTCTTAGTTTGGGGTCTCAAACTTAAATTTAACTTTAGAGGCCAGGGAGATAAAGCAGTATAAGACAGCAAGGAATGTTGGTAACTTAATTCATTTAATGGTATGGTATTCAACACTGTATTAATGTTCTCCAGAGAAACAGAACCAGAACCAGTAAGACATGAATATAAATATAAATATAAATATAAATATATATATATATATATATCTTTTTCATATAAAAGTTTGTTTATATACAGAATATAAATTTATTATGAGGAATTGGCTCACGCATTTTTGGAGGCTGAGAAGTTCCACAATCTGCCGTCTGCAAGCTAGAAGCCCAGGAGAGTCAGGGTATAAATTTAGTCCAAGTCTGAAGGCCGAGCATAGGGGTTGCCAAAGGTTTAAAACCCAGTCCAAAGGCTGAAGGGGATGAGATGAGATGTCCCAACTCACACAGGCAGGCAGGAAGCAAAGCAGGGCCAGTTCTCCCTTCCTCCTCCTTTTATTCTATTCAGACCCTCAACAGACTAGATGATGACCACCCACAAGGAAGAAGGCAATCTACTTTATTTAGTCCACTGATTCAAATGTTAATCTCATCCAGAAGCACCCTTACAGACACTCAGAAATAATGTTAACTCTGCACAGGCCACATCAGTCAAGTTGACATATAAGATTAGGTATCCCAAACACTAGAGGCATTAAATGTAAAAATTATAAAAAAATTACTGTGACATACAAACAAAATACATTTGAGAATCTAAGTCAGCCAACTGCTTCCAGCTTTTGAACTCTGATCTAAATCCATATTGAGAAAAGAATACCTCTTCATCCAGCCTTCAAGGCATATGTCCCAGCCTTGGAGTTCAACAGGTGTCATTACTAAGTTCAAAAAGATGTTTTGACCATTGCTTCCCCTCCAGGAAGAGGACCTACCTTAATCACCATTTAGGGTCTATATTAATATTAGTGGCTGTGCCCTCTGTCCTCCTGCTCAACAGTGTTATAATTATGTTCACTTTTATACTCTTGATAAAGCTGCTGCCTTTACCCCCACCCCCCCTACCCTCCCTCCAGCTGCCTGATACCCATTTCCACCGCAAGTCTTAGCTGGTGTGGTACCTCCTCAAGGGAGCTTTCTCTACCACACCACCCTAGTTAATTTGGACCTGTCGTGCATCCCCATAGGACCCTGTATTGACCTGCTCATAAAACCATTCACAGTTTTAAATATCTGCTCTATGCACATTGACCAATTGGAAACAATTTGTAAGTCAGATGACATTGTATGTTAGTGAGGTTGTGTCTCAACAGCAACAACATAAACTTAACACCACTGGCCGGAGTGAAAATTTGTACAACATGTAAAGCATAGAAATTCAACTCCTAAGTATAAACCCCAGGGAAACTATTTCAATGCATTCAGGGACGTATTGTGAGAATGTATATAGCAGTATTGTCTGTCATGTACATCATCAGGAAAATGGATGATTAAACCGTCTTAACAAAAGTATATTCATAAAATGGATCACTATGCAACCATAAAAATAAAGATATTAAAGCTCTACGTACTAGTGGATGAATCTCATAAGCATAATTCTAACAGAACAATTTGAGCCCTACAAGACTACCTGCAGCATGGTATAGTTTATATCAAGTTTAAAAATACAATTAAATACAATTAAAAATACAATCCGCACAATTATAACTTATTTAGGGCACACATAGATAGAGTAAGTTGTATTAGTTTGCTCAGGCTGCTGTAACACAGTACCACAACCTGGATGACTGAAACAATAGAAACGTGCCTTACAGTTCTGGAGGCTACCAATCTGAGATCAAGGGGTCAGCAGGGTTAGTATCTGAAGGCTGTAAGAGAATTTGTGCCATGCATGTAAACTAGCTTCTAGAAGTTTGCTGGCAACTTGTGTTTCTTGGCTGATAGATGCATCATCCTGATCTCTGCCTGCATCTGCCCATGGCTTCTCCCCGCATGTGTGTCTGTCTCTGTGTCCTCATTTCCCCTTTTTATAAGGCCACAGTTATAGTAGATTAGGGCCTACCCTAATAATCTTTTCTTTTCTTTCTTTTCCTTTCTGAAAGAAGGGAGGCAGAGGGAGAGGGAGAGAATCTTAAGGAGACTTCACGCTGAGCATGGACCTTGAGATCATGATTTAAGCCGAAATCATGGTCAGTTGAGTGGTCAGTTGGCCACTCAACTGACTGAGCCACCCAGGTGCCCCTCTAATAAACTTTCTTTAACCTGACAATTTGTCAATACCTTACTTCCACATAAGGTCACATTCACATGTACGAGGGGTTAGGACTTAAACATATTCCAGGGAATACAATTCAATCTGTAACAAATATATAAAGAAATGCATGGTAAAGATAAATGCTAGATTAAGTAAAGTAGTTACTTTAAAGGAAAAGGAGGGAGATGTGTTTGTGAACTTCAAGAGCCATGAGAATATTTTATGTCTCAAGTAGATCATGCATATACAAATATTCACTCTATTATTCTTTGTAGTTCCTTTTATGTCTAAAATATTTTGTAATAATTATAAAAAATATATTTTATAATTAAAGTATTTTTTCTTCTTAATGCAGGTCTTCAAATTATATTGTAAAATCTATGAGAGCAGAACTTTTGTATCACCAACCCAGCACAATGCTTAGCATGCAATAGGTATCTACTAAGTCCCTGAATTAATTAATGAAGCAGACATTATTATACTACTTGGAGATGAGGAAAATGATGTTATGATCACATTAGTCTATGGATGATCAGCAGAGTCAGGGCTCTAACTCAAGTGTCCTTACTTTCCAAATATCACCACTGCCCTTTCTTGATGAGTAGGAGGAGAAGTGAGGGCCCAAAAATCCAAGGAGCTATTGCTCCTTTATTGTTGTCAATGGATACTCAATAGTTAATTGAGCAGAGGCACTCAGACGTTATCAGACCTCACAGCATCTTGAATGACAAACCAACTACTTAAGAATTTAGATACCAAGATGTTAATATGTGGAGATCCACAGCCACTGAAATTTCAATGCCTGCCACCATATGAATCTGGTTGGCTATAGGTGGGTAGCCTTGAAGAATTACAGTGATCATATCTTCCTGTGGCAAGGGTATATAAATAACAAACCAGATGGATCTAGAAGGGGAAAAAGCATATGCTATAGCACATTTCTAGGGATAAGTATACCTAGTAAATCTGCCTATATTCTCAATCTTCCCTTATTTGGGGATTGTCTCTTGGTCCACAGAAGTGGATCTTTTCAGCAAGTTCATACTATATATCCCCACACCTCTCCTCCTGGTTGATTCAACTGGATAAGCACCAGACCAATATTACCAATTGTAATGTGGAACTGAGACTGAGAAGTACTGGTCAGTCTTTGAAGCTGAATGGAAATGTAATATCTGAATTTGGATGCTCTGAGGTGGCCACGTTCCATATGTTGGACGAGAAACCTAGAAAGAGAGCCTATAGACAAAGATAGAAACAGAGATAGAAAAAGAGAAAGAGAGAAGGAAAGCCAGTGAATCATGAGAAATAAAGATAAGAGATAAAAAAGGGAGGGAGCCAGACTTTCCAGGTGTTCATTCAAAAATCCTTCCTGAGGTCCACCTGTTCTTAAGTCCTGTGAAAGAGCTCTATGTCCTCAAAGTAAACATCCATTTCACTTAAATGAGGTCGAGTTAGTTCCTGTTACTTGTAACCAAAGAGACCTGACCCACATAGGTTGGCAGATGGTAGAGACAAAGCACAGAAGATAAAGGAATGAATTCCTCAACCTAACAGGCGGCAGGAATGATGCACCCAGCCCCATTCTTCCAGCCTCACCCACCTGCTACCTTTCCATCCCACTCAGCAAATTCCCATTTTAAAAATCCAGAATGGGAAACAAATAAAACAAAATCTTCTAAATTATTAGCACAAGCCAAATGGAGCTGGACAGCCTCCAGCTACCCACTCAACCACCCTCAAGCAGCTGTCCCCAAGAGCTAAATGGGAACAATCAAGACAATAGGAATTCGGCTTTGGGAATACACAGGAGTCTGACCCAGTGCCAGGCAGGTGGGGCACGAGGTAGTCATGGGAGTGGGAAAGGGTTTCAGAACTGAAAAGTTTGAGTGATGAGGTTAGAAATGGCAAAAAGAGAAGCCGGAATAAGCGGAACCACCTAAGACCTTCTTTAACCTCTTTTAAAGGGCCATATTAGTCATTGTTGCATAGGTCAAATGATACTTTGCAGCCAAGAAAAAAAAAGGCCAGACTCATTTACTGAAATGTTTTCATGTCTTCCAGTTGCCCCACAGTGGCAACAGGAATATATTAATGAACAGCATGATCTTTAAGGAGTTACACAGAACTAAGCTCTATCCAGACCATGAACGCAGGTAATCATGTCTCATTCAACTTTGTATCAGCAGTAAGTAGCATGGTGCCTGATTTAGAATTGGCACTCAAAACATTCTTGGTGAAACTGATTGAATTGAATCAAATGTGCTTTCAACCAAAGGTGAATTGCTAATACATGGAGCCATATTTCTGCCCAAAAGGGAAAAAAATCAGAAAGGTACCTTTCTTAAAAAAAAAAAAAATCAAAACAGTATCTCCTACATTGTAGCAAACCTGGGAAGACAAAACATCTATGGGAGGGCCTAAAGCATCCAGATTATAAAAATATAGACCTTTGGCTCGCAAAGTAAGACTGTGAAGTATTCTCTATATCACTGGGGTGGGTTTCTCTACTATACAATCCATCCATGTTCCCCTACACACTACCCACATGCCTGTCAACATCAGACATTTTCATCACTTAATTAATTGAGTGTCCCAGAGGGGTTGAAAAATGGAAGAATGTCTACTTGGGAGAGTTCAGGTGGGTGGCAGGGCCCAACAAAGCCTCACTTCTTCTGGTGAACAACCCAGTAACAAGTGTGCTAGAAGCCATTACTAAAAGGGTTCCACCAGGCATCAGGGACAACATGAAGGGTCAATGTGGATTCCTAGCTAGATGTTGGGCAGTACCTCCTGGAATGCTGAGATATGGTCTGCAGGGTTGGTCTGGTTTCCATAGGGCCTCACTGCATTGGGGGAGAGTGATCTTTTGTTCCTGCCTCCTTTCCCTTCCCTGTGGTTCCCTTATGGGCGCTCCTGTCCCAGCTCCTTCTCTAAGCCCTTGCCCCATTCCACTTTTTACTTCCTCCAGGTCTCAATGATCTTCATTTCAAGGCCCTGGAGGCAAGATCATGTGAATCTTTTTGTTTCCCTTCCCAATATGGTATTCTGGCATAATCTTTAGGTCCTGTATGCTTGAGGGCTATCCTTGTGATTTTTCAAAACCTATCCTCTCTTGATGAATCTTCTCTAACTCAAAAGTTTTGCCTTTCAAAACTTCTTTCTGCTGTGGGCTCCAATAGCCTATAACAGAAGCCAAAAACCCTCCACTTGGCTCTCTTTGCATTTCTGCTGCAACAATTCTCAATTTTTTCAAGACTGTGGCTGCCTCCAACAGTCTAAGGAACATGTCAATCACCTTTAAGGAAACGCTGAGGACAAAAGGGCACACTTCTCAGCATTATTTTCGTGTATCATCTTAATTAGAATCAAGTGGCCAGCATTTTGCAAAGTCTTCTGCAGGAAGAAAACTTGGTAATATTATTTCTAAAGATTACACCTAAAGGGAATTAAGAGCATGACTATAACTTGGGACTTTGTAAATCTGATAGCCCTTTCTAAACTTTCATAGCAAAGAACTGAAGTCCTTGAATCCTGGCCCCCAACTAAGTTTCTAATGAATAGAGAGGTCCAACAGAGAGCTTAGAAAAATGCAAACTCCTTGTCACCAGCTAGGCTTTTGCTCCGGTTTTCTTTCGGGTCTTCTATACTGGTGAACTGAGCTGGTATGTGCGAGATCAGCAAGAATCATTTATCCTACCCTTTCAGGCTAAGGTTAAGTCTAGGGGCTGGCCTTGCTCTCACCTTCACCTTGGGGCCCATCTTTGACTCCTCAAAAGATTAAAAAGTTGATAAGCCAGGGATCTCCTCAAGTCGTTGCTGTATGAGATGGAAGATGAGATGGAAGAAAAAAGATCCAAAGAGAGAAGAGAAGTGAGATGAAGAAGGGGAGAAGATAAACTTTAAACCTTCTTTTCTCCTATAACTGGGCTATGTCTCTATCAGAGAGATCCCCTTGCATGTCACTCAAAGATTCTTTGTTGTCCTTATTCAATCAAAGCTCCTTTTTCTAGACTTGCATTGTCCAATATGCTAATTATTAGCCACATATGGGTATTTAAATTTAAATTTCAACTACTTAAGAGGACAAAAAATGAAAAATTTGATTCCTCAGTCACACTAACCACATTTCAAGAGATTAAGAGCCATGTGTGACTAACGGCTACTCTTTGGACAATGCAGATATAGAACATTTCCATCACTGCAGAAAATTCTAAGGAAGAACACTAAATTTAGACAATGGAGAGAAAAGGGGAGGGGCTAGAGCTCCTTAGCGTTTAGCAAGTGTGGCCAATAAAGGTCACATGATGAAGTAGACTCAAATAGTGGTAGTAAAAGTAACAGATTAGTATTTATTAAGTACCAGCCTGGGTAGGTAGGGGGATTATTTTCACTTTACAGAAATGAATGAAGATTACATAACATGCTCAGGCTTACACAGCTATGAATGGTGGTATCAAGTTTGTATACAGCCGGGTTTCAAGAGCCCATTCTCTCAACCACCATGCGGACTATGGAAAAGGATCCACAGAACCTGCAAAAGAATTAGCCATACCAGACAGGTGGAACCTAAGCCAGTGATGTTCAAAAAATGAAAAAGACTGTGCTTTTGTAGACACTACTACAGGTTTCCATTATGTATTCAGATGGCAGGATGTGGGCATCAACGTCATAATCCAACAGTACATCCTCTGTGTGTACATTCACAGGTGTTGGTGTAAAATAAAACATGTATTCATTAGGCTCTCATAATCTGAGATAATCCTATAGCTGTCATCCTAGTCTTTCTAAGTTACAAATTCCCTGAAGGTAGGGATCATGTCTGTCTTTCCCATGACTGTTCCACCAACACTGAACACTAGTATTTGACATAGTACAATTTGTAGCACGCTCTCAATAGGAGTTCCTGAATGAATCATAAAGGAATAAATAAAATAATCTCTCCGAGTTTTGTTGTACATAGATGTATGGACTGATGGTATCTACCTGATTATTAAAATCAGGACTTTGGTTTGCACAAATACTTTGGTGGTATAGATATTACAATTTTCAGAAGGTCTCTCTTGTGCAATAAAGATTTGTTGAATTTGCAGCTCAGCTTGCATTTTCCCTTACTGCTGTAGAGTGCCCCAATTTCTCTCTGGGGAATGACTTCCCCACCGTGTGCAGTCTTGGGGGTACTGTCAGTCAAGGAGATCTGCCCTCTTCTAACCACATGGCAAGCCGCAGTGGACCAATTGAAAACCTCCTCCAGACTGAGGCTATTGAGTGGACCTGCACAGGCAGAGATAACCAGCTGATTCACTCCAACCGCGATACCCACGGGACTGACCTCTGCTTCCTGCACCTGCATTTCTGGAACTTTCCTGATTTCTGCTTTTGCTGAGCCTGTTTTCTCAGGTGTTCCTTCAGTTCTGCCAAGTACCTTGTGTCCTTCCCAGACAAAATAAAAATATTTTGATTGAGTTAGCCAAGTTGGTTTTTCTTTCTTTAAACTGGAAAAATCAATGAGTGCATCGAAGGAAGCATTTCCCTATTTGCATGTGTTTGGCATCCCCCGACCATCAGACCACCCCAGGCTGGCTGCATCACTTGGGAGTCCAGTGCAAGACGAAAATGTGGGGCTTCTTATACAGAACAGGGGAAAGTGTCACTAAAGATACTAACATACAAGATTTCTCCTTTCTTCTGTGATCTCTTGGTTCATCATGGAGCTTCTTTTTTATTTAATGTGGTTCCAAGTAAAAAAAATTAAAAATTTGACATTATCATGATGAATTTTTACTATGTATATTGATATTGTGCAATGCCTGTTTTAAATGCAAGTATCAGAGCATTTAATTGATACACAGAATCACCAAAATTACACATTTCATATTGCATGGCTTATCCATATATGTATTTTGTTCTTCCCAGAGCTGTGAGAGCAGTGCATAAAACTAACACAACTGTTTTTGCTTCACTCCTTGGTACATGCATGTTCCACCTTTGATTTGGTGATGAGTAAGGAAGGACTGAACTGGAGTGGGGATCCCAGGAATTCTCCTTTCATGTCATCATTTTCAGCTTAAGTTTAGAGAAGTAACACAAGTGAGAAAGGATTTGAGAAAGTTCCCTGGCCATTCATGTATTTTAGAAACTGATGCCTTCTTGTAGCCCTCAAAGCAGGTTCTGACTTGAACAGAAAACATGGCCTTATGGGGCTCAGCAGCACATTTACTCAGTCATAAATGTACCACAGTTACCTTTTATTGGCTTTGAGTCTCCCTGACGCCCACACGTTGTGTATCCCCCAGAATTCTGTGCTGGCAGGGCATCGAAAGGCTGTGCACCAATGGGGTGACAAACCATGGCAGTGAACACACATATTTCCCAGACTTCCTCAGCTCACACACCTACACCATTATCCCACGAAACTCTGCTTATAAAATATAAGTCTAAAGATAAAATTATTTTTAAAAATTATTAAGACTTTCAGGGTAGTCTTACTGGTAGACAAACCACTTCTATGCCTGGGCCTCTGTGCAAGTGCGCATGTCAGACACCATGATGCTCCCTCTAAACTGCCACGTCTTGCCAGTGGAGCTACAGCAGCTAACAGCCTGCCTTCCCACCCATTGCACCCTGCAGTCCGCGGGGACTCTTCATGACCAGGAGGTGCCCCTGGACATGGATGCCCCCAGAGTCTTTTCTTAGCGTTCATGGAGGATGAGAGAAGATGAAGTTTTGAATACAGGTTGTATGCTCTTCCCCTGTTAGTGCATTTCAGAGAGGCCCTTAAGACCCCACTTAATGAAAGAGCAGGGAGAGAAATTCCTTAATATTCTACTGCCTCCTATAACTGAAAATGGAGAGAGATTTACATAGCAGAGCGTATCCAAAAATGACTCTCTAGTAGAAAAAATGAGAACATTGTTTGAAATATCCTCAGAGAGATGCCTGGACAGTGACCCTCCTCATTCCTGAAGCCTCAGCCCTGCCTTTCTGTTGTTTCAATTCAGCTGTGATAGCATGTGAGTCATGGCATCAGAACAATTTTGAATTGCAAGGGACCTTGGAGATCATCAGATCTAACTCATTTTGAAGATGTGATTAGATGACTTTGCTGAGATCATAGCACTACTTAGTAGTGGCACCCGGCAAGGACCTTGATTTTTAACTTTTATCCCCATCCCTGGTTACAGCATTCTTTCTCCTAAAGATTAAAAGAATGGATATCCCATATGAATCTAGTTATACAAAGTTCCTGAAATTGCAAAATTATAGAAATGGAAAGTGCATTAGTGGTTGTCAGGGGTTAAAGATAAAGGAGGGTGGAGGAAGTGGGTGTGTGGGACCCTTGCTGTGGATCTGTGTTTTGACTGTATCAATATCAACATCTTGGCTATGAAAGCCTGCTACAGTTTTCCAAGATGCTCCTTAGAAGTAAAGGATGCATGGGATGTCTCTGTATTATTTCTTACCACTGCATGTGAGTCTACAATTATTTCAAAATAAAAAATTTAGCTCATAAAAATCAATAAAGGACACACTTAAAGTTTAACCTCAATCATGTAAGACAAATAAATAGGAAGCCAAATATAAAATTGATAATAATTGAAATATTGAAATGAACCCTGTTGTCTTCTATAAGCAATGTGAGGCTGTGCCGGGGCCTTCACATTGCATGCTAGTCCTGATTTTTCATCATTAGGCCTTACTCTTCCAAGTGATTCCTGTCATAGGCTATTTGACCACACTCTTCCAAAAAAGCAAGAAGTCATAGTCCCAAAATACATGCCACTGAGGTGACATTGGTACCACTGGTCACCAAGAATGTTTACATTGTTTGGAACTCAGAGAGATTACAAACATCAGGCAGCACTTCTAAACAACCTTGTCCCATCTCTTTAGGATACCTCAGTGCAGGAAAAGAGACACTCTTAAAAGAATGGCCATCAAATACAAAAGCACCCAACAACGATTATTCAGGCTCTCTAGAGCTATGAGGGCTCAGCCTGAACTACTAGAATGTTCCACATTCATTAGCCTCATCTCATATTATAGGATTCATTAAATGATGGTGTCACCTCCATGAGTAAACAGTAGTTTCCAACAGCCTTCTGCACCGCCATCAGAGAGAAATTATTCATTCCTTGATTAGATATAACCTCCACAACAGATGTTTTGGAATATAACTTTAAGGAAGGAAGGAAAGAGAAAAAAGATAAAGACATTAAAATTTACAGTAGGAATAATGAATTGGCTTCAAAGGTAGCTCTAAACAAGGGACCTCTTTGTTCTACAGAATTCCCAGTGGGAAAAGGTTGATCCCATTTGGAAGTAAAGTTAAAGCATGTTCACTAAGAACTAGAATATATTCAAGGGTTGGCTGTGAATTGCCTTCTCACAGACATACTCGCCCTGTAAACAATCATGAAACAGAAGTTACATACATTAGAATCATTGAGAGTATGGATACCTGAACAGAATGTATCAGTGTACCATGTTGGGCATTTGTCCTGATTTTGACTTTATTTAAACATTTGGAACAAAATTAAGGTAGTCTGGCAAATCTGGGTTTTATAATCACTTAAAAAGAAAACGATTTCCTTCTAAGAGGAAAAAGAAATAAAATTTTTGTTTCACTTACTTATCCATTCATTAAAAAAAATAAAAACAAACAACACTATTCTGCAGTAACACCATATTAGCTAGGTACTGGGTATACAGCTATAAAGAATAATTATAGCAGCAAAAGTGTATCTGGTTTATATAGGTACCAGCCGCTATTACAACAAATATTAAATCATGTTGTTTTTCTGCACAATCACTCCTATAATGTGGCTAAGAAAACAGAACTTTCCCTAGGCTACAAAGCTAACAGGTAGTGAGGCTGGGATGTGAACAACAGTAATCCTAGCTCCATAGCCAAATTTTTAACCCCTACATTGTGCCTTCCATGGGGATTAATTGATAGAGCCCCAACTTCATGGAGTTTCTGTTTATTTGGGAAGACAGACATTAAGTAAAAGATGCTAATGAATATGAAGAACTCGATGTACAGACTATAGGGAGAGTAAACCAAAGGTAAGCAGTCCTCTCCTATTCTCTTTCCCTGAATGCTGTACCCTTCCTCCTCTCTGGTACAAGACCCTTTGCTTTCATGCTGCTTCTCATTGATTCAAGCAGGCATGGAGCAGGCACTTGCTTTGTGCTAGATCTTGCTATTCTCAGCCTGATGCATTTGGAAACTTGCAAATTCTCTGTAAGAAAAATCATTTCTGATCCATGGTAAAGAGCAAAGCTGTAAAACATGTCTGGCAATTGGGTGTCAATTTCCTACCTGCTTCTTGTGGTCATTTTAAAAATGCTTGCTGTTAGTATTTTATATTTCTTGCTGCTGCTATTTCCACTAAAAGTGATTTTATTAATGTGAGGATCCAAAAGGACAACGTGAAAAGAAAATTAAATAATTTTTTGTGCTACCAAAAAAAAATCCATGTGGGAACTGATGGTTAGAGCTCAATCTTCTTTGCTCATTTGGAGCCCACAAGCCTAATTAACACTGGCTTGCAATCAAGACTATTATTCTAGTGGCTACTTCCTCCATGGACCTGCCACCATAGCATTTCTGACCTTACTTCTTGTTTTCAAGTTCACACAATAGATCTTTTCTAAAATGTCCTTTTTTCCCTTATGAGAATGAAACTAGTGGTATTAGCTATCTCCCCCACTGCTTTTCTTTACGGATTCTTTTTTTCTTATTCCTAGGGTTCTCTCCGGAATGAAAGCACTTTTTCTATTTTGCAAAGGCCTCCTTTCACACTGGAAAAATTGGAGTTTGGTACTAAGTAAAGTGGAGGCCCTCTGACAGTAAAATGATTAGAAAGCACTTTGTTCAGAATTCTAATCCCCCACCCCACTGTGAGCACAGGATTACTCCCCAGAACACGTTTAAGGGCCCCTACAGGGAAGTGGAAGGACACAGGCCTCAGAGTTAGGTGGATTTAATTGTAAATTCCAACTCCGTCACTCTAGCTGTGTGACCTTGGGCAAGTTAGCTGTACCCCCAAAGCCTCAGTGTCCTCATCTGAAAAATAGGGATAACGTCTACTTTGCAGAGTTGTTGTCAAGACTGGGTAAGTACTGGGGCGCCTGGGTGGCTCAGTGGGTTAAGCCTCTGCCTTTGGCTCAGTCATGATCTCAGGATCCTGGGATTGAGCCCCGCATCAGGCTCTCTGCTCAGCTGGAAGCCTGCTTCCCCCTCTCTCTCTGCCTGCCTCTCTGCCTACTTGTGATCTTTCTCTCTCTAATTAATAAATAAAATCTTAAAAAAAAAAAAAAAAGACTGGGTAAGTACTGAACAGTGTCTACAGCAAAGCAAGTCTTTTTCTTTGGTTCGGTCTCCCTCTCTCTCTCTATCTCTATCTCTATCTCTATCTCTGTCTCTTTGTCTCCATCTCTCTCTATCTCTGTCTCCCTGTCCACCATCCTCCTTCCTCCATTCCTTCCACTCTTGCTTTCTTTTCTGACTCACATTTATTTTTCTCCACTTAGACAATTAACCTGCTTTTCCTTTTTCCACTCAGGGTGTTTTAAACTGTTTCCCCTTCCCCTCCTTAGTTTCAGATACCATTTTTATTGCATTTGCAATCCATATGCTGACACAGCACCATCCCCCTCCCTCCATTTTCCCATTTATATCAAATACTGTGCAGAAAATTCATCCTGCTCAGTGTCAAATGCCAGAATCACTTTAGATATGCATTATTTTTGTTCAAGGTAGGTTTTATTCCCACTGTCTTTCCCATAACCCTCACAACACACACACACGCACATGCACACACACTTTCCCCATCATTGCCTGACCAGTAAATCAAGAAACTGTCTACTCTTTATACCCTTTAGAGATGGGTGGAAATATTAGATGGTGAAAGCTGGATCAGTTCAGAGTGAATTAGTGCCCAAAAGCTAGAAAGCATGGAAGCTTATCAGATAAGATCAGATTTCCTCCTTTTTTTTTTTTCCCTGAAACTTATCCCAGCTTTTGAATTTGTAAAAGTGAATGAATAATTTGGTGAGAAACAGATTTCTCAAAAGATTTGCATAGTCTCCAGCTTCTCTTTAGGGCTGAATTTTCAACTAAGAACACTCTTTCCTTCCGGCAGTTGGAGAAATCGGGCCCAGAGAAATAGAATGGACTCGCAGCTAAAGGACACACACATGCTCTTAGAAATATTGAGTCTGTAGTCAGCGTTGTTTGAGTTCAATTTAAGCCTAATACAGAAATCAGTGTTTGCTCCGGTGCTAAATTTCAGTGGACTGAAGATCTAACGTGTAAGCTATGACCAAAATTGTTGAAGAAACCCATCTGCAGAAATAGCCCCACACTCTGACCCCAAAGAAGTAATTCTTTGGGGACACCAATAGTGAAGTGCTTTGGGATATAATCAGTGTGTTCCTGTCTGTCTACACCTGCTGCAGTCTCTTTGAAGGAAGTTTGTGTTTGTCTTACCAATATTCCTGACCCCTGACCCTCCCAGTGCAGAGCGCATGGCATGCCCCCAGGAAAGACTTTTTGAGGCAAGTAGAACTGAGCTGATCTGAGCTAAGCCATGCTTCATGAGTGAAGCACAAGATTAATAGATGAAAGTTTCAAGCTACAACAACAAACCTGTTATCACATTTCACGACGTAGCCCCAGTCAGATTCAATGCAGATCCAGGCTCCATTGAAAGTCAGAGGCAGTGGCCAGGGAAAGACTACCTTTCTCCCAGGCTTTTGTCCTTTCTGTTCTTCGAAACAATGCTACACACGTTCTATTTTTTGGTGTGTTGTTTCACTGGATTGTGCATGCCATGCAGTATCTCCAGGCTGAGATGAGACAGTCAGTTTATATGCACCCAGAGAGTTTCTGAGAAGCAGTCATGTTGCACCAAAATAGTTTTGTCCTGACAGGAGGCCGTTACCAATGAGCTCCATCACTCCCAGGAAGATTTGCCTTCCTAAGACCTCAAGACCACAGTTATTCATTACAGTTACTCATTACTAGAACCCTGCGGCGGGAATCAGGAATTCTGATTTCCATTTCTGCTTCTTCCCATGCTTGGCTTTGGAACCTTGGACAGGTCACAACACCTCTCTAGCTAGAGCCATCCAATGGCACCTTGAATTTGTGTTTTTACATGTGTTGTCTCATTTTTTCCTTAATACAGCTCTTTAGGTTAGGTGTTGCTACAGATTCTTTCAACAGCAAACATTTACTGAGCATCAACTTCGTGCTCTACACTGTACTAGGTGCTGGAAATGACCAAATTTATGGCTCAGAGATGTTTTATAGTGAGATTTCTTCTAATGATGGCAATCTAAGACATCATTAATTAACCCTCTTGCTGCAGATAATAAAAAGAAAGATGAAATATAAAAAGCATCTTCTTAAAAGCACCTATGAACTAACAAAACCCCAGGAATGACTTGGTCATTCTTGGAGTTGCTCAGGATCCAAAGAAGGAAGCCCAGCATCCAAAACTGCTCTTGCCCCAAGGATACTTGCCTATTTGGAATAAACAGCTGCAGAACCTAGTTGTGGTTCTGGGGGCCTTGAAGGAAGAGAGGAAAAAATTAAAATTATCTGGGGAGTCCAACAATCTTTTCACATTAAGGGGGGACCCTAAAGAGTTTGTCTCAAGAGTGATCTAGAAATAAGCCAATCTTCTTGGACTTGCAGCCTAGGTTTATGGCCACTAGGTCCAGGGAACCTCAAAACTTAAATTCTGATAAATGTTATCCAAGATTAGTATTGCCTCAAGTCCCTAGCAGAGGCCAGTAAAAATCCTCTTTGAATAAAAGTATTATTCTAGGCCTCCAATTTTTGAAATACAATGTCAACTACAGAAATATAAACAAACCAAGCAATTGATGGGTTGGGAAGATAGAGTGTATGAAAAGAGAGGAGGGAGAGTCTATTGAACAACTAATATGGCACTAAAATGGAATAAATAGTCAATTAAGAAATTTGATTTTATCCTGTAAGCCAGTATTTCTCAAAGGAGTTCATACCCTTAGGGTGGAATAAATGAGGGAAAACACTTCAGACGCAAACTTTCTCCCAGAAAAGCTTTTTCTTTTCCATTTGGATGAGAATCTAAACAAAACCAAACAAAAGAAAAAACACACAGAAGCCCTAAAATGAATACAGATATATTCTGGGTCATCTTGATGACCACCATAATTGTTGTCTATGGTTACACTGTCACCTTAGATCCACTGTGGGAGTTGAATACTCAACAGAATCCATTTTGCAGATAAATGATCACACTAGCTACAAAACACTCAAGAGTGGTAGAGGTTGTGGTATATTAGAGCTCACATGCCCCATTTATTTTTTTACTTTTACTTAATGCAATCGAACATGACAGTACAAGTCGCACTTTTTAAAAACTTTGGTTTTGTTTTGTTCCTGTTCTTTGCACTTTTATACCTTTATTTGACAATCAGTGGTTAGTTCTCATCCACATTAACTGTCTGTAGATATTTGACAGTGGTAACAGTTACCTAGGTAACCAACTAACATATAGAGCTTGTTTAGTAAATCTTCATCCTCCTTACATTTTCTGAGAAACCACACACCAATATGGGATAGAACATTCCTTATTCCTTTGGCCCAGACAGCTTTGCTGAGCCTGGTGTCATTGTGTCCATCTGGAGTTCCCATCTCACTCTATGGCAAATTTCTGGGTCTCCTTGAGCACCTAAGGGGCATGCTTCTTGAAACCCACTCCATGGATGCGCTTGTGAATGTTGATGGTGTATTCTCTGATCACTACCTCGTTTATGGCAGACAGCCCTTCTTCTTCTGCCACCATTCGGCTGGGCCGAGATCACTGGTTGATTATAAAACGGCATAGCACAGGAAGAGCCAGATAGAAGTGATGCACAGGGCGAGGTATGGAAAGGGTACACAGTTTCTGTGCCCACTAGGGCGCCACTCTCCCAGCACCTCTACGTGTCCACCAGTCCAGAAGCCCTGATTACCTGCCTCATTTTAAAAAGTACTCAAGTCTGGGGGCGCCTGGGTGGCTCAGTGGGTTAAAGCCTCTGCCTTCGCCATAGGTCATGATCTTAGGGTCCTGGGTTTGAGCCCCCACATCGGGCTCTCTGCTAAGCGCGGACCCTGCTTCCCCCTTTCCCTCTTCCTGCCTCTCTGCCTACTTGTGATCTCTTTCTCTCTGTCAAATTAACAAATAAAATCTTAAAAAAAAAAAGTAGTAAAGTCTGATTGTAAAAAATAATTCTGTGCAGGCCATACAAAACACTGTACCACCAGTTTGCAACCTTGACCTAAAGTGACAGTTTTCAACTTTTGATGTGTTAATGATTCGATTTGCTTGTGTGGGGTTATAGCCACAACCTGATGGTAAATGGCAACTGTCCTACCCTGAATTCATTGTGTTTCTGTTGAATTATTTTTATCATTCATTTTGAAAAAAAGTTTCTTTCTCATTGGTAATTGAAATAAAACACGTCCCAGAATATGACTTTTGTTTTAGTTATACAGTAAATTGAAGCTCTAATGTGAGATCATAAAAACAACATTGCACGGGGGGAATGGTGTGCCCTTTGGTATTTCTGGTTTATAACAAATGATCTGAGACAGATTTATTAAATAAAATGTTTTATTTATGCCAAATAAAGGCCATACAACATCATGGGGCACTGTACTAAGGTGCTTTTGTTTAGATTGAATAGACTTCTAAATTTAAGACAAAATGGAAACAATGACAGAAACTTTGATTTATGGTCAAGTCATTTCAAAATGGTTTGAATGAGTAATTTTCAGTCTTTACTAAAATCTTTCCACTGGTTCTTTGCTGTGGCCATGAATATTTCTCAACAACAATAAGAAACAAAAAATAACCTCAAATATTATTGGCCCATTTAGAAGTCCAATAATAATTGGATTAAGTAATCATTTAATACCCATTTAAATATGCCATAATGATCACCTTCCTTTTAAGTTACTAATTTGGCCTCAGAGGGTCAAGAGACCGTTCATTAAAGTTGGCGTTTGATGATTATTGCACAGGCAGAATTAGAATAGATAGGTGGTGTTCCAAGATTCATTGTTTATGCACCATACCCGGTGCTCCATTCAATACATCTTGGAACATTGAAAAAAATAAAATAAAATTAAGATGTTAAAAAAAAAAAAGAGTAGATGGTTGGTGGTAGGTGTTAAGGAGGGTACGTATTGCATGGAGCATGGTTTGGTGCATAAACAACGAATTTTGGGACACTGAAAAAATTAAAATAAATTTAAAAAAAAAGAATAGATAGGTGGTCTGAATATCCTAAAACAGTGAGCAATATTGTGATGTTATTTAATACCCTTATGGACAGCATCCTTGAATAAGCAAAGTTGTCCTCCTTAGTATGTTGAAATTTAAGATACAGAAACAAGTTAAATAAAAATAAAAAAAAAAAGAAAAGAAACAAATTAAAGAAAGAACATAGAAATATAGAAAGATTTAGCTTTATATTTCTACTATTAATCCTCACATTAAATTAATGCTGTTAATTATAATTGTATTGGCTTTATAGTTTTATTTATATTCAATCGTATATTTATTTTTGGATTTAGATTTGTATATTATCTATGAGAAAAAGAAGCTGTTACACTATACTAGGCTTATTTATCTATAGGTTCTGTTAATATTATAATAAATAATTTAAGTCAACACTGGGAGTCTGAAAGAATTTTTTCCTTTGAAAGAAAAACACTATTATAGGCCCTATGTTGCTACTAAAAGATTTAACAGGGGGAGTAGGTGATCCGGTTTTCATTTTAAATTTACCCTGAGACAGTATGTGAAGGTTAGAATGAAAAGGGGCAAGACCCGAGGCAAGAATTCAGTTAGCGGGCAGTATTCCAGTGGAGAGGTAATGAGGATTTAACAAAAGATACTGCTTTAGGATAGAGAGACACTGTGACATGCCACCTGGGTTCCTTGTGGCTTCTTTCCAGTTTTTTACAGTGGGTTGGGATATATTTCATAAGGGCATATGGCAAGGTTTTTGGAACAGCCTTCACTGAGGAAGAGGATAACTTACAAGCTGGATCAAGAAGGCAAGAAAGGGTGAAGGTCTTTGGATCTTAACATGATTCCACAGAAGGGTACGCTGGAGTTTATGCTCACCTGGACATGGGTTTGGGGTCTATGTTCCAGTGGAAAGATGCCCCCTACTCAGTCATGGGTCTCTGTCTTTCCAGGACAAGCTTGAGAAAATAGCCTTGCTTTGCAGGCTTCCCAGTATGAGGTCAAATTTGAGGTGCCTAGAGTTGAGAACTGACCAGGAATGTGAGCTCTTCAAAACCTAGAAAGCTCGGGCCCATGAGATGATGCAGTTGGCCTTGCTAAAAGGAGAAAAACCGCTTGATCCGTGGGGAACGGGGCTTGGGTGTAGCCCCTCTTTCTGAAAGAAGAATCTCTAGTTCCAGCTGGCTCATTGCCCAAACAATGAGCTTTCAGTGTCATTTTTGGACAATTCTGATCATTACAACCACAATATGAAAGTTATTTTACAGGCAAAATTAATCAGATTTGGTGATTAACTGGATTTGGGGGCATGTATGAAACAGCGGAAGAGGAGCGGAGAATGATTCTGAGGTTTACGCCTTGGCTGATTGAGTGTACAATGATTTCATTACCTGAGATAAAGGATACAGAAGAGAAGCCTTTCTGGGGACGAGGGAGATGAAGCAATCATATCAGGATATACTGAGTTTGAGGTATCTATGAAACATTCATTTGAAAGAAGCAGAGACTAGGGAATATTGATTTAAAAGTTAGATGTACTGGTTATACTGGAAGCTTGGGAGGTGAATGACAACGACGATGTTCTGTGTAGACGGAGAAGAGAAGAGAAGGGGATTTTAACATTTAAAGAGCAGTTTGGCACAGTACATCATTTAATGAGTGGGGGACAAGGCTGGGGCAAGAAGAGAAGAAACATATTTTAGAAGCCCAAAAGCTATCAACAGAATGAACAACTCAGACAATGTGAGGATTTTTAGGCAAGTAGTGAAAGCACATTTTGCCATTTTTGAGCAGTGGCTGAGTTTGAAAGCAGATGACTTTTTTTCAAGAAGTTTGCTGCTGGAGAGGAAAAGAAGAGGGAGGTTAGACTGGGCATCAGAGGGAACCATGGGAGAGTGCAGTTTTCTTATACAAAATTGCAATAAGGAACAACTTGTGAGGTCTCGTGTTGACAGTCTATAAGATGTATGACATAAGCTGGGTCATGTGTGCCCATCTCAGGTTTTTTTTTTTAATGAAAATTATTTTTAAGGTAGAGACCAGAAGAGATTTTACCTTAAACATAAAGTGGATCTGAAAAACAGTTTCTCATCTCCATATCCTTCTGGCGTTCACCCTGCCTTCACTTTCAGCCCCTGTGAATCAGACTTGCCCGCAATTCCTCAGACCATGGTAATCTATCAAAAATAAAATTCCAGCCACATAACTCACCTGCTCATGCCTTTCACAATCTGGTCCTTGCCCAAACTCAAACAACCATTTAGCACGTATTCAGTACAGATTCCTTTATGCAGTCCTGTGTGGGAAACAGAGAAGCAAATGAGCAATCATTATACAGTATGGTACATTCTACCATGGGGAAAGATCTGACAAATCAAGTCAAGAGAGCTCCTGAGTGTGGTGATGGCTGAACTGAATCCCAAGGGAATGTTGGGATGATGGCGTCTTCCCTAAGTGTTCCATCTTGCTCTGGCTTTACTGTTTCAATTTCCATGTCTTTGTATATGCTGTCCTTCCTGCTGAAATGCCCATCTCCTTACCCAGCAGCCTGTCGAATGCCCATTTATCTTCAAGACATCATCTTTTCCTTGAAATCTTCTCTTACACTCACTCCTCGGCTGGGTTAGGTGCCCCAGTCTTGTGGTTTCACATGATACTACACCTGCTTCTGCAGAAATGCTTTCTCTGCAACTGTGTATGTACTCTTCTGGGGCAAGATATGTCTTTCATCTCTAATACCTCTGTCCAGCATAGTGCCTCGCACATAGTAAACGCTCAATAAATGTTTGTTAAAATGACTACATGAATGAAAGTTGCTTGACAAGTTAGTTACCTAATTCTAAAATTTTTAGAATTTGAGGAAGGGTGTGCCATGACCTTTGAAAAACTCATTTAATCTCTCTGAGCATTTCCAGCTTTGTGTTTGGCTATTGATAACTAAGGTCCTTTATCACAACAAAATCTCATTAACTCTATTTGACTCTCCGTGGTAATGAACATGCACAAGATTAAACTGCTCAAACATGTCTGCTGTTGGCAGAGTCTGATAGATTAATTCATTTAGCATTTGACCAATATTTATTAAACATTTGCTGTGTATAAGGATCTGTATTCAGTAGTAAGTACAACCATGTAGATAAAGGCCTTGCCCTCATGGAATTAAGATCAAATGAGCAACATACAGTAAAGAAATAAGCTTGTATGTGGATAGAATCAGATATAAGAGCCATGGAAGGAAAATAACATGGCACAGTAAGAGAGATTGATAGGGGAGCCTTATTATAAACTATGGGGTCAGAATAGACCTATATGTTGAAGGGATAATTAAAACTATGATCCATTAAATATATTGGTTTCTTGTATTAGAATACTCCAGAGACAATGGCTTATAAAAAGCTGGGAACTGACTCTCCTCTCGTGTGAGAGTAGGCCTGGAACGGCGACCCAGAGTGAGGGCAGAGGCATTCGTTTATCAGGGCTGAAGCTTCTGTGTTTATCTGGGCTTCACTCTCATGGGGGTGGTCACAAGATGGCCACTAAAGCATCTGCCAGCACATCCACATTTCAGGCAGGAAGGGAAAGGAAGCACTAGGGCAAAAATGGGACATGTCAGCATCCGTCCCTAACCCTTTAAAAAAACCAAAACTTTCCTAGAATTCTATACAGCAACTTCTACCTACATTTCATTACTCAGAACTATGTCACATGACCAATCCTACATGCAAAAGAGCTTGAGAAATGTTTTTTTTGTGTTTTTTGTTTTTTTAGCCAAGTCTATTACCAGCCCAGACAAAATCAGGCCTAGAAAGGAAAAAATAAACAATGGCTATTTCACAGGCAAAAAGCTGTCTCTGCCCCATCACCCCTTTCTATCCCTTGAAAGGAGGGTGAGCACAGTTAGCTCAGGTGAGGGATGGCTGTGCTATGTTAAGCAGAAACTTTTTGTTTGTAAGTTTAATGATGGGAAGAGAAATGTGTTTGAATGGAAAAGGGCCCCAAAGGTGGTCTGAAAGATAGTATAGGTTGGCTCATTCAAAACCCATCCAGCCTCCTCCTAACTTGCTTTCCTGAACCAGAGTCCAATCAGATTCCTTTGCGGTGATGAGGCTGGCATATGATCTCATTTACACCCATCATACAAAGTCTCCCACATTTTGGATGCAGGAGGGAGCAATGTTGCAGTGCCCTACCAACACTCATTGGGATTTCAGTTTTTCTGACAAGCAGTTGACAAAATATCTGTTCTCCTGGTACTGCCTGGGTTCTGGGGTTCCCTTCTTAACCTTGATAGGTACTGAACAGTCCAGGGGTGTTTTTGGGTACTTGTCCTGAATGTGTTGCCCCAGGCTTTGTTGTTCACCACTATGTAGTATCCATGGGTAATCCTCTGGATCTCTTACAGATTTTTTTCTTAGTTAACCAGGTTTCTTTAATAAATACTGTTCAGCTACAAGCGCTAGAGTGGATTCAGTTGTCCATAACTAAGGATCCTGTCCTTAGGACATAGTAACCTATGGGATAGGGTATAGAGAGTTTCTTGTGTTATTGTGACTACATGTCTATAGAATATGATTAATAACACATGTCATTTTTAAAAGTTGTGTGACAACTTCCTACTTAACTCTCCTTTTGGATATCAAAATGTACCTCAGATGCAACACGTCCAAATGGAAAACTTCCAATATTAGCCGTTCAACCTTGTTTTTATGGCTTTGGGTTATTCAATCCAGAAATTTAGTAGGCTTTGTGTATTTTTTGAAGATTTTATCTATTTATTCATTTTAGAGAGATAGAGAGAGAGAGAGCAAGCAGGGAAATGGAGAGAGATAAGCATACTCTATGCCAAGCATGAAGCCCAGCGTGGGGCTCGATCCTACAACCCCAGCCAAAATCAAGAGTCAGTTGCCCAAATGACTGAGCTACCCAGGAGCCCCTGGAAATTTAATAGGCTTTGTAGATATTCCTCTCAATGCACACATTCACTCCATCACCAGGTTCTATTCTGCCTCTCAAATGACTCTGGATTTCATCCACATTTCTCTTTTTCCACCATCACCATTCTAGTCAAAGCTACTATGCTCTCTCTCCTGAGCTACTACTTTAGTCTTTTGACTAATTTAACTGCATATTCTCTGGGTCCTTTCTAATCTGGTTTTTATAATTTTGTCACAGTTTTCAACAAGAAATATTGTGGATTAAGATAAACTCATGAACTCATCCAAAAGTTCCTGCACACCCTGGCACTTCCCCATCTTTCTAAGCACACCTGTCACCCTGTCCTTTGTTCTCTGTCCTTCTCACTTGTTATATTCCTCCATCACTGCCCATGTCGATTTCTCTTCTATAATACTTGTCTCTCCCCTCTTTCCCTAGAGAACTCTTCCACTTTCTTCACATCTCAGCCTAAGTACAACTTTCTACTTGACCAGGATGATGAAACTATCCTGTCTAGCATTTATCACAGTGGCAACTTTTAATTTATTTGTTCTCATTTAATTAATGTGTATCTAAACTCACTAGACTGTAAGTTTTATGTAAAGAGGAACGATACCTGATTTGGCTCCCTATATACTGCATATTGTTTTAATTTATATTTCTTCAATTACTGAAATTGAACATGCATCGTGCCTTCTGAGTAGTGAATAAAACAATGAGCAAACAAGGTAGTCACATATATGACTGATAATTTTCATATCAAAACTGCAAAGTAGGCAGTATTTCCAAATTTCATAAGCAGTAAGTGGCAGAGGAGGGATTTAAGTCTGATGCAAGGCCTGAATTCTTTCCACTTCACCATGCTGATTTCCTCTCTTAAATGAGATAGTGTATGTGAAAGTATTTTGTAAAAAAAATGTTACTGGGTGTTGGGCTTTTTTTTAATCATTATCATCTAGGTTGGAAGAACAAACAAAGGGCAGTTTGCTGCCCACCATCAATATAAAATATGAAATGATGAAGGGAAATATCTACACATTTGGTTTGCACAACACCATACTGTCAACTTCCTCACATTTTGGTTTGGTTGGCAGTCTCAGGAATTCAGTATTTTGTTAGGTGTCTTGTGATAGCAACCACTCGAAAACACAATTCATCTTGATTATTAATGTCTCTTAAATATTTCTATAATAAATATAGTGTTCTGAACTGAACCAGATAAAACAAAGACTTTCTTCAACTCTCTCCATCTCAGAAACCCATAAGTCATCAAGGGCGTAATGCTAGAGACAAAGAACTAAGACGTAGGAAGATGAGCACAGACAGAACCAACTCATCATTTTCTTATCTCTGAGAAATGTGCCTTCCACGATTTCTGACCAACTCCAGCCAATTACTTTGATTTGTAGCTGGGAATTGGTAGCCTCCACGTAAAAAACATGGTCTATCCCTTCTACCTAGCAGAGGGGTGGGGGTGCACACTTCCTTAGGGTCTCAAGAGGACCCCAGTCCTGAGGGCAGTAACAAAGGCAGACTGGGATTTGGGGACCATTTCAAGAGCAGACAGAGCAGGAACTCTAACAACTATAAATGTCATACCTTATTGATGACCAGCTACTCCGGTTCCTCATCTCAAATAAGGACAGAAAGGAAACAAAATCAAGACAGTTTTTCCAAGATATTCAACATGACCAAAATAACTGGTAAGCTGTGATAAAGAGCATGGACAAGGCTCTGGTATAAAGCAATCTTTATAAAAAACAACATTTACTGTTTTGCTGTTGAGGATTTGAAAGAAAGGCTAACGTAAGAAGTAGAAAGACTTCAATCAAAATCAGCAAATAATCATGCCACTCAGAAATAACCCCTTCTAATTTTTTTTACCTCTTTTAATTTTTGATCAGACATCTACTTTCAGTATTTTATATATAGTATTTCATTATAAAAATATACATATTTTCCTTAACACTAGTTCTAATTAAAGTTATTTTCCTTTTTTCTTTTATTACACAACACTATAATAAACATTTTGCTGCTAAATTTTTGTCTGTATATATCATTCTCTTCTTTTTTTTCTTAAAGATTTTATTTATTTATTCAACAGAGAGAGAGAGAGAGATTACAAGTAGACAGGCAGAAAGAGGGGGAAGCAGGCTCCCTGCCAAGCAGAGAGCCCAATGCGGGGCTCGATCCCAGGACCCTGAGATCATGACCTGAGCCAAAGGCAGAGGCTTAACCCACTGAGCCACCCAGGTGCCCATGTCATTTTCTTAAATGAGATTTTAGGCAATGGATTTTTGCATTAAAGTATATGAAGAGTAAGGTTACATGTTTCCAAATGCTTTCCACTGCCAGCCTGAGTTCATCTCATCATAATCATCAGCTTTAAATATTAGCAATTTTTAAGATCTTCAATATTCCAAAAAGTAATTATAGTCATTTAAATTTATATTTCTTTGATTACTAATGGAAGTCTATTAAAATGTTATATTTGTTGTTTATATATCTTCTTTTATAAAATATATTTATATACCCATTTTTCTATTAGGTGGTGCTCTTTCTTAAAGATTTATGCGAGTCCCTTACATATTAAGGATGTATGCAACTCAGGTCTATGAGTAGCAATTTTTCCCCAAATCAATAGAGTTTGGCATTTAGCTGGCTCTAATTCATTTAAGTTACTACTAATATTTTAGAAGATGTTCAAAAAGATCATGAAGATTGAGAAGACTAATAAGCAAGCTTGTATTTCTTAATCTATAACCACCAGTCTTTATATAACCATGCCACAAATAAGGAGGCATTTTTAGGAGGAGAGGATAACTCCAAACACTCCAACGATTTCAAGGAAATGACAGTATATGCCTTCAAGGTAAGAATTCTACTTGACTTTCTATATAGGTGGTGACCAATTATCAATTTTGAAAATGTAGTCAAATCAAATTAAGCAGATATTTAAATTAAGATGAAAAGACTAAAAAAATGATGAAAAGACTTACAGAATGATGTCTATGTTGCTGTATATTGTAGGAAAGATGTGATCTTGGACAAGATAAAATAAATAATCCAGGAGTTGAGTAATAAAAAAATATTACTTTAAAAAATATTTTAATATTTAAAAAGTATGACAAATGTAGAGAAAGAAATAAAAATCCCACATTAATAATGATCTGGAAGGTAGGAATTAAAATGTTCTTCATTTCTGTCCCTAGCTTTTTTTTTAAAAGATTTTATTTATTTGACAGAGAGAGACAGATCACAAGAAGGCAGAGAGGCAGGGGGAAGCAGGCTCCCCGCTGAGCCGAGAGCCCGATGCGGGGCTCGATCTCAGGACCCAGAGATCATGACCTGAGCCGAAGGCAGAGGCTTTAACCCACTGAGCCACCCAGGCGTCCCCATTTCTATCCCTAACTTTTTTAAAACACTTTTTTTTTTCAATAAGTATGTACTACTATAGCCAGATAAAACAATAAAGCTATCCAAAAAAAAATGACCTGGGCTATTGGTAAATTCAACAAATCTAACAAAATTAAAGTAAAAGGAAAATAATACAACTAGAAATGTAATAAGTATATAAGACTGTTTATGGAGTGAAAATTTGGGAGCAGCATCCCTATTAAGATCAAAGAAGGGAGGCATGTATTAAATGATGAGATAAATTCTCTTACAGTTGCCAAAGGGCCAGCTAAGAGTTCACGATCTGGAGTAACACAGATCTAGACAGTCACCACTTCTTAGCTGGGCAATCTTAGAATAAGTCTCTTAATCTCTGAGCTTCAGCCTCCTCATCTATAAAACAGGGAATAATAATACCCACTTGCAGGATAACTGACAATTAGTGACAAGATATATAACCCATTTAATATAGGTTGACACAAAGTGGCCACCTAGTAAGTGGATAAACTGTATTTTATTATTATCATTGTAACATAAAAATGACTTTTTATTTCCACTCTTCAGATAAAGACACTGGTGCTCAGAGGTTAAGTAACTTGCCCAAGAGTTGGTAAGTGGTGAGGTGAAATTGGATTAATGTATATTTGACTTCATAGCTATACTCAGAACCACTAAGATGTTCAATATATGATATTTGAATATATCAAATATGAACAGATGCTGTTCAATGAACAGCATCTATGAACAGATACTGAAGGTAACCTGATTCTGAAAGCCAATGATGCAATCAAAATAAACTTGGAGTTTATTCCTGGAGGGTTTAAAGTTCTAGCTAGGAAACAGAACTTGGGGGGTCTACATAGCATTTCAAATCCTTTTTCCCCAGTAAAAAATTCTGACTGAGAGGATCACATCAAGTCACATAGTTCCACATAGGGTGTTAGATGAACAAGATTTAGCTGTTGGATGCAATTTCTGGCAAGAGACGAAATATATACCACAAAAACTGGAAAGAATATGTTTGGAAGAAGACTCAGTAACCTGAACAAGAGCATTTTAAACTGAGATGGTGGTGGGGGGTGGGGAGGCTGGTGGCTCAGACAGTTGACCCACTGACTTCCACTCAGGTCAGGCTGACTTCAGCTCAGGCTGACTTTGGGCTCTGTGCTCAGGGAAGAGTCTGCTGCTCCCTCTCCTGCTGTCCCTCCCCCTGCTCATCCTCCCTTTCTCTCAAATAAATAAGGTCTTTATTTATTTTTTTAAGATTTTTTTTATTCATTTATTTGACAGAAAGAGCTCACAAGTAGGCAGAGAAGCAGGCGGGGGGGCGGGGGTTGGAGGGGTGGGGAAGCAGGCTCCTTGCTGAGCAGAGAGCCGGATGTGGGGCTCAATCCCAGGACCCTGAGATCATGACCTGAGCCGAAGGCAGAGGCTTTAACCCACTGAGCCACCCAGGCACCGCTAAATAAGGTCTTTAAAAAATATTTTAAATAAAAATAAATAAACTGAGATGTGGGCAAGAGAAAAGTAAATAGACCACCAACCCACATTTTACAGAGGACAGTAAGTGTGACAAAGAAAGATGTCATCATGAGGATACAGCTGACAATTTTCAAGGAAAGGCTGTGAGGAAGTGAATCCATCACAATCTGCACAGCGCCAGGTGTGTTGATATGCTCCAGGGAAGGTGGTGGGGTATTCCAGGAAAACAACTATAAGTCGAACAGAGGCAGGTGAGCACATGGCTCAGTAAAGGAACTGCAAGCAGTTCTATATGGCTGAAAGGCAGAATGTATGCAGAGAATTGTGGGAGGGAGTCCAGAGACCTGGCAAGATCCAAGATAGGAATATCTAGTATTCCATGCCAGGAAATTTAAGTTTTCTACTGAAGAAGAGGAAGCACAGTCAGATTTTAAGGAAGGCAATGATATGATCAAATTTGTGTCTTTTTTACAGAGGCTGGACTAGAGAGACCATGACAAAGGCATGCAGTGGTTAGGATGCATATGAAGTAATTAGGGAAAGAAAACATGATGTCCCAAATGCAAGAGCATGCAGGGAAATTGGAAAGAAGGAGGTTAGTTTATGAACTCTTCAGGAAATAAAAGCCATAGACCTGACTTGTGTGGGATGCAGCAGAGGGAAGCATTACATATGACTCATCAAACTTGAAACATCTGCCCTTGCTTCTTTTCTCTCTCTCGATGCTTCAGTTAAAATGTCATTTCTTCATAGAAGTCGTTCCTAACCACCTTATTAAAAATAAAGCTGTTCCTCACTTTCTATCACATCACCCTACTAAGGTTTTTCATAGTACCAATCTCAGTGGGGAATCATTTTGCCTATTTACCAGCCTGTGTCTGTCTCTCTCACTAGATTGTAAATTCAAAGAGGAGAAAGACCTTGTTTGCCTTGTTCATCAGCTCTGGGCTAGACACATACAAGGTGCATAATGAACACGAACTGAGTTCATATTTCTTACCTGGGCAACTGAGAAAGGCAGTGCCAGTGGCAGAGTTAGAAAATAAGGGAAAAGATAACAGATTTTTTTTTTTTAAGCTGGGGATTTAATTTAATTTAATTTATTTTTATTTATTTTTATTTTTTTAATTTTATTTATTTTTTTTCAGTGTTACAAGATTTATTGTTTTGCACAGATTTTGTGGAGATGGAGGAGGAAGAAGGGGAATTCTGCTTTGAAAAATTCTAAGTTTTAAATGTGTCAGTTTTAAGTTTTTGGAGAAACTGCCACCAGGGATATCTAGTGACCTACTGATTAAACACATATAAACTCAAGGCATTGCTACAGGCTGGAAATGGGGATTTAAGAGCCACCTGTATTCGACAGCGGCACTTGAGGACATTTATATGACCAAGTGCTGTGCACACTGGTGCTGATCCAAGGGGGGAAGCAGGAAGCTGAAATCCAGCCTGAGTTTGGCTTGACAAGCTTTGTACCCTGGAGCAGATCTGAGGTGCCTGGAGAAAAGGATGTGTGATTCGTCACCAAAAGGTGCTCTTTGCTGGGCAACCCCTATGCCCAAGGAACTGTGACACCCACCAAAGTTACAGGGAGTCACTTTTTCTAATTTGCACAAAAGCATGGTATATACAAACAGCATTCCTGAGTATGAACAAAGAACACCCAGAAAAGAGGGCGGAAGGCAACAAAGGACCTACCACCATTTTCATTCAGCTGGGCTACATTTTGATGTGTGGATGTCTTTAGCTCAGAATGTGAGGAAGGCTAGCTGTGGGTCTCTTGGTGTGAGTGATTAAGTTCAAATTCTAGCTCCTTTGCTTATTAGCTGTCACCTCAGAAAGGTCACTTAACCTCTACAGGCCTCAGTTTTCTCATTTTTAAAATGGGGGAAATAATGGTACTGATTCCATAGGATTCTTGAGAAGATTAGACAAAATAATGGCTATAATGCATATAACGCTGTGCATTGACAGACCAAGCCCTAGGGAAGACTGACTGTCATTTATGATGATGATAGTTTGATGCTTAAATGCCACCATCCACATTCCTCTTCAGGAAGAATATAGCAGAGAGGGTTTGCAACAGAAATCTCTTAAGGGTCAACTTCAACAGGAATAGCCTTGATTGTACAGATCCACCTTGCCCTAAATCACAGACCATTCTTGAAGCATCAAGCATTCAAGAGTGACCCACGTGGACACAAAGCCCCTATCCCAGCTTTGGAACTCCCCTTACAATCAGCTCAGCCTCCACTGAGATTATATCCCCAGTTCAACCACTTTCTCTGTCCAACCAGGCATCCTTCTATAGTTAAAAACACTCCCCAGTAAACATTGACATATTAGTCACCATCTCAAGGTCTGCTTCCCATGAAACAAACCTGAAAGTGTTGGTGCCAGGAGTGACTGGAGGGATTGAGTGCTGGGGCAGGATTTGGAGCTGGATTATCTGGTATTTGCTGGCAACAAGAACCCAGACACTGGTGGGAGGTAGGGCAAAGAGAGACCCTGACATACAGCAGAATTGTTAAAACTTTCACCAGTGATACACTGAGAAGGTACACCAGTGGAAGATAATGAATTTGTTCATCAAGCTTTTGACCTCTGGAAAAAACCAAACAGTTAAGAGCACTTTACCACCAATTAAAAGCTGTGTGAATGCCAGAAGACTTCTTTGGAAATGGGTAAACATGCTTTCACCTTCTGCAGTGGGAGGACAGAGAAAGCTGAGGACCAAGCCTGGGACTTCACTAAGGTGGCAGCAGAGCTCCAAAGAAAGTTAAATTCCAAACCAAGAAAGCTCTGCTATAACAAGCTTAGGAGCCTGATAAAGAATGTGACCCTAATACATGGAATAGAGACATCTGGGCTGAAAATACTGAATTCCAGATTCCACCAAATACTCTAAACCTATAGATGCAGTCCAATCTACTAAGAATTAGCACTCTTCCTTTTTTTTTTTCAAATTTTTATTTAAATTCTAGTTAGTTAACATCTAGTATAATATTGGTTTCAGGAATGAAATTTAGTGATTCATCACTGACATACAATACCTAGTGCTCATCACAACAAGTGCCCTCCTTAATACCCATGTCCCAATTAGCCCATCCCTCACCCACCTCCCTCCATCAATCCAGTTTGTTCACTATTAAGGTTCTCTTATGCTTTGTTTCCCTTTCTCTTTTTTCCCCTTCCCATATGTTCATCTGTTTTGTTTCTTAAATTCCACATATGAATGAAATCACATAATATTTGTCTTTCTCTGACTTCTTTCATTTAGTATAATACACTCCGGCTCCATTCACACTGTTGCAAATGGCAAGACTTCATTCTTTTTGATGGATGAGTAATATTTCTGTGTGTGTGTGTGTGTGTGCACACGCATGCGCGTGCACAAACGTGTGCACACATGCACGGTGCGTGCATGTTCCACATCTTCTTTATTCATTCATCAGTCAATGGACATTTGGGCTCTCTACAGAGTTTGGCTATTAATGGTAATGCTGTTATAAACATCAGAGTACATGGACCCCTTTGAATCTATATTTTTGTATACTTTGGGTAAATACCTAGTAGTGCAATTGCTGTCCTAGGTTAGTTCTATTTTTAACTTTGTGAGGAACCACATACTGTTCTCCAGAGTGGCTGCACCAGTTTACATTCCCACCAACAGTGGAAGAAGGTTCCCTTCTCTACATCCTTGCCAACATCTGTTGTTTCCTGTGTTGTTGATTTTAGCCATTCTGATAGGTGTGAAGTGGTATCTCATTGTGGTTTTGATTTGTATTTCCTTGCTAATAAGTGATGTTGAGCATTTTCTCAAGTGTCTTTTGGCCATTTGTATGTCTTCTTTGGAGAAATGTCTATTCATGTCTTCTGCCCACTTCTTAACTGGATTATTTGTTTTCTGGGTGTTGAGATTAGTAAGTTCTTTATAGATTTGGACTACTAACCCATTATTAGATATGTCTTTTTCAAATATCTTCTCCTGTTCCATAGGCTTCTTTTCAGTTTTGTTGTTTCCTTCACTGTGAAGAAGCTTATTTATCTTGATGAGTCCCAATAGTTTATTTTCACTTTTGTTCTGTTGCCAACATATCTAGGAAGAAGTTGGTACAGCCAAGATCAAAGAGGTTGCTGCCCATGTTCTCCTCTAGGACTTTGATGGTTTTCTGTCTCACATTTAGGTGTTTCATCATTTTTAATTTATTTTTGTGTATGGTAAAGAAAGTGGTCCAGTTTCATTCCTCTGCCTGTCACTGTCCACTTTTTCTAGCACAATTTGTTGAAAAGACTGTCTTTTTTCCATTGGGTATTCTTTCCTGCTTTGTCCAAGATTAGTTGACCATATACTTTTGGGTCCATTTCTGGGTTTTCTACTCTGTTCCATTGATCTATCTGTCTGTTCTTGTGCTGGTACCACATTGTCTCAATGACTACAGCTTTGTAATATAGCTTGAAGTCCAGAATCATGATGTCTCCAGCTTTGCTTTTCTTTTTCAGGATTGCTTTGTCTATTTGAGGTCTTTGTGGTTCCATACAAATTTTAGGATTGTTTGTTCTAGCTCTTTGAAAAATGCTGGTGGTATTTTGATAGGGATTGCCTTAAGTGTGTAGATTGCTTTGGGTAGTATAGTCATTTTAACAATATTTGTTCTTCCAATCCATAAGCATGGAATGTTTTTCCATTTCTTCGTGTCCTCGTCAATTTCTTTCATATGTGTTCTATAGTTTTCAGAGTACAGATCTTTTAACTCTTTGGTTAGGTTTATTCCTAGGAATCTTACGGTTTGGGGTCCAATTGTAAATGGGATTGATTCCTTGATTTCTTTTCCTGCTGCTTCATTATTGGTGTATAAAAATACAACATATTTCTGTACATTGATTTTATATCTTGCAACTTTGCAGAATTCATGTATGAGTTCTCATAATTTTTGGTGGAGTCTTTCAGGTTTTCTATATAAAGTATCATGTCTTCTGCAAACAGTGGAAGTTTGACTTCTACCTTGCTGATCTGGATGTCTTTTATTTCTTTTTGGAGTCTGATTGCTGAGGCTAAGACTTTCAATACCACATGAAATAACAGTGGTGACAGTGGACATCCCTGTCTTGCTCCTGATTATAGAGGAAAAGATCTCAGTTTTTCTCCATTGAGGATGATATTAGCCCTGCATCTTTCATATATGGCCTTTATGATGTTGAGGTATGTTCCATCTATACCTACTTTGTTGAGGGATTTTTTTTTCAAGAATGGATGCTCTATTTTATAAAATGAATTAGCACCCTTCCTTTGTTTGAGGATGATGTGGGGCCTCTCCCTGACAAGACAAACCATGTTCCACTGAAGCTATGTCCCCAGCCTCCTCTTGTTCACTGGGCAAATAACTAGGGAAAAGTCACAATGTAACCCAGCAAGAGACCCACTGGACCTGATAAAGAGGAAAAGGAGTATTCTCCAAATGAGCTCCCAGCACGTGATGGTAAGAACTGGAAGAAAACACATGGGGCTGGATTCTGAGGACACTTAATCAAGGGGCTTGAACATCGTGTTTGACAAGGAATAGTTTATCAATTTGGGAACGCTCTCCCAGGATACAAGATTTAACACGCTGGCAAGGACTTTGAAGATAATGTGACTATGCTACTAGGATAACACCTAGAGCATGTTAAAAATGATGATCCCCACAAAGTGAGCTAGGATAACTATGACATATGGTTAAAAGGGAGGGGCAGAGGAAAAGACTCAGAGAAGGGACTCATAATAAAGTAGATATACTATGCAAAGCTAAAAAACCAACTAAAGGACTATATTCTATGAAAGAACCCAAGAGGTATACCAATCACCAGAGTAATAAAAAATGCAATGATGAGATGGGTGTCAATATCACTAAGAAGTTCAATGGTGAATCTCCTCTGCAGGCCAGAGTGGAAAGCTGGAGATTCCATTATAGTATTTGACTCATCAATAGCAGATGGATGAAAAGATACTGAAAGTTTAAAGTCCAGATGTCAGAAACTTAATGGATGTAATTATGTTGAGTGACAGAGTCAGAAGTGCAGGCAGGAAGGCCTGGACCTACAAAAGATAATGGAAATGGTTAATTATATATACCATCCCTGTGTGGAGGTATGGATAATAAATGAGCAGCCAACAAGGGTACTGATCAATATATATAATCAAAATATATCAAGAAAAGATAAATGAAGTGACACCTTACAAAGATGAGAGTCAAGGTGGAAGTCAGTTACCCTAATATAAGGTCACAATTCCTTGCCTAGTTTCCAGGCCTGAGCTAGGTTTTAGACCCAGAGTACATGGACTGAAAAAGGGTGGGCCCCAGGAATAAGGACTTTCTCACACCACCCAAGAGTATATACTAATCATTCTCCCAAAGTAACTCATTGCCATTTACTTAAGTAGTTGTACACTGAAGAAAGGAGGTTACCCAGTGAGAGGACTCTCAGACACAGAGTATGAGTTGACACTGACACCTGAAGTTGGCATCATGGTCCACCATTAGTATGAGGATACAGAAGGCCCAGGTAAGAAATGTAGCCCTTGACTAGTAGTCTAGGGCTGACTATACCTAGTAGTTAGTACAACTGACACATAGAGTGCTTGGCCTGTGGGGAAAGAGTGATCATAGCAGGGAAGGCCAGGTAGAAGGTTCTGAAACTGCTCCACACCCCAAGCCAATAAAAGAAATGAAAAATAATGTTACATTTAGAGCGGATGGCAGAAATCAGTGCCACTGCTATACCTAAAGGATGTAGGGTTTGGTTATTCTCATTAGAACAGCATTTAATTCTTAAGTCTGGTCCCTATAAAGAAATAGATGGATCCTGGAGGATGAAAGTATGCTCCTGCAAACTCAAAAAGTAGGAGTCCCAATGGCAGCTGCTATGTTAGATGTGTCATCTATGCTAGAGCAGATGAACACAACCTCAGAACATGCTAGGCAGATATTGATCTGGCAAATGAATTCTTTCCCATCGCTATCAGAAGAGAGGATCAGAAATAGTTGCACTGACTTGAACAGACAGTAATACCTGTTTGTAGTCTTGTTCTGGGGCTTTGGGGAAAAGACAGACCATGGGGCATCAAATGACCATGCTGCTGGACCTGTCCATCATGACCTGAGTTCTGCAAGAATTACGAAGTCATAACATTGGATGGATCCAGCAGAAGTTCATTTTAAATCAGAAATGTTACAGTCAGGATTGAGCACAAATAATTCTGGAGTGCATGAACGAGCTGCAAGAAGAGGTAGGACCCATGTCATCCACCACTGTTTCTGTATCAGCTTTTCTCCCTCACCTGCACTGCAACAGGTAGGGCCATCTGGGAGATTCCTCATGACCCATTAGTGGGCGAGAAGACCCCAAAGCTTGCTCCACAGCTCAGTTTGGTATGAGAGTGAAAGGTGAAAAAGAATGGTGGCAACAAAGCACCTCACTCAGAGGTGTCCTTGATAGACAATGATGACTGGAAATCCTCCCAATGGGTAGAGCTTGGGAGGGTCATCCCCAGAGTTTACAGGGTCATCCAGTTTATGTCAAAAGAAAAGTGACCCAAGGTAAGAATATCATGAGACTTATGGGCAGTGGTAAGAACTTGGATGATTAGCCAAGGGCCTGAAAAAAGAAGGGTAGGAATCTCAGGATCACAGAGCTCCAGAAAAGAGGGATTACTTCTTCTCTAAAGAGCACAAAATGATTATAATCTACTGAGATTATACTGGATCTCACTCTCCATCTGTCCAATCCTTCTTCCTGCCCTCCCTCCCCCATGTGTTGAAGCCAAGAACAGAACTTAGTAAATCTCCAGCTCAGTATCTGCTCCCTGGGGAGAAAACATTACCTAAAACACTGAAATCCTAACTTTGTCCTCAGCTGTATCCCTAGCGTCTACTTCTGCCTGACACGTATTAGGTTCTAAATAAATACTTGTTAAATAAATGATTGAACCCCAAGAGACTGATTTGACAAAGGCCATGACAGAACTAGTTCTGAGTTCTGTACCCTCATGCAAATCCTTGTCTTCTTGGCTCTTAATGCTAGTCTCAGTAGCCTGAGGAAGACCCAAATGGTCAGGGTAAGAAGATCATTCTTGCTATGTTTTGTCAGTCCCAAATTTTTATGACTGCAAACACACACACACACACACACACACACACACACACACACATTTTTGTCTGCATTTTGAACAGCTACACTGCATATTAATAATTTTTTAAATCATCAATGTCACAAAACTATCATTATTAAAGTTACTGGACTTCCATTCTCAGCACATCATCTTAGAAAAAAATAGCATTTCTTAGAGAATTAGATTTTTTCAGACACACAAAGTATAAGTTACATGTTGTCATTCAGTATTCATGGCTTAAAATTTTCACGGATGCTCAAAAGCAACACATCAGTAAAGTTGGAAATGTGGTTCATATTGTAAAAACGGTTTTTTTTATACATCAAAAAAATAGAAATATAAATTTTGTTAAAATATAAGTAGCGTTGCCTACAAAGTTATACACCAAAGAGAAAACCAGAAAGGAGCTTGAAAAATGCTCTTGGTGAAATTAGATGTCATGCATAACAACATCCTTCCTAAATGTGAGGAATTAACTACTTGCTTTTTGTCAGATTCTCTTCCTAACTTGCTCTTGTGTTCCACTTGCCTGAAAAAAGAAAGAACTGAAAGTTCTGCCTACACCATTTGTAGGATATTGAAAATTCTAATTTTTATCAAAATAATTTCCTATGTAGATGGGCCAAAACAACTGGATTGAAGAGAACAACTTGATAGAACTACGTTGTTCTATCTGGGTACGGGAAAATACTGCTGTCTTCCAAAGTGCCCAAAACCTGTGGTGGTGGCAGCAGCAGCCTGACCTGGTATTCTCAGGGACAACCTAGTTATCTGGGACACTGAGGTCACAGCATTTTAATAGTCCACTATAGATGGTGTGCAGTAATTCATATATTCCAGTACTTGTGGCCTGAATCAATGCTAAATTTTAAGATGATCTCTATTGCTGGTTCATCTTCAATGTGTTTGTTTAATTGTTAAGGTATTTGATCACATTTACTAGGTTATAAAACAAATACATACTGTAAAAAAATGTTAAAGGTAGAAAGTTATAGCTCTTCTCCTTCTTTCCCAATTTCAATTCATACGTCATCATTATGAATGGGCAATGCAGGGGGGTGGAGGTGTATAAATATTTTTACATGCATTGATTTTTATATAAATGAGATCATAAAATCATCCCTAATAGTCCCTAATTAGGCATAACAGATGGGTATCCCTGAGACCACCATTTGGTAATTGCAAAACAGATATCATAAAAATACATAAAGAGAAAGAAAACTGCCTAATAGCAGCCAGATTCTCCTCGCTCCTCTACCTGGCAGTTTCATCAGATTTGAGGAATTCTCTGAGGTCAAAAAAAATTAGATGTGTGAACAAGAAATGTGACATTTTATTTCTAAACAATCCATCTGCAGAGTCTGAATCTGACGTGAAATTCTGCTCAATTAAGGAACGAGTTAAATATAGTATTTTGCAAATAACAAACAGGTGTTGGTGAATATACTGTATGCTGGTTCTGCTAAAAATGCAAAACAGAAACAAAATATATGCTTAACTGCTTTAACTCTTAATTTTGTTTCCTGAAGCCATACATCATCTGGCTAGGTGATTGATGATATCATTTAAATTCAATCCCCCCCCCCCAAAGAGTCCATTAGGTTGCAAATAAAATTGTCATATTTTCCACTTACAAAAATAAAAGGTAGGAGAAGAATAAATTAGTAGGCTAACATTTCCCTTCAGGGAATCTTGCATTAAGTCTTTTTGAAATAATGAGCAATGTGGTGGAATCAACAGTGGCATCAGCACTGGGAGGTAACTGGGGAGAAATTGCTCAACTTCCTTGAGCTTCATTCTCCTAATCTAGAAATTGGGGGTAAAAAAACAAAACCAAAACCAAGAAAGTTCCCCCCCACCAAGACCCTAAAACCAAAAGAAACTCAAAGGTTGTTTTAAAGACCAGAATAAGATAGCAACCATGAAATGGTATTGCAAAGCAAAATGGCATCATTAATAATGGTTAATAATAAAATAAAGTCTTGGCATTCCTCTTTGTTTTTATTTCATTTCCTCAGGAACCCCAAATCTAGAATATTTCTATTTCTCTTTTTTTCCTAATTTGTAAGGGAAAGTATGAGTTTTGAGAAACTATCACATTTCTCTAGATGTTACCTGCAAATGTAAAGTGTAAGTATCCATCTAATCAAATCAACACGTCTTCGCTGAGGCTGTCATGTGTGTCTTGTGTTGCATCAAGTATCAGAAGGAGAGAAGAAATGCACAGCCATGTTATTTTGCAGGACTTTATGAAATAGAATCATGTTAAGCAAAGCCTGCCTTCAGCATAGATGTACTAAACATCTGAGTCATCCATTCAAAAGGTCTGAAGATTCTTTTTCTCTATCCACCTGTGTTGCTTCTATAGGAACATCACCCTGCCTGGCCATCCTGGAGGCAGACCTATCTGGCTACGTCTAGTGGGTTCCTTTGCTTTGGTCGAGTGCAGTGTAGCGGAGCCCTACAGGCAAACAAAGGTGAAAGGGAGGGTGAGGTTGAGATATTTTCGAAGCCCTCACCTATGGGCTGGCTATATGCCTCACCTGAAGGTCACAACTTCTTCTCTGTTTCTGTTCTGGTAATTACTCCTATCTCCACCCTTGCTAACCCAAGACTGTTATCAGTTTCTGGCCACTGTTTTTCACTTTATGCATTTCCTGCGCTGTATGCTCCTTTGGAAATACTGGAAATACTCTTTTCCGTAGACTCTCCTCAAATTACTCATTTAAATGCCTTTCTGTTTGCTGCCAAAACTCTGACCCATACACCCTCCTACCCCCAATCTTCCATCCACCTCTACCTATCACCTGCTCATTCCCAATTCTAGGTAGTACTTGGCTTGGGGTCTCTATACCAGTGACATAGGAACTTGCAGACCTCTTAAAATATGTGTAAAATACATGTATGATTTCTCAAGAGTTCCTGGATACCAGTATGAAAAGCACTGGTTTATTCAGTATTCCACCCCCACTCCCCCAAATAAGAACTCAATGCATTAACCCTTTCTTTATTTAAAGGAATGTGATCTCCTTAGAAAGAAGTCAAAATGACAATTATATGTAATTTTTTGTTTTTGTAATTTGTTATATATTACAAAATTCTAATGGTCTAAAAGACCAGTCTTAGGACTGAAAATCAAAACAAAATATAGAGTTGAACCCAGTACTTTAATTTTATAAATGAATGAACCAAAATTTAGAGAACTTAACAACTTTCATTGGCCAAAGCTACAATCTGCTTCCTGAGTCCTAATCCAATGTTATTTTTCTGCCAAACACCTTATCCAGCTTACACTATCTTATTAGAAAATAATAAGAAATAAAATGTCATGTGCCTGAATAGGAAGAACTTTTCTAAGAATTTGTTTCTAAAGGCAGGAAAGAAATTATAGACTTTTGAGATATTAGAGCTAGGAGATACTTTCAGACTCTCCCTGAGTTAATAGGCAGAGAATCAGAGCCCCAGGAAAGATCAGTATCTTGTGCTCCCCATGTTCCCTCAAGTATTTCCCCCATCACTTTCAGGATCTCAAAGGGAACTATGAATAATTTCATAGCCATAGTATCTCTACAAATCTGTTATTATTCATGATGATAGGATTTTAAGACTCAAAGAGGTAGTAAGATATAGAATAACGAAAAGCACATATGCCATCTGATACAGAATCTCTCAAGAGCTAACCTATAAATTGAAATATGAGTTAGTTAGCAGCTTCTTTTACACTGACTTGATGGCAACTGACAAAGGCTCTCTGAAAGAGGACATCCTTGACCAGTGAGCCTGCAAAGTCCAGGTTCCTGCAGTAATGCACCGTTCCATCAGCATGCACCCTGGTGCAAACGTTTGTTTGCACGGGATGCCATCTCCCATGCAAGACATTCAAGATGAAGTGTTCAATCTCTGTCCAAGGAAGAAGCGACTGCCATTCAATCTACAGGAATACTTTCTCAGTGTCAGAAGATGCTATTAACACTGAGCTGGCATCATTTTTCATCTTAAAGAGGATATTAAATAAGCACAGAAAATTCATACAGGTGAGCCTACACGTACTAGCCATAAAATGACACATTGTTCGAGTTGAATTCTTTTATTAATGCTTCTTCTGTGAGTCAATTGGCCAATAGCTGCCAAATTGTTGATATCTATATTGAGGAAGGCCATGAAATTGAGGTCCATGGTCCCCACTATGATAAAATCTGCTCCAATTTTCTTCTTCTGCCATTATCAGTAGGTACACTGGAATTTGGACAAAGACCCTTGAGTTTTATCCTTAGATGTCCCTTTCAAACAACTCCAGGCTACTCATCCCTTGTAGCTGGTCATTATCCTTTATTCACCTCTACAACAGAAAGACCTCTTTGAGCACATGCATTTGCTCAGTCAGGTTAGAACTTCACTAATAAAACAAGACATGGGAGGAGAACGAAAAGATGAGGAGTCTCCAAATCAGAGAGACCCTACTGAGGAAATTCACAGATTAGGGTGGTGATTGGATTGGATGATCCCCAAGGCCCCTTCAAACCTTCTAATCTTCTGGTTTAAGAAGACATAACATATGTCTCTGCCATGATCTGCAGACTGATTACAGCTGAATATAATCCAAAGAGGTTTGCTGCAGAATGATCTACAGTTCTGAGTCTCTCTGCAAAACATTCCTGCCCCTCCTACCCCACTGTACCTTCCATCCCTAATGGCAGTACTTGGACTTTCTGAGACTTCTCTAGCCAAGGGAGGGTTGTCAGAGGATGGCAGAAGATTTCTCAGGCCTATTTGAAACCCTCCAAATTCCTCTTTCTGTTTGAAACCCCCAAAACTGCCTGCAAAGCTAGTGAGAGTCCAGGAGCGCAGCCCACAGATCCTGCTGGAATGTTTTACTCAGTTTAGTGTAGAGTGAGGGCCATGAATTTATAGTCTTGGGTCTGAATCCTGGTATACCTTAGCCAACTGACTAATCTTTTTGAAAGTCAGTGCTTTCATCTGGAAAACGGAATACAGATATTTATCCTGTGGGATGAATGAAGGGTTAAAAGAGTTAATAACAAGAGGCTTGCATTGAAGCTCAGTTTTAGCCCAAGGGTTTAGCCAAAATTTGACACTCAACATTGGCCTTGATCTTTAGAAGGTATCATAGACAATTTACCTACTTCATCCTCATTCTGGCATCCCCCACCTTGAGAGTGATCAATGATTGTGTGTTCTCATCAGTTACACAAGATCAATATGACACACAACAAGACTGGTAATAAGAGGAAAAAGTTCTATTCAGACTCATTATTAATGTATGAATATTGACCTTCTAGTATAGGTAAATTATTCCTGACTCTGTTCTAATCTCTATCCTCACACTCAGGTATGTAAGAACATCATTTTCTTTGTTTTTCTATAACTGAACTGAGCTGCTCTTCACCGGATTAGCAATGTGGGATTCATTTTTCTTCCTTTCCTTCCATTTCCTTTCCCCTTCCCTTTCCCCCTTCCCTTCCCATTCCCCTTTCCTTTTCCTTTCCCTTTTTCCCTTTCCTTTCCTTTCCTCCCTTTCCTTTTCCCTTTCCCTTTTCCTTTCCCTTTCCCTTTCCTTTCCTTTCCTTTCCTTCCCAAGAGAAAGTAAGCACAAGCCAGTAGAGAGGAAAAGGGAGAATGAGAATCTTAAGCAGATTCCACTCTCAGCATGGAACCTGATGCAGGGCTCAATCTCACAACCCCTGAGATTATGACCTGAGCTGAAATCAAAAGTTGGATGCTTAACCGATTGAGCTCCCCAGGGACCCTTCAGTTCCATTTCTCTATGATGTGGTCATCCATCACCCTTATGGTCTGGAGCCCTACATATTATCAAGATGTTGGAGGATGGGGCACCACATCCTCACAGCCATCTTTCTATGGTAAGACCCACAGAAATATGCCCTCTAGTCACCTCTGCGTTATTCCTCCTATTCCCCCAGATATCTATGGATCTAGAGGTGCTCTCTCTGCTACTTCTGGCCACTCCTGGACACATAGGTATCATTTTGCAGCTCCCATGCCATACTAAAATTTAGGGGAATGCTGAGTATCTATGCCTAGACATAATACGGTCGCTTCTCTTCCAGAGCCTTGTTAACTACCCAAGACTCTACCCAAGGGCAAACAGACGCTCTGTTTTCAGATCCCACAAAGCTAGCATTTTCCAGTGGCCCCACTCCCTTGGCCTGGAGCTAGGTTCAGAGAGCAGGGCATACAGAACTTCTAAGGGATTCATTGGTGTTTCTTGTCTGACTACCTCCTATCTCCAGTAGCAAAATTTTTGTCTTCATTGGACAGTCTGAGAATCTTCTCAGAGCCTGTACTTTTGAAGTTCAAAAGTCAGCAAAATAATTCCTTTTTTTCTTCTCTGCGTAGCTACTTTCTTTTTATGAGCCAGTGAACACAAACCAATTTAGTTGGTCAAAACATGGGAAAAGGGTCACAGAATAAGAGGAAATACAAGGAGGAAGCAATTATTAGCATTTCCAAACCATCATAACATGCTCACACACATGCACAGGCACGCATGCATATGCACGTATGCGTGCACGCGTGTGCGCACACACACACACAAACACAGCATAAATTTAAAAAAAAATACCAGTCCAGGGGTGCCTGGGTGGCTCAGTGGATTAAAACCTCTGCCTTCAGCTCAGGTCATGATCTCGGGGTCCTGGGATCGAGCCCTGCTTTGGGCTCTCTGCTCAGCAGGGAGCCTGCTTCCTCCTCTCTCTCTGCCTGCCTCTCTGCCTACTTGTGATCTCTCTCTCTCTCTCTGTCAAATAAATAAATAAAATCTCTAAAAAAAATATCAGTCCAGTTGTTTCAGCCTCTCAAAGAAAATCTCCAGATTTTTTTTATTTAGGAAATGGTAGATCAGTTTACATTAGAACTCAAACCCTTTTTTATTTTTTATTTTTTTTTATTAATTTTTATTAACATATAATGTATTATTTGCCCCAGGGTACATGTCTGTGAATCTTCAGGCTTACACATTTCACAGCACTTAATAGCACATACCCTCCCC
>CM053606.1:54832544-54933517 GCA_028646535.1 Procyon lotor
TCATGTGTCTGTTGGCCATTTGGATGTCCTCTTTGCAGAAATGTCTGTTCATATCTTCTGCCCATTTCTTGATTGGATTATTTGTTCTTTGGGTGTCAAACCCTTTTTTAAATAAACTAGTCTAGGTAATGCCATATGCATAAATAGACAAACAAATTCTTAATGTCTGGGCACTGTATCAGGTGGCAGGCTCCCTGCTCATCCTCCCCAACCTGCTAACTATCACCTCCTCTAAGAAACCCTTCCTGGTTCTCCCCCTAACACACAGACAAAAATGTCTCCAGTCTCTCCGTAATGTCCCTCATTGTATCCTCTCACATTAAGTCAATTAAGCGAGGTTACCAGTTATAGCAAACTCAAAAGAAGAAAGGCTTAAACAAAAGATATATTTACTCCTCTCTCATTTAAATGAAATTAGAAAGCAAGACACCCAAAGCTGGAAGCTGGCCTCACTATTACCAAGGATCTAAGTTCAATGGTAAGTCTGCTTTGCTGCCACTCTTTTCTGTCCTCACATGACTTCCACCTTGGTTCCGAGCTGGCCATTCCAGCTCCAGCTTCCACATTCCGGATAGCAGACAAAGAAAAGGAGGCAATAAACGAATGTCCCTCTAGCTCCCAGAAAACATCCCGGACATCACACATAGAACTTATTATCTCCCACTGGCTGTAACTTAATTCCGAGAGCACACTGACCAGTAAATGGAGTTTGCAAAAGAGTATTTTAGTTGAAGGGTAATGTCCCCAACAAAGACTCGAGGTTCTTTTTTGTATGTGTGTGAAAAGGAGGAACAGCTAGACACTAGAAGGCATCTAGCAGTTTCTTCCACTCCTTCTTGTGAAACAGTTACCACACTGGCTCACCTGTCTTCTCAAGCAGATAGCAAGTTCCCTGAAGAAAATAAATAAATAAAATACTGCTCATTCATCTTTCTTTCCCACATTCTCGCCCAGGGCCTGACTGGAGTTACACTCAATAAATGTTTATTAGTAAAGGAGGATTCGAAGCACCTGCAATGTACCAGGCATTTGATAGATGTAGTCTCTAGTTCTTAATTAAAATACAAAGCAAAACCCAATAAATGTGTGCTTAACAAGTACTTGTTTTGGGCACCTGGGTGGCTCTGTGGGTTAAAGCCTCTGCCTTCAGCTCAGGTCATGATGTCAGGGTTCTGGGATTGAGCCCCACATCAAGCTCTCTGCTCAGTGGGGAAACTGCTTCCCCCTCTCTCTCTGCCTGCCTCTCTGCCTACTTGTGATGTCTCTCTCTCTCTCTCCCCGTGTCAAATAAATAAATAAATAAAATATTTTAAAAATAAAAAATAAAAAAAGAACCTGTTTCCATTGCATTTTATAAAAAATAAGAAAAAGGCTCAGAAATATTAAGTAACGTACACAAGATCTCAGATCCTATGAGTAGCAGAGGTTGGAATTGAAGAAATCACTGCCTGACTCCAAAGTTGCACACTTTCTACTGTGAGGGCTCCCCTACCTGCTGCTTCTAGGGTTCTCTCTACCCCTGTCACTAACGTGACAGAGAGGCAATACAAGTTTCTAAATCTCAGTTTAGTGACCTATATCAGGGCCATTCCAGTGGACAAAATGACTGGAAGAACAAAGCATCCTGGGCTCTTTGGGGGGAAAGGGTGATGCATCTCTTTTATTCACCATGAAAAACCTTCCTCATTTGATCTCACATGTTACCAAGACTTCAACCATTCCTTCACACCAAGTCCTACACCAAGGTCCAGCTTATAAGAGCATGTTCTGCCCTGCCTTGATGACTGCTTACTTCCTTTGCATGGAGTTTTGCTCATCCTGGTATCTTGAGATGAGGAGGCACTCAGTACCTGGACCACCAAGACTGATGCTCAGAGTCCATTCTTATCCAGGGTTTCTGCCCCACTTAGAGAGACTCTGATTGCTGTCCTTGGTTCTCACCACTGCTATGGTCACAAAAACATAGATCCTTCCAGTCTCCTATTCTCCATCCTGATAGTGCCTTAAAATAGCTCACTATCTAAAAATCTATTCCCTCAAATCCACTAATTTCATATATTCTATTTCTAATAATATAACACAAATTATCTCCAAGTATATGTAACCACATAATTGTATCTTTATAAACCCTCCAACCAAATGCATTTTATACCCTTATTAATTAAACTAATAAAATTCCCAATAAAATTTCATATTAATCTATATTACATATCACATCACTTTTTTGCCTTTCTAACAGAGAAATTCTTGGATTATATTTAGCATATGACTATACAACTAGAATTCATCAGAGATCAAGATTAGAATGTAAGATCTTTGGAGGAATGGACTCACTGAATGTCTTCAATGTCTATAACCTCTGGCCCTCTCCTTGCCATGCACGATATCAGCTATCGCTTATTCCTCAGATTCGTGTGGAATAGCAGTCTAGTCAGTGAATCAGACCCCAGCTCTGAATGTTCATTGGATGACATTCATCAGCAAATTACAATATTATAAATGTAAACAATGTTAGAGGCTTATGATCAATAATGCAGAATGCTTTTCTTTCTGAAAAGCAATTTGACTTAGGAAAAGAAGGTTTTGTTCATGTGTGGGTCCTACACTTTCTGACCAAGCCAGCTGATAATGAATGAGAGTTTAAGAACATTTTTCTTACCAGAATAGTGAACTGCCCACCCAAAGGTGGACATTTCTCATTTTCCTCAGGAAATGTTCATGGGACCCCGGCCATCTTCTCACTGAAACTTCGATTAGAGCCAGCAAAGGGACAAATCCAAATACCACTGGCAATCCCCTGGGCACAGAGTTGAGGGGCTTTTAAGGACCCAGAATCTGGAATGGGTCTGGAAATCCTAAATTTTGAAAGAATTTGAAACCATAAAAAAAAATTCCATTTTACCTAAATTCAAGAAATAAGTATTGAGTGCCCACTACACACTCAAAACAATACTAGGTACCAGAAACACACAGATGGAAAGACACACTTCACACCCTCAATGGGTTTACAGACTACAGAGGGAGAGAGCTACCCATAATTAGCATTAATACATCTCACCCTGTGCCGTGCATGACAATAAAGGCATAAGAATAATAACAAGAACAAGAATAAAAATATAAATACAAACACAATCACAAGAATGGCTAATATTTGCTGAGTGCTTACTGTGAGCTCTAAATGCATTTTCTCGTTTATTCCTCATGGCAACCTATAAGGTGCGAGTCAGAACTCTCCATTTCGCAAACAAGGAAATGCTATTGAGATGAACAGAACAACAAACTCTGCCTTCAGGCACTGAGAAAGGCTTCATGGAGGAAGTAACATTTGTTGGGATCATCAAATCTGGTTCCTGGTATAGCCCCCAGCAGGCAGCAATGGAACTTCGTAATAAAGTCACTAATAGAAATTACATACTGGGGGATTTCCGATGCAATTGCTAATGGGGAAACTGCCTCTACTAGATGACTAAATATGTTGTTCTGGGTCATTAAAATTGTATTATGCATATGCTGAGGTTGGGATTAGCTAAAACATTATAGAGGGCTGCTAATCTGATCACTAGACCATGTTCAGTAAATTTGTTCAGGGATGAGCCTAACTTAAAAGTATAAAATCCAGCTGTAAATACGGAAATAATTGGACTGCCTGCATCGGTTGATGGGAGTCTGTGGCCAGCTGGAAGCTTCTTAAAAATTTATTTTTCATGAAATATTTCATACATTCAAAAAGTATGTCTAGTGAATAGCCAAGGTATAAAGAATGATTAAGTGAGCATCCATATGCCCAAGCCAACCTAAGAAATAGCAAATTACTAATTCCGGCAAAGCCCCTGATATCCTTCTCCATTAGTTTTTCGTATTTCCTCCCTCCCCACCAACAATTATGGCTTTTTAAAATAATTTAATTCCATATGCAGGTAACCCAGAAATATATGCTAATCATTTTTGTACGTCTGAAATTTACTAAGTAGAATCCCATTCTATGTGTTCTTTCGTGATTTACTTTCTTTACTCCATATAATGATTTTGGTTCTCATCATGTTGAAGTATGAAGCTGCATTCAATCATCTTCACTTCTACATGGTGTACAAATTATTGATCCGGTCTCCTGTCCGTGGACATTTGAATAGACTTGTGTAAACACAGTACGAATATTTTTATACCTTATGCACACGAGCAAGCCTTTCTCTACATATGTATACTCCTAAGAATGAAATTGCTAGTTAATGAGATACATTTTGTTCAAGTTCTAAAAAGAATGTCAAATAATATTCCAAAGTGGTTGTACTGATTTACACTCTCACATTCTCACCAGGTCTAATATGATCCAACTTTGTCAGTCTAATGGGTGTAAGACACAAATTCAGGGTAGTTTTAATTCGGGTTTCTCTGGTTACTAATCAGGAGAATTATTTTCATATATTTACTAGCATCAGGGATACTTGTTCTGTAGAATGTGTTTTTTATGTCTTCTGCCCGTTTTCTTTTAGGTTTTCTTTTTATCTGACTGTCTACTGATATCCATAAAATGTTGTGCTAATATAACTAAATTTATTTCCTTTCCTTTATAGCTTCTATCTTGTGTGAACTGTTCAAACATACTTCCCTGAGGTAAAGATTTTATCCTATATTCTCTGTTAGAAGATTTAAACTTTTTTTCACTTTTAAACTTTTAATTCACCTGAACTAGATTTGTTTGGAATATGCAGCCGGGACCCAATCGGACTTGAAGGATGAGAAATTGTCCCAACACCATTCATCTGTACAGTCCCATCTTCCCCCTAGGACTCTGATGTGAGCTCTGTAAAGTCAGGCTTCTAGATGGGGAGGCTCTTTTCCAGGTTCTTCATTCTGTTTAGCTGATCTTTGTATAGCCATCCAACAAACTAACAGAAAGCTTGATAACAAATCCTTATAGTTGGTAGGTCAAGTTCCCCTACATTTTTCCTTTTTCAAGCTGTTCTTGGCTGTTTAGTTTGCCCTTTCCTCTTTCATATTTAGATGCTATCTATTAAGTTTCATTAAGAATTCAATTGCTATTGAATTAACAAAACAGATCAATTATGAAAATCCTGATCAACTTGTCTAGAAACATGTCATGTCTCCATTTATTTAGGTCTTCTTTAATGTCTTTCAGTAAACTGTGTGCTTTTCCACATAAAAGGCTGACGTCTTTTGTTACATTTCTTCCTTGATATCATATTTTAAATGTGTTTTATAGAAATTAAACAATATTTTATAACTATTGGTTGCACCTCTGTGGCTATGCAGTTGATCTTATATCTAGCAATCTTGTTAAAGTCTCATGATGTGTGTGTATGTGTGTACATGTGCACCCGGGCAATTTCCATGTCATCTCTGAATAATTAGTTTTGTTTATTTCTTTCCATTGGGGCAACTTTTATTTCTTTTTCTTACCTTAATTCAATGGATAGAGCCTCCAGTACAATGTTGAATAAAAGTTATAACAGTTGGCTTCCAAAAAGTGGCATGATTCAACCACCTTCTTGCACAGGAGCCATGCTGTCTTGGACTCACTCCATTGTTAGTGTATGAGCTGCCAGAGTGAGACGTGGCTAAGCTCTGCTCTCCTGGGTGGCGGCTGGCCCCATCTGGGTGGACAGGCAGGGTCCCCAGGAGATGATGGCTAGGGTTGGCTCTGCTTTCTGAGGAGGCACTGTTTCCAAGGCAATGAGTTCCTCCAGTTCCTGAACTGGAATTAGCCCTTGGACCATATCTCCCTCTAGCCCCTCCTCCTTGAATAAAATCTTCATCTTATAAGCAGCCATGCCATTTGTCTGTGTTTTCTCACTTCAAGTACCTTGAGAAGTGAGGCATCATTTCTGCTACCAGGTGAGCCGTAGGAGATCCCAGGCGAAGGGCCCGTCAGTCCTCTAGAGGACCAGATTTGCATTAGGTATGAATACATTTGATTATCTTGCTAGCCCCAGATGTGTCACCTTTATTACCTAAGCAACCAAGTGAATGCGCTTGGGCCTTTCAGCATGCAGTCTCTTGCCTTTCCTTCTAAATCCCTATTAGACAAATTGGAATTTCAGCAGCCAGGGACAGATTTGGGTCCACGCTACTTTTTCCTGGCTTATTAGAGTGAAATTGAGCATTGCAGTTTAAACTCCAGTTGGTATATAATTTATTGCATAAACGGGGACGCTGAGAGTGAAGAGGGTGCTAAGCAGAGAAGATGCCTGAATGCAGGTATAAACTGGGCTCTCCCGAAAAACTCAGACTAGCCACCCACTGTGGCTCTCCTCCTTTCATAAACGCCATTCCTCTCCCCAGCTCCTCTCTCCGACGACGAGTTCTTCTGTCAGGTCTCGTCCTTCACTCACGCGTCTCTCGGATCTACCTGGTGAGGGATCCACCCAGCCACCGTCCAAGCTGCCGGGCCACCGCAAGCTTAAGTACCTCACGAAAGTGATTTGCAAGAAACTCCCACTGACCTCGAATGCTGTGCTCCAAACTTTTGTAGTGCTGCAGATAAGGCTCTAATCTTCTCATCGGTACTTCTCTTTCCCAATTACATTACCCAAATGTCCTGTTCCAGTAGATGGCATACATTACTTAACACACACATACACACACATACCATAAATGATGCATTTGTCCTTCATTGGGGAAATTTGCGATATATAGCTCCCCATCAAGTTGGATGTGTTTTGTGCTTTATTGGTGACACTCAGAGGAAAGTATTTCAGTTCTTTTTCAATGAGCATTTAAGTGGGCTCCCAGCTTATTCGGCCAGCCTGACAGGAATGCTGGGCAGCTGTCTCCGAATGCCTCTGCCACGAGCCAACATCGTTCTGCACCAGAGTTATAACTTATTAATTGGAGCTTAATTGGTCTCAGCTATTACCAGCTAACAGAAAGAGACGACCGTGAAGTGCAGTAGGTATGAACTTGAAAGAGAATGGAGCAGGAACTACTTCAGTTGAAGAACTGGCTCATCTGAAACAGACAATGTAAGCTCCACAAACCGCATTTCCTGATACTTCAAATAGTCTCCTAATGATCTCCAGTCTTATATTTGCATAAGCAACTTAAAAACGTATCTATCAAGAAAGATGGATCTAAAGAGCTGGATTCAAGACCACCAAGTCTACCCTTACAGGTACAGGGAGAAGGAGAAGCTCATAAAATAGCAAACGACAAGAATAATGAACATTTATTTGTTAGGACCAGTTTAGCTAAAGCGACTCCATTTTTTGCCCAGCCAGCCATAACATCGTCAATCATACTGTTGTTTATTAACTTCCATCCAGGAACTACCTGGTATCGGTTCCGGGTATTGGTTCCTAGTATGGGGACCAGAAAACAAAAGCAAGCCAGGCCAGGTGGAGACATCCAATCGGTAAAAAGCACATATGTAACTTTTCTGTTTCTAACCAATAAAGATCAAATTGGCCTTTGCTTGTAGTCTGTGGTTTTTCCCTATAAAAGCTAGGCTGTGAGATTGGCCGGGGTCGTTCTCTCCATAGAGACGGCCCTGACCGGTCAGCACAATTCTCCATGCTTGGCACGGAATAAAGCTTTGCTTGACCTTCGCTTTGTATCAGAATCGTTCCTTTGATCACGGACCCCAACGTGTTGAATTCCCACTATATGCCAAGTTCTTATCCTCTCAAGAGCTAAACAGTTATTATCTCATTTAATCTTCGTGCCCCTGTGATGAAGGTACAATTGTCATCTCCATTTTACAGATGAGAAAACTGAGGAACTTGCTTGAGGTCATACATACAGTGATAGAACTGGGATTTTTTTTTAAAAGATTTTATTTATTTATTTGACATAGACACAGCAAGAAAGGGAACATAAGCAGGGAGAGTGAGAGAGGGTGAAGTAGGTTTTCTGCCAAGCAGGGAGCCCAACACAGGGCTCAATCCCAGGACCCTGGGATCATGACCTGAGCTGAAGGCAGATGCTTAAAAATTGAGCCACCCAGGAACCCCCAGAACTGGGATTTGATTCCAGAGCAGTGCCCTTATACACCAGTATGTAGTACGTCTTGCTGTGTGTATGTGTTAAGTGCCTAACTTCCAAGCTGGCCTTCAGAATCTCTTGCCACCTTTCCCTGCAGATTTACTTGGCATGCCTAAGACATGATTTTACCCATGCTCCAGGACTATAGTAACATATGAACTTATTTACTCATCACACATCGATTCATGCACCAAAAATATATACTGCTACAGCTATTCAAAGAAGGGAGTCTCACTTTCAGACTGTGATAATAAAGGAAATTTCACAGGTGAGGCTACAGCTGACCTATTTCTTCAAAAAGTGAGAACAATAATCTTTCCAAGTTAGAAGAAAGAGAATGTGACAGGAGGCAAGGTTTGGAAAGCATAAGGATTGCTTAGGAAATAAGGTGGTTCAACGTGGACACAGCATAACACACTGTGATAGGAAATTCATTTCGGAAGGTGGGCTGGGCCAGTTCATTGAAGTTATCAGATTAATCCAGACAGCCACACACATCCCACAAAGTGATAGTTCCATGAAGCTGGGAACCGTGACATTCATTTTAGTGACTCCCCTCTCCCATACAGGCCATTGCATGGTGTCTAATTCATTATAGACACTTATAAATATGCTACACCTATAAAGGAATGAAATGTCAGTTTTCCCAAAGCAATATGCCTTTTTAAAAAACATAGATCAAAACCTTAAATGAAAGAAAGTGCATTCAAGTGGCGTAGTGGGGCTCACAAAGAAAATAGAAAAGAATTTAGGGAGCTAGCAGCATCTCGCCAGAATTCCTAAAATTGCACGAACTAATAATAACTAACATTTTTTGCGCTTATGCTATATGCCAGCCAGTGTCCTCAGTGTTATATTTAGCATCTCATTCATCCTCCACAAACCTTATGAATATATACAACTAATATGCCCAGTGTCCTTTTGAGGTATTAGGGGCATTACTAATCTCTGTCACATTAAACTAAAATTAGTGTGTGACCAGAAATTATAGAAGCCTCTAATTTAGGGTTCTCCTAAGTCTGACCACTCCTTGAGGCTTGGAAACATTGGAAACCCCCTGCATGGGCATACACATAGTTAACATCCGCACTCTTTAGGGGAACAAAGAGAATACCATTAGTGTTGTCTTGAATTATCAGGGTTTTCAACAAATGCTATGCTTGCTTTTGAATTACTATTACTTTATTAACTTTATTATTTTTACTTCAATTTTTGTGAGTTAATAATTTAAAAATTAGTAATGACTTTTTGAGGGACCTATAATTTTTCAGGAACTAACATGGAAGGGTTTGAGTTTAGTGTTCTTCTCCAATTTTTTTTTTTTTTACCATAGAGTATTTTTTTACACTAGGAAGTGGGAATGGGTAAGATAAATGAATCAAGGAATCTTTTGCTTCATGTAAGCAGCTATCGAAAAACAAAAACAAAAAAACTAACCTAAAATAAAGCTAAGTAAAATTGTCCACCATTACCCCCTTCTCCCAGAGCTGAAATCTCTAATCATTTACAGCACTCTTTCCCATTGAGCTAAAATGCAGCATCAGAACCCTTCTTAACCTAGTATTCCAGAAAGCATGTGGGCAAAGGAATCAAATCCTATCTGCAATCTAGAGCTATCCTTTAATCTTTGATTGGAAAAAAAATTCTGCAACATAATTACTGGTTGAAGTTAGGCACATTTTTTGTGTTTTGGCAGGCACATTTAGGACTATCTAAAAACAATCACTTTCTTCACTCACATAGCCATGTTTAGGCATCATGCTAAGTAAGGCTGGAGACATTGTCTCCTTTAGTTCTCACAATAACCAAAAGAGGCAAGGACAACTAATCCTACTTTGCGATAATTTCAAGTCTCAGAAGCGAATCATATTTCCAAGCTACCGACTTGACAGCCCCCAGATCCTAACAGCTAATGGGATCTCAGTCCTTGGACAGAGGAAGGAGTCCCTAGAAGAATATTCTAGAAAATTTTCCAATAGCAAATATATAAGTGATCCAGAAGAAATGTGAATGCAGGTGCAATCAATAAAATATATTCATAAAGGATAAGGAAGATGCATAGTGGAAGCTTTTCAAGACAGACAAGGTTAGAGCTGAAATTAAGCTTCTAGATATATTATAGATAAAGAACAGAAGTATTCTGCAGTAGTGTGCATTATGTCAGAGAACGGGACAGATACTTTCACCAGACTTAATCGCCACCACTGGGAGGTGAGTATTATTAGCCCCTTCTACAAAGAAGAAAAACAATAATCAGCGAAATTAAGTTACCTTTCAAAAGTCTCACCCCTAGGGATTCGAAACAAAAGGGGTCGCCTGAATCCAGAGCCCACATTTAGGACCGGCCAAGCTCTGTGACAGACTCAAGAACTTGATGTAAGCAATGTTTTGGATTAAGTATTGAGGAAGAAAACAGAGTTATCCACACATTTGAACACTGTCTTATCCAATAGCTTCTTATTTTAAGCAAACATGTCTCCTCTCTAGTAGGGCAAATTCTTTTCCTTTCTCACCCAAAGTACAGGTGCCATTTACTGCATTGTATTGTCATCCGACAAATCACACTAGGGATTATTTCTGTTCAAGACTTGCCAAGGGAAAATGCAGAAGGAAATGTCACCTTTCCATTTCTCATCTTGAAGACGACGACTTTAAATAAGAACCGAAATTCATGCAGGTAAACCCATCTGTGCTGAGCACAAAAGTACACAGTCTTCAGGTTGAATTATGTCAGCATTTAAGCTTTTCAAGTCAGACGGCCAGCTCTGCCAAATTATTAATGTGTTGGGTATTTTTATTTTCCCTTAGAAAGAGACAATTTGAGAAGGAAGTTCTCACTCTTGCCTCCTTAGAATCTTACATTTAAATCTAGGGTTTCTCAATGGCTCAGATTTTCCTGGCATTTTGAAAAGAGTCTGAGGTTAGAGATTGTACCCTTTTTGCTTCATGTGCTTCATTAAAAATATACTTCCTGTTAATCCACTAATCACTGGGTAGCTCCCAAAATCAGCTATGCTTTCTTATCTTACCCATCCCCATAGGATATTAAAATTGGCTAAACGTCATTGAAATCTCACTTCGCTGATGCTTACAGACATTGCAGGCGCTGATGCTTACAGACATTGCAGGGGAGTGGAAAACCATTATGAGGGTCAGGATTGAGAATCTGTTCATTTTCTGATGGCTCACTTTGCCTAATTAAAAGAAATTGAGGACAGATATCTTTCTCTTGATAAACTATTTCTCTAAATGAGTACAACTTATATTTCAAAGAAATGTTTGTAAATTCCTCCCTTAGCAAGCAAATGAAAAATATAATTAATTTTATATTATTTCAAGACCATATTGTTGGATTTTTATTTTAGTTTTATAGTTAACATAATAAAGACCAGTCTTTTCAGAATTATTTGTCAAGCCTTCCATTTTATGTCATGTATAATAAGGCTTAAAATTAGGAGCTTAAATATAAAAACTAGACTCAAACTTAATTACCCAACTTCTTATCCCCTAAATAAATAAATTAGTTAATTTTTTTTCTTGTCACGAGGAATAATACACGCTTTCTGGAAAAGTTTTGCTAAAAACAAAGTAAAAAATAAAATTTACCCATAGTCTACCATCCAGAGTTAAGCTCTGCTAATATTTTAATGTAGATATTCCTGTCTATCATCTTTTCATTTGCCTTAAAATATAATATATTCATTGGATGTGGGCAAAGGAAACCTAATTAAAGAAATTAATGCAAAAGGGGGAGATTTACAATAAGGATAGTAAGATGTCTCCTTGTATTCACAGGAAGGTCTTAGAAACAGACTAAAACACTGCAGGAAATTAGAAAAATCTGTTCTCTCCATCCTTCATCTCTGTTTCCTCATCCTATGGCAGAAAATGGCAAGGACCAACGTCTTGTGATATTTAAATCTTCTCTATTCCAGTGAGCAGCCAGACTGAGATTGGACATTCTGGGTTATAATCCCAAATCTCCCTGGGAAGGGAATAAGGATTCTTTAAAGAACCCATTCTGGTCCAATTGGTCGTGACGGGGCATGCTTACATTCCATTAACATGGCTGCCTTCGTCCTATCAGGATGTTTGAGTTGAAGAGGGGCAGTAACCAGAGAGAGGAATCACAATAAGCTGGCAAGACAGCCACAGATTTCCGCTAAGAGTAGTCTCAATATTTTTATTTTGCAAAAGTGCAAATAAACCATACATACTGTTTTATAACTGTTCCTCCTCACTTGATACCTATTGGCTAACGTTCCTTTAATGTGTTTCCTTTATTCCCCCTTTATTTTGGTTATCAATTAAACTTTCTCTGCATGTTTATTTCCCTGATATTGTGCTTCCTTCCCAACCTCTCACATTATGGCATACACATACGGAAAATAAAAAACTGGAAGAAATATAAGGGCATCTACAGGACTTGATGCAAAATATATTTTCTTTGTATTATGAAATTATGATTAAAAAGTAAGAAAGTAAAAAAGTAAAATCGAGGAACACATTGAATATTAGATATGTATAAAGCTTCCAAATAAAACACTCTGAAGGTGTTAAATAAAAATTTGAATGTGCATCCAATCTTTTATTTATATCAGATTTTATGCCTGAAATAACTACACAAAATTCCTGATAAAGAATTTGTCATGGTGATATTTTCAAGTTCTTTATAGGCACAATCAATGAGAAACTTTGTTTGCACAAGTTGGTGTTAAAAAAAAATTAAGGTGTTTTTACAATTCTACAAAAACGTTTAAATTACATTTAAAGAAACTTAACAGCTCTTCCTTTTCCTTTTATGTGTTAATGTAATATTCAAATGTATTGTGATGATATGAATGGATTTTGAATCCACTGAATTTTTTTCATACTAAGTATTTCAAAATAGTATATATATCATAGATGTATATATGACAATGCTGTAATTTTCAGGATGAGCCTATATTCTTGGAGAGGCCATCCTGAGGCTAAGTTGCCACTAGAAAGGCACTCCAACGGACAGAAGCTTCAGATATGCGTGAAAACAGGAAACCAGGAAGCCTCCACACTGGACCAGTCTCACTCGGAGTTACCACCACATCCCCCTAACATTATTTTGTCAACCCCAGCTGCTGAAAGGGATATCCAGGTACCACAAGTACCTCCTTGACCTTGCTCTGCACAGTGAGCAGAATGCAAATGAGAGATGACACCCTGCCAGCCTGTGGGGGCTCCCAAGCGCACTATCTGACCATGCCACCCTTCAAGCAGCCCTGGATGAGGCTGCTGTTAAGTCCAACCTTAGCCCAGGCCTGCCCAGCCACACACAGTCAGAGATCATTATCTCACGGCTTGCCTGTAACTCATCCCATCCACATCACTTTGGCGGCAGTTGGGATGCAATGACATGGAAGTGTTATTAACCCTGCTCTACTAGTGCTGTGGTTTTCCAGTTCTGTTCCGTGAGCATGGCCTCAGGCCCTCACTTGATACCTGTGGGTGGAAACGCAGCCCAGGGCTTAGAGCTTTGGGGTTCTGGCTCTGCCCCCACCACAGTAGTGAAGACTACTGTGTCTGTCCTCTGTAGGGGTGTGGGGAGACAGGAGGATTTGAACTGCTAAAAACAAAGAGGATTTCACCTATTATTTCGGTGTCCATCTTTAAAACGTTTAAAAAGCATGTATGATTATTTCTATCAACATCACACAAGTAACAGTATAAAACGCAAGCTCTCATAAAATGTGCAACTCTGCCCCACTTTTACCACGCAGTCTTTGTTAAAATAATCCGGGGTTTTAGATCTCAATCTTTTTAATACACTTTGACATTACATATCTTCTTTTTCCTTTTATTTTTGACATTTGCAGTAACTTTCCTAACTATATTAGCAATAGTAATCTAAATTTAATGCTATTTCATTGGTTCCATCTTCCACTACATTTTCTTTTATAAATCTTTCTGATTTCTAAATGTTTTATTGTGATTAATTTCTTGGTTCACTGGAGCACTTATTCAATATTTTTTTCCAGGAAAGGTACACTGAGAATATGCTTTCTGAAGTCTAGCACTTTAGAGATTGTTTTCTTCTATCTTCCCATATGAAGACTAATGGGGCTGTGGCTAGAACTCTGGAAACACAATATTTTGCCCCTCAAAATTATGTGGACAATGTCCATTGTTTTCTGCCAGTGTCTATTTTAAGAGAATTCTGATGTCAAGTACTTTCCTTTATAATGAATCTGTTTCATTGCATTGAGAAATTATTAAATTAAAAAAAAACTTTGCCCCGATCTATCTAGTCATTTTAATTATTTCAACTCCAAGATTCAGAGTTTTCTTCTTAATTTTTTAATTTTCACTTAAAATTTTTTTCTTTATTTCTTTGATTGTTACTTCCCTCCACTGATTGTATCTTCTCCTAAAAGTATTTCCATTATATGACATCAGCTCGCCTAAATCATGTCACGTGTCTCTTCTCGCACCACTTTTATTCTTTTATCCCTTTCCCTTGGTGTCTTGGGCCAATTTATCAAGTTTGCTACTCATTCACTAATCCCGTTTTCTCCTGTGGTCAATTTGCTATTTCTTTCACCGTGTGAATTCAGGGTTGGTGTTGTTCATCTCCAAGAAATACTTTTTTACTTTCAGACTCTTCCCTTTTCAGGACTGCCTGCTTTTTCCTCACAAATGATTCTTCCTCCCATAATTCATAGGGCAGCACTTGCCCTGGTCCATTTTCACGCTCACTGTCTTTGAGCTAATGTTCCTTCTTCCCACACATCCAGCAAGTATTCTCTGTTTGTTCAGCCTTGAGAGGTCAGGCAGATTTTGCCACGGAGAATATGGGTCCCTCATCAAATATTTCAGGCTTAAATAGAAAAGGAGAGCATTTAGATTTGGTGCAGTTCTGCTTGGCGCGATGAGGAGTCTGGCTGGTCCCCAGGGAAACTGGAGGAAGCTGCAGCCCCAGGTTCAGCACGTCTGGGAGACTCTTCCCTGGGCTAGTGGTTCTCTTCCATGTGTTTCATGGCAGCCAGGAAGTCAGCTGGGGCTCTGGCACCCCTTCTCTAACCGGCACAATAAGCCTGCACGACGTATCATCTGATCCTCTTACAAACTGAGTGAGTACTGTGAGGACACTGGTTTCCTCATCTCTAGGCAGAGAGGCTGATACTCCCTCCTGGCCGTGTTGTAAGGGTTGGATGTAGATCTATCTCTCTCTTTCTCTCTCTATCTGTCACACACACACACACACACACACACACACACACACACACACTCACCTGTAGTGTCACCTACCCCTGCTGGGTAAGTCAGAGATTATTGTACCCTTCCACCTCATCTCCTCCTCTCTATCCACACATGGGATCTCCCTCCCCGCCCAGCAGTTTCAAAGCTGGACAGCTTTTCCCCCAGTCTGGACTTGCCATCTTTTCCAATTATGTTAATATGCTCTTTTCAGTGGGAATTTGGAAGCAGGAGTAAGTTTTTACCCCAATTCAAAAGTACCTGGCACAGAGTCAGTTCTTAATTTAGATTTGTTGAATAAAAAGGCTATCCGAAGCATCAACTCTCCACTCAGTTCTAAAACTTTGCTGTTTATAAGTGTGAGGAAGTGACCTAATGTCACCTCTAGAATGTCAAGGCCTACTAAAAACAGTTTTATCACAGCTGGCAGCAGCTGACGCCAATCAAAGTCCAATTAGTCAATGAGAATGTCAGAGAATGATTTTAGACTCCGTTAGGGCTGGGAGTTGGAAAGGCAATCGGTCAGTTGTATTAGACAAGAGACTGGGAAATTTACTGAAGAGTTTTTAAAAGACTGGGAACACCTAAATGAACATATCCTAATCAAAGTTAGACTGAGCAGCTAAAATCTGTTCAAAGGCTTTTAGAGCTTCAGCACTGAGCTAATTTTAATCACCATCTTTAGATAAGAGAGAAAAAAGCAGGTCCCTTTGGTACATTTAGAAATTCTACATGAGGTTTGAGACTGAGAGCCAAGAGGTAGAAAACTGTGTCTAAATCTTTCCCTCTCACACCAAGATTCCAGAGGTCCAAATAGCCCTCTACATCATGACACCAGCAGCCTTTTGCAGTTTCTGGAATAAGTTCAAAAGAATATTGAATTTGGAAAATAGAATGGAATTCATTTTGGAGCAACCAAATTAATCCTTCTTTAATGAATAAAAGCATCGTACTTCCAAGATAAAAACAATCTCAAAATGGCAAGAGTCGAACTATATAAACAAGCTAAGAGGATTTCAAGTACGAGAAAATAAAAACAAAAATTCAGACCAGCATGAGGTCCCATCCCAATGGATTTGGTTATACGTGGTACAAAGAGAAATTAGTCAGATAAGTTCAAAGCCATGGTTGTCCATGACAATTTGCCAAGCAATGCCCAAGTACAGGCTGCATCCTAAAGAAAATGAAGCTACCCCACCCCACCCTAAATGAAAGCACTGAATTCTTTTATGGTGAGCCACTAAGATTTGGGGATTTATTTATTACTGCATTACAGCCCAGCTATAATCAGTTAGCTTTCACTAAGTTATGCTGTGAAAACAAACAACCTCAAAATATCAGCAGCTTAGAACACTACCTAATCGTGTTCTAACATTAGATATGGTTGTAGAAGGGCTGTGTCTCTGATTTGTGAGTCTTCTTCACTCAGGGTGAAGAAGAAGCCCCTATCTGGAGCACTGTTGTTCTCACGGCAGAGCAAGAAAGCTGGAGGAACCATATGATGGCTTTTACACCTCCTGTTTGGAAGTAGCACATAACATTTCTGTCCCCATTTCATTGCTCACAGCAAGTCACATGGCTAAGCCTTACTACAGTGAAGCAGAGAACCATAATCCCCTCACAGGGAGGGCTAGCAAATAATTGGGGGCAATAGGTCAAGAAGATGGAGATCCATGTCATGTATTTGGGAAAACCATCTCCTGAGGTACAATGGGGGGCAGATAATGTGTCTCCTGAGCAGGCATCTTTAGAAGAAGAGGTAGGAAAATTGCAATTTAGTTCTATGTTGTTATTATTGGCTGTGCTTAGCAATATTGTTAAGACAGTATTTCAGGAAAAAACTGGGCAATTTCAAGTACAAAAGAAGTAGGGAGTCTTGAAATTGTGGGATCTTGCAAGACTGAAAAAACTGACTGCTTCCAGACCCCACACGGTGAAAGATGAGATGGAAAAAACAAACTCAAGAGACAAATGAGCTAAACAGGAACATTGGTCTTTGGAGCAGAAGTGCCTACTCACTCTGGTCCATCTATTCATCCAACTCTGGCCAGTTAGATGAAAGATAAACTTCTACCGCATTTGAGCTCATATGTTTTGGGCTCTCTTTGCTCTAAGCAGCTCAGCTTCTACCCTAACATACAACTATAAAGTCACTAAGTACTACTCCTTCCAAGACTGAGCTGTAGAGTTGATGCCTAGGAGGCCAGAACAATTGTCCAGACTTGTTTGACTATCGCGTAACTTCTAACTTAACCTTGAGTGACTTCTTGTTCACTGAGTCCTTATAATTACCAAAAAAGGTGATCCAACCTAATTTGTTTCCCTACTGTTATGAAGTGTTACTGTTGGGAAAATACCAAAGAATTCAAAGGGCTTTAGGCAATTATCATCTGGCATAGAATTTATGTTGAATTTAAAGACAAATGAAAATGCAGTGTCAAATTTAGGTACCAACATACTTTTCCTCCCAATTTAGTTCAGCCCCTTAAACATTTATTGCAAACCAGAGATTGAGAGATTCCCAGTTTTCACCCTCAAGAATGTTACAATTGGTTAAGAGAAATGTGTCAACGTGCATAAAGTTGGGAGATAGTGCAATAAATCCTATTGCAGACAAAAGTAAGCAGGGTGCTGTGGGAGCACGGATGTGAGATGCCTACCTCGGTGGACTAGACTTACTCAGCAGGGAGAAGTCAAGATCACTCACACTGTAGAGTAACTAACATTCCTCTCCCACTGCATTAGTGTAGATTAAAAGCCAGTCATGGTGGAGGTGATGGGGAAGGCAGGGTTTATCTTCCTTTTGGCTCTGCATGAGCCTACTGGGGGGCGGACGGGGGGTGGACGGGGGGACAGTATGAGAATAGGAAATGGTGAGGGTGCTGTTTCTTCTAGGTGCAGGCTGTTTTCAGAAAAATAAGAGAAGCAATGTCCAGTTAAGACTGGTCTGTTTCTTTAGTGGATTATCTAAATAATTCAGCAACATATTTGCTTGCTTGATACAGGGGATTCAGTTAAAAAAAGGGGCCAACCAGCATTTTATGCAATATTTGTAAGAATTTGGAAATGAATTACTAAATTGGTTTGGATCTCAAGAGTGATTCAAATAAAAGTTAAAAAAAACAAAACCCACAAGCCTTCCATCAGTATTTACGCATGTTAAATGAAAACACACGCAAGGAAATGAAAACTAAGTTGGGAACTTGGTGTCATCAGCACAACCCCACCTTAACAGCTCAGATCCCAAAAATAAGATGCCTGTAACAGCTTAACCCTTCCCTAGGCATTACACGGGCCCCTAGAATCTGCAATAAGCTACGTAGTAGGATCATTTTTACTCACACTCTGCTGTTGACTGTTTTCGCTCTGTGCCCTCAAGTCTACAAAGGCCGTCCTCCCTAAGCCCTTTGTATGCCACACACCCCTTGGCTATATGTTCCTCTTTCCTCTGAAACCTCCGCACTGTGGCCAGAATAATCCCTCCAAAATACAAATCTCATCATGTCACTCCTCTACTTAGTTCCCTTCAGTGACTTCTCACAGCCCAAGACTGTGGCTCTTGGTGGCTTCCCACTGCCACACACAGGACAAATGTCATTCAGAGGCAAGAACCCACCCATTGCCGACCAACCCTCCTCCCTACATTTTGTAGAGAAGCAAAGCAAATACCATCCCAAATATTTGTCAAGGAGACCTTGTGTTATTAGCTAAATATCTTATTTCATTAGAAAAAAAAGCTGAAGACTGCCAATCTATTTTTTCTATTTTGTTGTTGTTGTTGCCAATCTTTATTTTTATTATTTTTTTATTTTTGTGTGTCCAATCTTAATTTTAAGCAGAGCCCCAAGATTCTTCCTACTTGAGGGCCTTTGGATCTTCCCAGATATTCCCGTGGTTTGCTCTCACTTCTTCCGGCTTCTGTTCCGCTGCCACCATTTATGGAGAACTCTGCTGACCCCCAATCAATGCTATCTATCCTTTTCCCACTCTTCATTGCATTTTCTTCATTTCTTCTTCACTGCACTTATCACTCCCTATGATTTAATAATGTATTTATTTGTTTTTCCTTTCTTTACTTTGCTCTCTTCATTAGGGGAATATAAGATTTCTGAGGGCAAGATCCTTCTGGTTTACTGCTATCTTCCCAGTAACTACAAGAATGAACTACATACTCATTGAATGAATGAATGTCAATGCACTACTCAGTACCTCCTAAGGTGGAATTATTTTTTTTAATAAATCTCCTTCAATTTTTTTTTTTTGAGAGAAAGTAGGAGTGGGAGTAGAGGAGTGGCAGAGAGAGAGGGAGAGAAAATCTTAAGCAGGTTCTATATCCACTGTGAAACCCAACATGGGGCTTGGTCTCAAGACTATGAGATCATGACCTAACCGGAAACAAAGAGTAGGATGCTTAACCAACTGAGCCACCCAGGCGTCCCAGGGTAGAATTACTTTTATACTCATTTTTCAAAAAAGATTTTATTTATTTATTTGACAGAGAGGACAGAAATCACAAGTAGGCAGAGAGGCAGGCAGAGAGAGAGGGGGAAGCAGGCTCCCTGCTGAGCAGAGAGCCCGATGCGGGGCTCAATCCCAGGACCTTGAGATCATCACCTGAGCAGAAGGCAGAGGCTTTAACCTTTAACCTTTAACTGAGCCACCCAGGTGCCCCAATGTACTCAATTTTTTTTTATTAAAGTACATCAGGCTCTGCACTCAGCATGGAGTCTGCTTAAGACTCTTTCTCCCTCTCCCTCTGCCCCTCCCCGTTCTCTCTCTTTCTGTCTCTCTCTCTCTAAAATAAATATATCTTTAAAGTGCAACATACATTCATTCATACGAGCACACTTACATATTCTAAATATACAACATATAAAGTTTCATAAACAGAACACGTTTGTGTAACCAGCACCCAGGTCCAAAAACATTAACCAATGCCTTCAAAGCCAAATCATACTTTCTTTCAGTCACGAACCTGTACCAAAAAGTCATTATATCTTGGCTTTTCAGCATAACTTAGTTTTGTCTGTTTTTGAACATTATTTAAATGGAATCATAAGTGGCCTCTTTCATCTGACTTCTTTTATGCAGTGTGATCTCTGTGAGATTCGCACATATTGTTGTTTGTGGCTGTAGCTTGTTCATTCCCACTGCCAGATGGTTTTCTACAGTATTAACAGGACATAATTTCTTTATCATCGTAGTGTGTTGTTGATGGCTGTGTGGGCAGTTTTCCAAGTAAGGACTATGGACATTCCAGGACATGTCTGTGGTGTACATAAACCCACACTTGCACTGACTTTGTACTCAGAGTGCCAGGTCAAAGGGTTTGCTAGACATTTGTGCTTAATAGACACAACCCGTTTTCCCAAGCATTTGTACCAACCTATACTCTCACCAGTGGTGTAGGAGAGTTCTGGATTCTTTTGAGACACTTGTAATTTCAATGATTCTATATTCGTTCCCTAAATATTTCTGGTTGTTTTTGAGAGAGCCTTGTTTTTTGCTTTTTTTTTTTTAATTTCTTTGATTCTTCACACATAGGTATGTTCTATTCTATATCAGATAATCCAAATCTCTGCAGCTTCCTGAGTCCAAATCTTTGATTGGTTGTGTCTGCTGATTTTCAAACATATGGCTTGTTTTCTAATATCTCTGGTAAGTTTCACTTTTTTGGTTTTTTTTAATCACGAGCTCATATTTGCCTGAACCTAATCTTGGGGAATTTAAGGAGCCTAAGTTTAAGATGGCTTTCTCCGTCTTCAAATTTGCAAAAGCTTCAGATGCCAGAACCAGTTTAATTTAATGTGTTGGCTTGATATTTGCCTGGCCACAGAGGTAGTATAAATTTAAACCCGAGACACCACACAGGAGTAGATCTATGGTAGCAAATTCTCAGGAGATACTTTTGTTTTTCTGCTTGGCAGGAATAGCCTGTTTCACTGTCAATTTCTAGCCCCACTTTTCAGTGAGCGTGTGGCTCCTTACAGTGTCCCACATGCATGTGGGATTGACCTGTTCCACTGCCCACACTGCACAGGCCTGAGGCCAGTATTCCTCATCTTCGTATGTGACAGCAATCTTCAATGCTCTGTTTTACTGGGAACTGAATTTCTCTCCCTTCCCGAGCCCAGGCCAGCCCAGCTTCCTGTGTATGCTTACCCCTCTGGTTTCAGTTTCACCTGACTGTGATTTTTACTTTTATTTTATTTATTATGTTTGAGGGAGTTACTGGCCTTTGAAAATTTCTCTTATTTTCTTGCATATTTAGTAATGCATTTAAAGCTTTTCTTTGTTGTTTGATTTTAATTTATCTACCACCTAGGTGTTTATCAGTGGGAGAGCTTTTTTTCAAAATATGTAATCTGCCATTATCCCAAAAGCCTAAGTCTATGCTTGATTTCTTAACTTAAAAAAAGAAGCATTTCTTCTTCGTATTCCCTCTCCTCTCCTTCTTTTCCTTTCCCTTGGCGAGGCAGCATGAAGCAGGTTATAGAGGCTTGGGGCTGAAAGGCAGCAGGGTCAAGGAAGTGACTACAGGTTGGGGGACCGAGGAGGCAGTGGTATGGAGGAGGTGACAGTGGGACCAAGAAGGCAGCAATAAGGCTAAGGAGGCAGTAGTGAGGTTCAGGCCAAAGAGATAGCATCATCTAAACAATGGTAACCTGCACCAGGATTGAATAAACCCATATATTAAAAAAATGGAAACCATGCTCCTCAATGTCAGAAAAAGGATTAAAAATATAGAAGAGGGGAAAACTAGAAAGATCTCTATGGTGCTGGATTGGAATTGGAGGTATCGGTGTGAACTCATGGTTTTTTAATAGGTATATAAATAAAAGCCAATGTAACTGTATATATAAATATATAATTTATAAAAGATATGTTTATATCTTAGTTCTGTGCACTGACCCAGTATAAATAAGCACAACACATACAAGAATTTTGGTCTCTAAATACCATTCTACATTAGAAGGAGCCAGGTCTCCTTAGGAAAGTAACTAATTCCAAGGGTGAGTCAGAGAAAATAGGAGCCAAACCTGAAATACCTTATTTGGCTAGAATTTAAGGAATGCTCAAAAAAAGGACAAAGATATGTCAAAGCAACAGAAAGGTCAACAAGTAGAAGAGACTTCTACTGGTTCAATCTCAGATGTTATATGTATCAAAATAAATACTCATTAAAATCTGTATTGAACAAAATAAAAATCCCTGAGTCCACACCGATATATATGAATGAATGGAGAAGAGTAAGTTCTCCTTTATAAAAGAAATTCAGCTAATAAAGATAGATGAATGATGGAAATAGAAAACACCTGCTGGCAATCAGTATACTGGCAATTGACTTGGGCAGAGTTGTCTTGAAAGCAGGGCCAGTGGATGATGGTTTGATGAGGAACAAGATAAATACTTACCAATTACCAAAGGAAAAAGGGTAACTTTGCAGTAGAGAAACCTGGAAGCCAACATCATGGCAAAATGGCTAAGGCTGACATCAACAGTAATGAGTCAGTTCAACAATATGTGTTTCTGACATGATAAGCCACCAAGAACGCAGCTTTATTCTGCAAAGAGTGCATGTTCGAGCCTGGCCATGAGGAAACACCAAATGGACCTAGACCATGGGGCATACTAACACTGCATTGTCCAGTATGATAGCCAGTTGGCCATATGTGGCTATTGAGCCCTCGGTCCCAATTGAGATATGCTGTACATACACTAGATTGCAAAAACTTTGTATGGAAAAAGAATGTAAATATACAATTTTTATACTGGTTACATTTTTAAATGATAACATTTTGAATACAATGGATTAAATAAGCATATTGTTACTATTAATTTCACCTGATTTTTATTTTTTCTTATGTGACGACTAGGAAAGTATAAAATACATGCATGGTTCAGGACACTAGGCTGGCTCAGTTTGTAGATCATGTGTCTCTTCTTGTTTTTTTTCCCCAAAGTTTTGTTTGTTTGTTTGTTTGTTTGTTTGTTTGTTTAGAGAGCATGAGCAAGCAGGGGAGGAGCAGAGGGAGAGGGAGAGAGGATACCAAGCAGACTCTGTGCTGAGTGTGGAGCTCAATGCAGGGCTCAAACCCCTGATCCTGAGATCATGATTGGAGCCACAACCAAGAGTCAGGAGCTTAACTGACTGCCCCACCCATGTGCCCTGAGCATGCATCTCTTAATATCAGGTTGTGAGTTTTGCTCCACATTGGGCATAGAGTTCACTTAAAAAATAGATAGATGATAGATAGATAGATAGATAGATAGATAGATAGATAGATAGATAGATAGATAGACAGACAGACATATATATACATATATATGGGTCATGTATTGAGGAATGTATTGAGCAATACTGTCCTATAGAATGAAAGGCCTGCACTGTTTAAAATTACCATGGATGAAGAACTATTCCAAATTGAAGTAGACTAAAGAGATAGCACAATTAAGTACATTGTCTGGGTCCATCCATTTTCCTTAAGACCAGATCCAAGCATGCATTCTTTGTAAGACTACCACAGAAATACATATGAAAAGCAATATCTAGAGTTGGTGTATATATACATACATACATACACACGCACATGAGGAGATAGAGTATATGTGGTAAAATATTAACAATTGGGAAGTCTCAGTGGAGGAAATACAGGAATTTTTTTGTTCTCTTCCATTAACTTTTGTGTTAACTTTGAATTTTTTAGATATAAATAATAAATATGCTTATGAGTAAAATGAAGAAGTAATGATAGAACTACAAGTCCCCAACACCACAGCAATGCATCACCTCTATAGTCATCAATGTCACATCAGGACGGTGGCTCATGATTCTCTGTGACTGAGACAATTCATGATGATTTGTATACAACTCTTGAGCAGCAGTGAAAATTCCACTACGTTCTCTCCCATTCAAGAAAACAAATGAGAATGCAAGAAGACAAGATGGATTTACAGAAAGTACAGCCTTAAATCTACTCTATAAAAGAAGCAATGTACCTATAAATCTTGACATTTCAAGTGATACCAGTATCAAATTGCACATGATGGGCGAGTGTGTTAATCACTCTACAGGTGAGAACTTTTGGCTTAGACCAGTTATTCCCTGCCATTTCAATGGTAAGACCTCTCATATTTTAAAGTTTTTCACAGAGTATCACAATAGTAATTCCATCGATGTTTATTTAATCTACAAATGAGGTTGGGTTACATATGGATTCTCACTGACTTTGAGTTTTAGACTACACATACCCTAGAGATCCATAGCCCATATATTGGGAATCACCAGGTAGATAAAAACCCCTTCGGGATTAATTTTATACTAACTGTTCTGAGCTACTTGAGGTTATCCAGGCTCATCATGCTATATGAGACCATCTTACTTGGCTCACATCTTCCTTATGTCAGGAGTAACTATCTTTCCCCTTCCTACCTTCTTTAAAAGGTTTTCTATTCTGACTTAGGGCTATTAGATTCCAAGAGTCTAACACAAGACAAAATGAATTTGTTAGAGAATTAAGGATGGTGCACAAGATGGGAGGAATGTTAAAAGAATCAGATATAGAAGGGGCAGGAACCAAGACAGCTCCAGAGATTCCGGTGGAAGGAACCAATCACAGGTGCTCCTACCATGGGGAAAAGTCCACTTCAATCAGATTTTGTTTCCATCTTTGGATCATTCTGCTCAAGCTCTCATGTCCTAGGAAGAAAACTCCTATTGACCAAGGATATGTGTACTTGGTCATGAACTCACTTATTGGCAAAGAAGGACAGGGCCCCTTGACTGAGAATGCCATTTAATGACATGAATGAAAGAGAGGTAATTTCCCCAGAAAAATAAAACAAAACAAACAGACAAAAACCCTGAGGAAAATAGATTATGGGCAGCAACAAAACTAACAAAACTTACTTCTATACTCTTGAAGACTTAATTCAAGCAATACATTTATCAGGTAAAATAATGAAACCATATCAAACCAAAAATATAATCATGGCTTCTCCCACAAAAAGAAGACTATGCCAATGCAATGTAATGTGATTGTATTGACTCCTGTCCTCCACTCGGCTCTTATTCCAAAATTGGGCTGGGCTAAAATTCTTGTCTTCTTGAGACGGCCTAGGAAAGGTTTAAGTTAGGGAGTAACGGCCTTATAATCATTTGGGACTTTCCTATCTCTGTGTATAGGACATATTCTGTTTGTAATAGTTGTACTATTTTCTAACTCATAATTGAAAATATTTCCTTTCCTTTTACATAATGACTGAAAGACCAACTCTAGATATTGCTTTTCACCAATATCATAACAAACATTTTTTTTTTTAGTTTTAGGCTCCAATTTTTATGTCAAGATGAGATTTTACTATGTATACCCGTTCATAAATATATGTATACATGTATGCATATAGGTATTCATTCATCTATCTATCTATCTATCTATCTATCTATCTATCCATATCTCTATAGAGTAGCAAGGAAGGAAATACATCTCAAAGCTACACACTCTGTATTCCTTTTCCTTGAACCATCAACTTGTATACTGGGGTTCTTTGCCAAGTTCATTGACACAGGCTTTCTTAAGAGATTTGAGCCATTAGCAGACCTGCCAATATGGGATTGTGACAGTCTTCCCTTAAGATTCCATGGGGCAAGAGTGCTTGGGTGGCTCAGTTGGTTAAGTGTCTGCCATCAGCTCAGGTCATGATCCCTGAGCTCTGGGATCAAGCCCCAATCAGGCTCCCCGCTCAGCAGGGGGCCTATTTCTCCCTCTCTCCTCTCATGCTCTCTTTCTTGCTATCTCTCTCTCAAACAAATAAAATCTTAAAAAGAAAAGAAAAGATTTCGTGGGACACCTACCATTTCCATCATTACCTCTCACTACTCTACATAGCAACCCTTCTTTGCCTTGCTACCCTGGGTTAACCAGCCCAACTGAAATACAACACCATTTAGAGTACTTGCCTCATGGCATGAAAAGTTTGAAAAGACAAGGTAGTATTGGCAGTTTTCATTTCATGGGAACAATTATATCTCCTGGTAAGAAACAGAACCCAGAATCATAAGCACAAATGTGGCTAGGAGGCCCGAGATATAATAATACAAGGCACCACTCCACTCTAGCTGTTAGTTTTGAAATCTGTATCTTGGTCACAGTAAGTAAGAGGAGAAAAACAGCCCATATATTGATCTCTGACTTAAAGCAACCTATAGGTTAGCACACTAACTTTATAGGATTTTGGCTTCAACCAAGAACAGTAGTTACTTCAATATTCCGTTCCTTCACCATACAAGAGTTGCAACTTCTTTTTTTTTTTTTTTTTAAGAGTTGCAACTTCTGAGGGTTGAGGAATACGATAGCACCAGTGATTTCCACAAGCACCATCTCATTGCCCTTTATTTTGTTGTGAAGTGCACCTGTTCATCCAGTGCTGCATAGACCATCATAATCCTACATAAGGCATTAGTTTGCTGGCAGAGGCATGATGGGTGAGGAAACCAAATATTTTGAATCCTATGATATAAATATTCTTAATTTTTCCATTTTATATATAAGAAAACTGAAGTAGAAGTTAAATAATTTGCTCAAAGTCATATAGTAGTGAGACAGGAGTCACACCCACCCACTGTCAGGATGATCTTAACCAGTAGGCCTCTCTTTGGAGAAGTTAAGTGACTCAACCAGTGAACTAAGCAGGACCCTGGTCCTTTAATTACTGCCTTATCACTCTACACTCTCTGCTATACTACCTGCCTGCTTGGAGGGTGCTGGAAAGAGAATACCAAGGATTTATAATCCATAGGAAAGAAAGAGTAAACATTCTTTACATCACCATTGAAAGTACTAAACATATCATGCTGTTTATCTTACAAAGATGAGATGTGAAACCTCATTAATTTTTTTATTAACAGATAATGTATTATTTGCCCCAGGGTACATGTCTGTGAATCGTAGGGCTTACACATTTCACAGCACTTACCATAGCACATACCCTCCCCAATGTCCATAACCCAGCCACCCCATCCCTACCCCCCACCTCCCAGCCACCCTTAGTTCGTTCCATGAGTCTAGGAGTCCCTTATGGTTTGTCTCCCTCCCCATCCCCTCCTGTTTCATTTCTCTCCCCCACCCCACCCCCACAAATCCCCCCCCTTGCCTCTCAAATTCTTCATATCAGAGAGATCATGTGATAATTGTCTTTCTCTGACTGACTTATTTCGCTTAGCATAATACCCTCCAGTTCCATCCACATCGTTGCAAAAGGCCAGATTTTGTTTCTCTTAATGGCTGCATAGTATTCCATTGTATATATATACCACATCTTCTTTATCCATTCATCTGTTGATGGGCATCTAAGGTCTTTCCATAGTTTGGCTATTGTGGACATTGCTGCAATAAACATTCGGGTGCACATGCCCCTTTGGATCACGACGTTTGAAACCTCATTAATTTTTAAGTAGCACAGATTTAGTAGCATTCTTACCAAACAGAAGTAAATTTGAAATTACTGTCCCCCTCCTACATAAAACCTGTCAGTTATTCCTCACTACTTCTCAAAAAACGTCTGAATTCTGTAGCCAGGCAAACTTCATGAACTGGCTCCTGCCTACAGCACCCCCGAAACCCATTGCTCATATTGCATCCTCCTTCCAGACTCCAAACACACCGAACTAAAAACATGCTAACCATGTCCTTGGGCATTTTCATAAGCTGAACCTTCTGACCAGAAAGTTCATCTCTTCTTGGTTTCAGTCTGTTTTCCTAGCTGCTCTGGCCCCACATAGTTGTATTACCCAAGTTTTTTCTTTTTGTTTTTTAAGTTTTGATGCTTTAATATCTGAGGACTTGCTTATCCTGGAAGACTGCCCCTATAAGGATCAGCTAATTCCTATAGAGCTAACAACTAGCCTGGGAACATGCCTTTTACAGGTGAAAGGCAATCCAGAGTCCATACTCCCACTGCTTTCTTTATTAGCAACCATCTATCTGCCCTAATCACCCCAGGACCAGGTACCAGATAACAAGGGAGAGCCCTTATGTCCCAGAGTCCATTGAAATCGCTCAACTAGCCAATCCTAAACTTGCGTACCCTGCCTTGCTCAACCACTGGAAAGGTTCTCGCCTACCTCTCCCCAACTTCTGACCAACTCTAGTTCTTTCCCATGGGGCCTTCTGTGATATGGCATACCTCCTTCTTTGGGATCTCTGAGTATAACAAAATATCTTGCAATGGCAATCATTCCCTGGTTGGTTGGCCTCATTATACTTAAAATATTACCATATTTTAAAATTGGTAAGTTGATCGTTGCTCCTTTTTTGCTACTGCAATTCCACAGATGTGCTGCTATTATGGCACTTTCCATCCACCACACTAATCCTTTATTGAAGTATCTCTACCAGCAGCCTATGAGCTTCCTGAGAAATTTCCATCTTTATATTATCAGCATCTAGCATACTGCATGTCACAGTGTAGGTTCTCAATAAATGCTTAATAAGTGAAGCAGTTAATGAATTAATTAGTCCTAGAAGCCACTGCATATCAAGTCACTTAGATTCCAATCTTACCACTTTTCAATTAGCCTTTCCACTTATGGCATATATAAATCCAGGCACCAAATTTTATATATGGAATATTAAGATTCAGCTCACTGGTACATATGACCACTGAATACAAGCATGAAACAATGCCAACCACAGTAGCAAATGTCCAAGTTGGAAAAAAAAAGTTTTACAACTATGAAATATTATTATTAGGTACAAAAATGTGTGTGAAAGAAGTTCTGAGCAAAAGTGCAGAATGGAGCTTTATTGCTTCAATTTTATACCATTCGTCCCAACCCCATGAATCTGAGGGTTCATAAATTCTATTTGATGATAACTTACAACAGGAAGAAGTGATCTCCATATATTTAAGCACTGATGTATAACAATGCATAAATTGTAAATGATCTCACGGTATATAATTCCAGCTACCGTGTTTTTAAAAGAGGAAGGGAAATTAGATGTCTCCGGTGGCCTCCTATGTGACAGGGCCTGTGCCAGGCCCAAATGAGTTTCAAAGGTTAAGACTCATGATGATCTTGCAAGTTAGGCACTGTGGTAGCCCTGTCTCTTCGGAGACATTGTATGGAAGGAAATCTCAGCCTTCTATCAGACTTGAAAAGGGAAATAAATTCACATGAGGAATTAGCCCTGGTTGGTAGGGGATGGAAAGGAGGTGCTGAAAATAGAGACTCAAACAACACCTGTCTCTACAGAGAGACAGGATAGAAACATTCCAGGACATACATGGTTATGTGGGAACAGACACCAGTATCTGAGTTGAGATGGAGGAACAAAAAAGTGGTCATCCCTGTACACAGGGAATGGACAGGCAGGGGCTCCTACAGGGGCCAAGCGAAGGGAGGAGGAGGAGGAAGAACCATAGATAGCTGGTTTTCTACTTCAGTACCTTCAGCCCAAGAAGTAAGCCCTGAAGACCAAAGCCATGTCCGATACATATTTTGTATCTGACATATCTGTCAGTATTTGCTGAATGAGTATCTTTTCAAAAAGTTTAGGTTGTTGGGGTGCCTGGGTGGATCAGTCCATTAAGCATCTGCCTTTGGCTCAGATCACCATCCCAGGGTCCTGGGATCAAGCCTTACATTGGGCTTCCTGCTAATCAGGGGAGCCTGCTTCTCCCTCTCCCTCTGCCTGCTGCCCCCCCACCTTGTGCTCTCTCATGCATGCTCTCTCTCTCTCTCAAATAAATAAGATCTTAAAAAAACACACACACAAAACCATTTAGGTTGTCATTTAAGTGCAAATTTCAATGCAAAATCATCTGTTTGTGCCACTGACATATCCTTGTTAGGATTTCATAAAAAAAAGGCCAGAACACCTGTTGTCACAGCTCTCATCTGTCATCTTTGGAGGTGCGGTGGTTTATTATCTGAGCAACAACAGGAGTGGTAGTTACTTCTGAAGTATCCAATAGGGCCATATAAGGCAAGACAAACAAAACATGTGTAGGTATCCATCAGCTTGTTTTCATTTTTTATTCATGTTTGTTTTTCTCTACCAGTGTTAGGAAAGCCAGTGGTTTCCTAGTTAGGCTTGTTTTCTGATGAGGTGCCTCCCTGGCCGCCTCAGGGAGGAAGAAGAGCTCTGGGCTCCCCACCTCTATGTCAGCGGGGACAGTGCCAATTTTAATTCATATAGTGAGCCTCCAGGTAAGAGACTATTGAACGACAACAATGAACAACAGAGCTGGGTTTTTAACAATTTCATTGTACATGAGGATCCAAATATTGATACTGTCACTGGGTAACTGGATCTTAGGTAAGCATGATACTGTGTCTATCCATACCTCAGTAAAAGGATATAACAAGAGTATATAACTGAAAGTTGTTAGGAGGATTAAGTAGATGGAAAATGCTAGATGAATGTTAGGTGCTGTCATCATTACCTCATTTAAATCCTCAAAATCGAGATGCCTGAGTGGCTCAGTTGGTTAAGCATCAGCCTTCAGCTCAGGTCATGATCCCAGGGTCCTGGGATCGAGCCCCACAATGGGCTCCTTGCTCAGCAGGGAGTCTGCTTCTCCCTCTCCCTCTGCTTGCTGCTCCCCCTGCTTGTGCTCTCTCTCTCTGTCTCTCTCTCATTTAAATCCTCAAAATTGGGCCCCCTGGGTGGCTCAGTTGATTAGGCGTCAGCCTTCAGCTCAGGTCATGTCCAGGTCATGGGATTGAGTCCTGCATTGGGCTCCTTGCTCAGCGGGGAGTCTGCTTCTCCCTCTCCCTCTGCTTGCTGCTCCCCCTGCTTATGCTCACTCTTTCTCTGTGTGTGTCTCTCTCTCTGACAAATAAATAAATAAAAATCTTAAAAAAAAAAATCCTTGAAATGGTCCCTCTGAGGAGGGCAGTATTACTGTCCCCTTCTGGGGATGAGACAAGTGGGGCTTACAGAGATTCTGTGTCTTACTGAAAGTCATACTCCATAAAAGGCAGAGCTGAGATTCAAACATGAATCTAGGTGATAGTGGAGCCTATACCTTTAATTTTACACAAGGTGAAGTGTAGATGAAGTCCACAGACAAATTGAAAATCACAAATTTGGCTTTTTTTTTTATGATGTTGACTTTTTAAAAGTTTAACATTCCAAAGTTGCTTACACAAAATCAGCTATTTTAAAAGGCATATGCATCACTTCCAAACAAAGGGAAGAAGACATGGAATGATATAAATTAGCATGGGAAGAGAAGCAGAAAGATGCATCTAGATCAATCATGCCTTTTACATCAGCAGAAATATTGCCAAGGACCCTCAAGAACACACTTATAAATTCATTTTGAAAACTCCTTAACTGGTTTCCCCTCTTGCAGCTGCTACCCCTTATGTTGTGGACTGCATTAAAAGAATTAAAAAACCTGTCTTCCAGGTAGGCCCAGCCTCACCCTTGACCTCTTGGATTAGCCAGGTGCAAGGGGAGCTTTGCAGCACACATCCCCACCCCCCGGGCTCTTAGATTGCAACCTCAGGACCTACAGGGATAGTCTTTTATCCTTTATTTGTGGAGAAAAAGATGTGTTTTCTTTTATGGGGTCACAGTGTTGGCCTCTATTTATCTTTCCCTATTTTACTTCAAGATATTATAAATAATAAAACGAAAATCACCTCCTAACGTAAAAGGCTCCCTCTACTGAAGTTTTCTGATCTTCCTTCATGATTGTTGGCCTAAGCTGAAACACTCCAAACTTCATGGGTTAGTGAGGTTTATGAATCCCCAACAAAGTTTCATCATGTCCACCCTCACTGAGCTGTGTGGTGGCAGTAAGACTTTTCCAGAGTTGAGTGGAAGAGCTGAGTTTAAGTCCCGCCTCTACCAAGTGGCTGTGTGACTTTGGGTAAGTTGCTTTTGCTCTCTCCATCCCAATTTAACAAAGTTCAAACGGTGATGAGAATCATTCATCCATCCGCCCCATCCCTTTTACCAAGCACAGGTGCTTAGATACTGACTGTTTCTCAGTATCTGGGAAAAATGAAGGTGAACCGTACGAAACTTCTCAATTCAACTGCTCACCATCTCCATCAGGAGACAGACATCTAAACAGATCAGAGCAAAGAGAAAAGGAGGGACCCTGACAAGAGACGTTTCTATGTGAAACAGCCGCTGGGGAGGCAGGCGGAATTGACCATGAATAAGAGATTCCCAGCCTTGGCTGGAAACCACACATTTGTCTATCTCACAAGGTTATCGGGAGGTTCAAATGACATAAGAAATTTGAGTCCTTTAAAAACTCTAAAGAGCAATTTCCACGTGAGGCAGATGCTCGTGGCTGGCCTGCCCATATCCCCTGCCTTTGCCACTTGGGTGCCAACTGGAGATTGAAAGTTCGAGCACCCGCACATCTCTGCCTGAGGGGTGGTCCCTGCCTCCATAGCCTGCCTGCCTCGCCACCTGGGTGGCAGGCAGCCTGGGCCAAGGCATCCGTGCCTGCCCCACCGCCCCGCTCCATGACCAGCGCGGCCCTCAACCAAACAAATAGCACCACTGCTTCGCCCCCTCAGGTGGAACAACCAAGGCCGGAGTTCTCTACTAACCGCCAGAACTTCCCCAGCAGGACTGAGCCCTAGTGGTCTACAGTTGTCACTTGTTTGATGACGGGCCATTTATTGGCTGCCTTCCCCTGGTGTGCCACTTCCCTATTCTTCCCTCCCCACCATGGGGTTTTCTTCACCTGCCAAAGAAATACTTACACATGGGTCCTGACCCCAGGGTATGCTTCTAAGAGAATCCAAACTAAGACAAAATGTAAGCCATTTTCTGTTATTATACTATAACATTTTGAAATGTGGCCAGAATCCTACACACTATTTTGCATGGAAAAAGCATGGCTTTGTATTTATAAATCCTCTTCTGCATAGTTAGGATTTGATCCACTTTGGCCATTATAACATAATACCTGCCTAAGAATTTCTCGAATCCATCCAAACCACCCTGCTCTGGCTGAAGCTTTTATCTCTCACCCGGATTTCCACAACATTATCCTGGCTGCTCTCTCTGGCTCTAGTCTTTCGCCTGACAAATCCATCCTTCTCACTGTCTGCAGAGACAGCCACTAGAAAGTAATTCTGACAAGACCCCTCTCAGCCCAAACAGCACTATTGTGCAAATTTTAAAAGGCTTCTGTTACTTACAACACTCTAATGGAAAATTGTTGTAATGCTCTGGTGTCTGTAGAGCAAGATGCTTGATGGTCATTTTCAAGGAAATTGACAAAATAATACACAAATCTGCAGTGTCTATGATGTACGAAGCCCACTTCAATATACATCCTTTTGCACTGCACAACCTCTACTACTGTACAGAACCACCATAGTTCTGAAATCTCCCTGCCTCACCCATAAACTCCTTGCCGGTTCCTAGTACATAGCATCCCCAGTTTGCACCCAAGTGGTAGATGACCCATCGTTTTCTGGCCATGTGACCTTGGGCAAGTGATCTCACATCTCTATATCTCAGTTTCCTTGCTGGTGAAATGGAGATGACATCATTACAGATTAGGTAAGCCAATGCCTATAATTGACAGAATGCCTGATGGCAGGTACACAATACATCTTAATTATTATTTTTATTATAAGTTCAATAAACATTTGAGAATGGAGGTTCCTACGTTTATACCAAACAGACAGTCTGCTATGAAAAACATACTTTTTGCTTGATCCAACTGTAGAATGAGAATGGTGGCAGACACTTTGCGTATGTTAGAATATTTTTGTCTACATAACCACTCTCTATGCTAGAAAGGTTCTACTCTTGGCCTACTACAAATGAGGAGACTGAGAAGAATGATCTGTGGCTTGCTTTTGGTCACAGGTTAAGTCAAGAGCCAGAGGCTGGACCAAATCTGGCCTGTGCGGTTGTAAGCTTGTGCTTTTAACTGAGCTAAAGGAGGAGCCTCACGGCCTCACTGCAGGCTCAGAATGTGGGGGTTGCTGGCAGACAGGGCACAGGCAGAGATGTGAAAAACCCAATACAGAGCAGCTTGTTCAAAGGCTCAGCTCACTGACCATAAATACCATAAATTCAAGGAATGGGTTTTTTTTGGTTAGTTTGAAGTGTTCTTGTGTAGAAAGCCGGAAGAGGAGATTAAAAGCCAATAGTGGACACAGAGTAAGGAAAGATCCCAGGTGCTACGCAAAGATTTCTTTATCTTGAAAGCTTTCCAAGAGCAAAGAGACATTGAAAGGACTGATCACACCAGGTGCTGACAAAAGGATGTCGATGTCGAACAAACAGAGCTCTCACTCATTGCTGGTGAGAATACAAAGTGGTACAACCACTGTGGAAAACAGTTCGACCATTTCTCCTAATGTTAACCATATGCCTATCACGTGACCCAACCATTATGTGCCCAAGTGTTCATGCAAGACAAATGAAACTGTATTATCTATAAAAAGACGAGAACCTTCTTAGTATCTTCCTTCCTACGACTCTCAAACTAAAAATAAACCAAATGTTCATTATTAGAAGAATGGATAAAAACTGTGCTTTTCACATAAAATTGTACTCAGTAATAATATGGAATAGACTAGGAAGGCACTCAATAACATGGATAAACTCAATATATTATGCTAAGTGACAGAGGTCAGACTAGAAGGCATATGTTGTATGTTTTCCTTTATATTAAATTTTAGAATAGGCAAAGTTCATCCATAGTGATAAAAATCAGAACGATGCTTTCCTCTTTGCTAATGGGGTGGGGTTAGGATAACTGAAAGGAGGCATGAGGGTATTCTCTGAAGTGATGGAAATGATCTATATCGTCATGGTGGTGGTGGTTAACAGGTGCAAAATTCTGTCAAAACTCACCAAACTGTACACTCAGATTTAGTGTATTTTACTATATGTAAAATAGATCTTGAAAAAAATGAAAGTAGCCAAAAAATAGATCACAAAACAAGGAACTGCCTTTGGTTATGTTACCTACAGATTGGGTGTAAACTACCTTCTTTTAAATCATACAAATTTAGAGTTAGTAGAAGAATTTGGTTACGGAACTCTTACAAAGCTTCTCTTCCTTCATTTTTTTTTTAATTAATTTTTATTAACATATAATGTATTATTTGCCCCAGGGTACATGTCTGTGAATCTTCGGGCTTACACATTTCACAGCACTTAATAGCACATACCCTCCCCATTGTCCATCTTCCTTCATTTTTTAACAAATATTATTTAACAAATAATTATTTAGCTCAATGCTACCATTCAGGATGTGGGTGACTTTGCACAAATGACCCTCAGTGTCTCGTGTCACTCACCTGTGAAATGGGGATGGTAATAGTACCTACCTTATGGGGTTGTTGTGCAGACTAAAGACACTAGTATATGCAAAACTCTTAGACTTAGTACCTGCACGTGGTAAGGGTTAATAAATGCTAGTGACTCATATTATTACCCTCAGTTATGAGCCAGGCTTGTAGTATATAAATAGTAATAGGACATAGTTCCCGTTCTAGAAAATTTATGATGTCGAAGAAAGGATGAACAAAAAAACACATAAATGAATATGCTTGATATGATCACAAAATTTTAAAAGTGCTTTGAGTACATAAATGACTGTCTTGGAATGGAATATCCATTCAAAATCAAAATAATCAGCCACCGAAATCGAATCAAGTTCAGATAGTCATTTATTGTTCTTCAGTATTATTATTGTTACGATGCCTCCTATTCCTGGCATCTGAAATTTGGAGCTCCCAGGGCTCAGGCCTGTGACCTTTATTCTTCTGTGTCCTGGCTCATTCCTGGATGACTTTACCCTTTCATGACCTCTGAGCCCAGCATCATGCCTGAACTCCCACATATACGAGTACATCTAAATCCAAATTCTCCATTCTCAGCCACTCCAAACTGCCTTTTCTGCACTGCTCCTCATTTGGAAAGAGGAGCTCCATTCTCCCAGCTGCCTTGCACTGGCCTGCCTTCTTCCCTTGTCTCATATTTCATACCCACTAGTCAGCAAATCCCGAAACCAGTCATTCCAAAGAGCATGATGACGTCCTTCGACCTAGACCACAAGAGCTTCCTAAGGGATCACAGACTCCCAGTCTTGCTCTCCCAGAACTAGTCTCAGCACAGCAGTCAGATGACCTTTCCAAAACATTAAGGATCCACGGCCTTCCTCTGCTTTAAACCTCCACTGAGTTTCCTTTACCCTGTCCTTTTCATGGTCTATGAGGCCTGAGACACTCTGTCCGTGAACTACCTCTCTGCCCTCCTCTCCTACCACTCTCTCTCTCTCTTGCTCCCTTCTCCAGCCACATCAACCTTCTTGCTGTCTCTTCAATATACCAGTCAAGCCCCTACCTGATGGCCGTTGTACATGCTGTTCCCTCTGCCTGGCCTATTATGCTTCCTCCAGATAGCCTCATGGGTTCTTCCCTGACTTTATTCAAATCTCTGCTCAAATGCGAGCATCCTAACTAAAACAGCACATACACTCCCACCTCAATCTCTAACTGCTTTGGTCTGTTTTTTTTTTTTTTCCTAGTGCCTGACATTCTATTTTATTGGTTTATTCCCCTAGCCTGATGGGGCAGAGTCCTTGCATCTTTTTGTCACAGCCCCAAGGACTAGAATGGTGCCTGACACACAGTAGATGCTCAGTTGATATGAAGTGGATGAATGAACAACTATTATCTTAATTTATGCAGAGTTTCACAGTTTACAAAGTAGTCACATATACATGTCTTAACAAGCCTTCTAACAATTTGTGGGATAGGCTCTGTCCTTTCCATTTTGCAGATAAGTTTCAAGTCTGCCTACTCCTTTTGAAGTCCCTTGTTCAAGGTCATGTAGCTCTTGGTCACGTAGGTCAAACCCTGGTCTTTTGCCTTCACACCCAGTTTAATAATCATAAAGTATTACTAATAATAGTTACCAGTCTATGAGTACTCCTCTTGACACTTATAGTATCTCATTTAACAATGCTTTGAGGCAGGCACTCTTCTAATTGCCATTTTACAGAGGAAGAAACTAAGTAACTTACCCAAGGTCACAGAGCTATTAAATGGCACAGTCAGAATCTGGGTCCTGGATACTTGACTCCAAGGACTTGTCCTCCAACCAACTAGACCACGAGGCACAGCCTGTGAAGTGAAAAGAACTAAGTAAACTGTGGAACACAAATGGACAAACACCAAACTTATTTGAGGACTTTCTCCAATTCTTAACCTTTTTTTTTTTTTTGTAGCATTTAGCAGAACTTTTCTCTCTTTAAGATCATAAAGTGGAGAGTTGTATCTCAAATGCAATTTACATTATTTTGTTTTCTGCTTTTCATCCACGTTTGAAATGTTTGAAACACTCGTTTCTGAATTGAGAGGTCACTTAGGATTCACAAGCAGAGCTCGTGGGCTTTCTGATAGTTTGTTCTTCCACCTCCTCCGGTAGCTTCGTGGTGCTTTCGTGGCCAAGTACACAGGCTGCTGTTCCCTCTGAGTTTCGGATTCTGCTCCTCCTCCTCGCCCCATGACATGCCTTGTTTCATAAATTCTCGCCTTCAGTGTATTACATAACCTACATTGTGGAACACTCCATTTCTATTCCTTTCCTTTCCTTTCTTTTTTTCAAAAGTAGGAATCTATTTGATTGGATGTGATGGCACCCGAGGCAGAAATGTGGCAAAATTTTAAGTAGTGAGAAATCTATCTCAGCCACCTGGATTTGGAGAAGCGAATTGTGATTCCCTGACTCACTTTGTATTGAACTGGACAAGTTAGATGAACTAAAATAGCTTTATTGGCTTGTCTTCTTGTCTCCAGGTCAAGCAAGTGTCTGCAAGGGCTGCCTATTTTCTTCTCTTTCTAGATATTCAAATTATTAACTTAAAAAGTATGCATGAAGTTACACAAACACAGCTGGGTACCTTTAAAATATCAAACCCCTCGGATCTTAAATAAGCAAGCACTCAGACGTTGAAAAACGAATTAAATATTTTAATTGTTTCCTAGTTAGTTCTTTATAACATAAAGGTTCATAGCATTTATCTGGGAATAGACTGAGCTTCTTTAGGGCAGCACATAATCTGTTCATCCACGTATCCCCAACATCTGGCACATAGTAGGTGCTCACCAGAATAGGTGCTTAACATGGTAGGCATTTGGTAAGTATATGTTGAAGCTCTAGTACTGTATTTTATTGCCTGTTTGCAGACTTGTCTCACACACTTTCCATGCACAGGTGTGTGCATGTGCACACACACATATGCACACTAGGTTGTGAGCTCCTAGAGGAGAGGATCTGTGTCTTATTCATCTCTGCATTCCCTAATATAGAACCACCAAATAGCAGGTGATAATTAAATGATCACTGAATTGAACAGCACAAGGATTTTAACTTCTGTTACTTGGTTCATCTCCCCTTCCCCCACCCCACCTTGTCCATTTGGCTCTCAGGCCAGACTGCCTAAAACCGTCACATCAATCTAATCAAGTATTTGAAAGCCAGAGACCTTGAAATTATTTAAATCAAGTTCAGAATTACATTTTTAAATTTACTCCAGCCATCTCATAAGTAGATTTAGCAACTAGCTAACTGCCATCCCAGGAGGAAAAAAAAAAAAAGCATAAGCCTAATGAATGTGGTCAGACATACCATGTAACAGATGTCCAACGTGCTGCCATGAGCTTAAATCATAAATATGATGGCTCTGTTTGGCATAGCAAAATATATTGGAAGTGTTTTATCGGTCACTGGGCAACTTGCTAGATGGGAAGGGAACAATCCTGAAAAATGCAGGAGTTCTGACTAGGAGCATCTCACAAGGAGCCCTGGAGAAACACAGATAATCTGTTTGCAATGATTCATCAAGTTGGTCCTTTGTTTCCCTAATTTGAGTGTCAAGTGCAACCATACAATAAAGAATTGCCAAGACTCTCTTCTGGCTGCTGCTTTTCCTGCCCTAACAACTGGTACTATTCATCCCTAGAGCACAAATTGAATAAATAGCTTCAAGGCTGGCAATATTGAGCTGTGTTTTGAATTTTTTGTTTTTCCTTAAAAGGCAAAATCCTATGTATGTCTTGCCTTTCCCCCAAACACATTGCATGGATAGTCACTGTGGTACCAATAATTTTAACTTTCTTAATACTAAGTATGGAAGGATGCCTCATAAGTTAAAAATAGTTCCTGTTGTATCATCAGTGGAGCAATGGATTACTAAAGATTAAAAAATGATTGTAATGCCTTTTTTGGCCTTGAGAAAGCTCTTATTGTGCCTATGGTTCAGTTGGCCTGCTGATCATTTCCATCTTAATGCAATCTTTAACATTACCCGGCTACAGGTGAGGTGTTAAGTAATACATTAAGACAACTATTCTCGCTGAGCAATTTTACAAGAAATATGTTTTTGACTAAATTAGACATTTAACAAATGCCATTTGAATTAGTGATTCAACGCGGGGGAGAATGTCCTTAAAACAAGCTATTGATGTGAATTTCCCAACATAAGACAATATTCTTTTAAACATTTTAATCAATGTTCTAAATGTGAAATTATGTACTGTCAGTGTAGTAGACCAGTAAAAGGAGAACACCAAAGTCTTTAGGAGTCTTAAAAAATAAACAGTAAGCAGTTTTATCTCTAGCAGCCAGAAATCTTTCCTCATAATTACGAAGAATCTACAGGTCCAGTTAATCATGTGGCTATGATGTGCTGAATGTTTCTAATACTTTAAAATCATTTAGATGACGGCTAGAAACCTCAAAGTTCTGTGAGAAATATGAATGGTAATATTTAAAACAAGTAAGTGAATTAAACAATTTAGATAAAGGTTGCATGAGAGCAGCTGGATTTAAAAAGTAAAATAAAGAGGGATATCAGAGGGATATCAGAAAGCCTACAATTGGAGAACTATAATAATAATTTTTAGGGAAAAATTATTTCCTGACAGATTTCCCCATGCTAGGAGCATAAATGCAAAACTATAAATAAGGCTATTGACATTTCGGCAGTTGTCTTGTTTTTATCAAAATTACAAAACATAATTTAGTTTGCAAATTTTCAAATAGCTATCATGTTCAGAATCCAAGTGGGTTCTCCTTCCTTTTTACTTGATGACTTCATAAAAGATAAATAAGCCCTCGGACCAATAGGTGGGTACACTAGCACAGTTAACTCTCTCGCCCCAGAAATTCCACTAGGCTGAAAAGATTATTATTTGGGGGCGGGAAGGGGGGATGCAGAGGTCTTTAGGACCCAGCAGGCGGCGGCAGGCGGCAGTTGTGTAGATCACTGAGAGACTACGAGGGTCCGGTTCAGTTTTAATTCTGTCTCTAATCTCTGCAACAGCCACGCTTTCTGGGTCCCGCGGCTCTCCCATCCACTCAGCCGCCGCCGGCGGCCGGGCGAAAATCAGAACCGCCCGCCCCCCATCACCCACCATGGAAACCCTCCAAGAAAAAGTGGCTCCGGACGCGTGTGCCTGAGGATTCCTCACAAAAGAGGTGCCCAAAATGAAGACCCTGATGGTGAGTCATTTGTGGCAACTCCTCTGAGCAGAGGCGGGGACCCCCCGGACGCGGCGTCCCCAGGGCGCACCGGAGAGCTCCAGGGGAGCCTAACCCTGCGCTGCGAGGTCGCTTGTTACAAAAGGACAACTTTCCACCTGCTCCGTGTCCCCTTCCGGTTCTCTGGTTCTGCCTGGCTCGGAATCCCAGAGCCGAGATGGGAACTCGGGTTGCCTCGGCTCCTGGTTCTCAGGCGAGAGGTCTGGAGACCCACGGAGAGCTGGAGAAGCGGTGGAGAGGTGGGCGCGTGGCTCCGGGAAAGGGGATGCCCAAAAGCAACAGCCTGGCAAAAACTAAGAGGGGTTGGGGTAAGGGGGGGACCTCTGCAGACTTTTTGGTTTTCTTGTCGGATTTCAAACTTGGAAGAATCGCAGAGGTAGAGCCCCTCGGGTCCAGAAAAGACCGGGTGCAAGGGCTAGAGGTTCCAGCCGCCGAGCTGGGGGAGGGAGGCCCCTCCTCGAAGTACGAGTCCACCTCTGCCCTGGCCGCCGGCGCGCTTTCCCTCCGGTAGCCGGGCGCCGCGCACCACCTGCCCTCTGCCGAGAGATCTGGGAGGTGGCGTCGGCCGAGAGCAGCTACGCTCGGGAGCATCCCCTGCCGTACGCTCGAGGACGGTGCCTCTCCTGCCCCGGCTGCGCGCGGGGGACTAGAACCCGGGCCGCCTCCCTCCAGCCGCGGACTTCCCCGCGCGTCTGACCGCCTCGCGCGTGTCCCCGCCGGCGCGCTCCTCCGGGGTGGGCTCTCAGAGGCTCTCCTCTACTCTCTCCCGCCCGCCCGCAGCGTCATGGTCTGGCTGTGTGTTTAGCGCTCACCACCATGTGCACCAGCTTGTTGCTCGTGTACAGCAGCCTCGGCGGCCAGAAGGAGCGGCCCCCGCAGCAGCAGCAGGCAGCGGCGACCGGCAGCGCGCAACCGTCGGCGGAGAGCAGCCCCCCCTCGAGGCCCCGGGCCCCCGCGGGACCGCAGCCGCTGGACGGATACCTCGGCGTGAGGGACCACAAGGTGACAGCTTGCTTGCCAGCGCGCACGCCACCCAGCCTGGGGATCCCGCACACCTGAGTCAGCCCCTTTCCCGGGGCTGGGAGGCGCCGTGAGTAGGTGCCATTTGGAGGCCGGAAGGGCGAGCGGACCCCCTGGGGTGGGGTGGGATAGTTCCTTCTCGGCATGAATTCCTGTTTGGAGTCGGAGGTAAAGTTTTTCAGGGAATAGGGGTGAGACGAGTAGACCCGAAGCCCAATTTCCTTACGGGAACCGGCCTGGAAGTAGAACCTTCTGGTCCCCAGAACTGCAGCCGCGGGTGGGTGCTGGGTGCCTGAAGCGTCGGGTTTGGCCGCCAAGTCGCGCACGGGTGGGAGGAGATCCGGGAGGGCGCGCATAACGGCCGGAGCGTGGCCCCGCTGGGCACTGGAGGGTGAGTGGCAGCCGGTCCGCGCCCGCTCCTCCGAGATTCCTCTTTGATAATCGGCGCTTTGGATTGCTCTGGGCGGAATTACCACAGCCTTGGGGAGCGGTCCCAGGCAGGCGCGGAAGGCTGGAGGCACAAAGTCAGCTTCCATTGGTTTGAAAACTCATCGTTGAGGGCCTGTTTTTCTCTGCCTTCCTGGAAGCCGTTGCATGGCTTGGCTAATAATTAATAAGATGATTTTTTTTTTTTTTTAAATTGAGCCTCCTTCCCCCCAAGTAATAAATCTCTGGTTTCAGTGCGCGAAGCCTCTGGGAGAATTCTAATCAAGTTTCCTGATTCTGAAAAGATATTTTAATATAGTTTAAATATATTCCCCATTATTTGAAGCTGCTAATATGTTTTTATTAAAACACAATTCCACTCTGTATCTGCTCTATAAAGGTTGAAGGATTTCTTGAAACCACCCTGCTCTTCCGCTTTTCATATTACTAGAATGTATGCTTGTGAACCAAAGTATTATTTAGCAGGTGGTCCTTTTCCGGGCCGTTCATGAAAAAGTCAAACTTTTTTTTAAGTGGCATTCAAAATACTTCCACTCATTTGTGCAATGCATATTGCAAAAAGGATTTTGGAGGGTCAAAATTCAAGGCAAGACCCAGCTGCTAGGGATCTTTGAATGGTGTGTGGAGAAAAACAACATACCTTGAAATGTGGATAGATGGATAGATAGACCAATAGGTATAATGTATAAGAAATGCTGGGTATAAAACAGTACTGTTGGGGCACAGAAATGAGAAACATCACTGCCCTGGAGGGTTTAAGGAAATTCTCTCTGAGAAGGTAGATTTTGCACTGAGGAGAATTCGAGGAAGCAGAAAAGAGGAAAGGATTTCTTTAGGAAGTGATTTGGGGAGTGGGGAGGGGGCTGGTAATAGAATCTTGAAATCAAAAGTAGAGAGGGTCTTCAGTTTTTCAATAACAGCTTCATTTTTCTCTTTAAGATGTTGAGTGATTAAACTCTTTGTGCAAGCAATCTTTAAGGGCTGGAGTTCTAGAAAAGTTTAGACATCGGCTTCTGACTGGATGGATGTGGTGTTTATGTGTAACTGGTATACGATGAATATATTTAACTTGGTGAGTTTTCATGGTGTTGTTTAGTGGAAACGGCTATATAGCACTTGTGAAGCTTTGATTAATGGGGTGTCAAAAGGAAAATTTGCTGAAAGCTTTGATCTGCCTTGGGGATGGTATTCCTAATACTTTCCTTCCTATGTTCTCCTGCTGGATGGACAGCAACTAAGAATATTAATAGCATAAGGCAAAATATTATGCCCTCATATTCGTTTTCAAAAACAGTGTTTATTCACATAAATATATTGGATTCCATTTTCAGTGTATTAGAGTATTATTCATTAAAATGAAAAACAGCCCTTTTTTGAAAGGAATGTTGAAACTCGATATGAGAAATCAGGATAATCTATAGTAAAGGGTTTTATAAACTGTGAAGTGTTATATGGGTGATAAATGTGTGAAAGTTCTTAGAGTTCTTAGCAGAGAATTATAAATGTGACCAGGAAGGTCTTTGCATCTAATGAATACCAGTGGAATTCTTTCATAGAAAATTAACGCGTCATCAAATTCCATACTCCAAGGATTCAACAGAGTTTACCACACCTCGGGCAAAAGAACAAATGCAAATCTTAAAATCTATGCCTTCTCTCTAAGCATTATCCCAGTTGTTCCACTGAACCACATGAAAACTTCTCAAAATGTCATCACTTTACTGGGGGCTGGAGATTGGGTGAAGTGGCTAAAGGGAGGTATATATAGTGTTGTTATTTACTTTGGCTTATTTAAGATCTTCCTATAGTCTTGCTTAGGCAGAGGTGGAAATTTGTTAGAATATTGCTAGGATTTTTTTTCCAGGTTAACACAAGGGAGGGTAAAGAAATAAGGATTTTCTATTCTTACTATGTTGCCAGATGATACCTTGGTTACTTTTTCTTTTTTCACTCTCATATCAGGCCTTAGAAAAAATCATAGGATGTGCTGAATGTGATGACCACCAGGCCATATGCTACTGCACACTGAATCAGAATTCCAACAGACTTTATTTGGCACTGATTTACAGAATCTGGAGAGAGTTACAGATATCATTGAGGAAAATGTTCACATCCCCATGGCTGGAGGTCCCAAAGTCTGATAAATATGTAGTGTTTATGTTCAGTTACATGATGGTATTAACATTATAACTCTAAGATTAAATTCAACAGGTGGTCCTAATCCCCAGCACCTGAATTTCTCAAATTACAGCCTGTCTGCAATGATAGTCTTGTCTCATACGGCTGCAGACTAAATTACTGTTGAGATTAAATCACTGTGTGCTTTTGTTGAAAGACATGCTGCAAGTCAAGCCGGTGATGAGCAATGTGTGTTGAAGCTTAAAATATCACTTTCCATGGTCATATTCTCTCCTTCCTCGTTCACAAACGATGTGAGCTGAAATTGTAATTCCAGTGTGACTAAGTGAAGGCTACTTGGAGTTTCTTGTGATAATGAAGACATTTCATTTTCTGTTAGAGAGATTCTCTCTCTTCATTTCCAGCTCTTTTCCCCAGACCTTTTCCCACCAATGTTTCACTGACTCCTTTCAATCTTGTTCGTGTCTGTCACTGCAAGTACTGTATCTGTATCCTGCCTTTACTGTTCTGGTCCCCAGTTTTGGACCCACTGATTTCTAACTGGATCAACCAGACAACAAGCAAAGAAGCCAATTTTCATGGCTTTAGAAACCTTCTGTATTTAGAACTATAGCATAATGTATAACCAAACTAAAGCATGTGGGTGTGCACGCGTACACACACACACACACACACACTAAATCAAGCAAGCTTCGGAGGAAAGCTCCAATTCTCCCAGCAGAGTGGAAGGGGGCATGGAGTGTGTTCTGTTTTCAGCCTGGGTCTGGTCTGGGTAGATAAAGTCATTTGCCATCTGGTGGACCCTATGAAAGGAAACTATGAACCGATTCTCATTTCCAGTGGACAGGAGTCCTTATCACAGGAGGCCCACTTGTCACCTGGGCTGCCCTTTTCTAAGATGGCTTATGAAAGAGCAGTGATCAATGGGGTCTGAAGCTGAGCTGCTATCTCCTTGCTTCAGTAGTAGCTCCCAGAAATGGATTTTACACATACTAATAACATGCTTGTCCTTGGTTCTTTCTTTCCTTAAGCACTCAGTTATTCAGACAAAACGGAACTGCTTGGAGGTAACAGTATGTTTGCTATTAATTCACAGATGTCCAGTGGGGGTGATAGGACAAGTCAATGCAAGAGTTGAAAAATAATTCAAAACCAGGAAAAAAGGCACATGCCATATAATTTTCTTTGGAATTCTTCTTCCTTTTAAAAAGTTTATAAATGCTGAAATACAAGTCTGCACCATTTATTAGACCCTATTTTATAATATTTGAGGCATCTGATCGACAATAGATAATTTGGATCTCAAAATCAAAGTGAGCTTATTTTCAGTGCTCAAGTACTAAAAGGTAATAATTACGTTACTAAAATGTAATCTGCCAATAGCGATGAGGCCCTGTTATCACAAATCGTCAACCAAAAAGAATTATAAAATGAACTATTTTTTTATGGGCTAGGAGTTGTAATAATGTGGTTGCTTTTAACAGGAGAAGTGTTCATGTATTATTTGTCATAATACATAATCTTCCTTAATTCTGAGAGCCAAGAGTGTTTCTTGAGGTTCCCAAGGAGTAATGCCAAGATACCCCCATGCCAAAGACCAGACCACACCTGGTAAATAGGTCGGAGCTGGCTTCCTCTCCACTTCTGGGCATTCTGGGCTCTTTGCTGGTCCTTGAAAACTCATTGTGCCTCAGGACCTTTGTACTCGCTGTCCCCTCTCCCTGGAAAGCTCTTGCCCAAAATCTTATACATAGTTGGTTCCTTCTGGTCATTCTGTCCTCAGATCACATGTCATCTTCTAGACCATACTCTTTAGATAGCTCTCTCCTTAACAGTCATTCTCTATTTTATTAGCCTGTTTTATTTTCCTAATACTACTTAACAATATCTGAAGTAATCTTAAAGTTGTCTTTTCTATTGTTTGTCTTCCCCGGTGGAATTTAAGTGCAATGATAGCAAAATATTTGTACATCTTGTTGACCAGTTTAAAAACAGGCTCTAGAATAATACTTGACACTTAATGAGCACACAGCAAGTATTTATTGAAGGAAAGAAGAAAGCAGAGTACATGGGGAGAGGAGGTTGTGGAGAGGGACAAAGCTACCTCACCTTATATAAAGTCCTTTCTTTATAAGAAACATCAGTGCAGTCCCAAGGCCCTGGTATGTCTCATCTTTCCTAATTTGGTCTACTACTACTATACTACTAGTAATAATAATGGAAGGAAGATGAAAAAATGACTTAAAACAACACTCTTTGGAAATGAGATTTAGGAGTTTACAGTTTAGCAGGCTTCCCTTACAACTCTTGTGCACATTAAAGTTTGAGAACCATCATTTGAAATGTTTTTAATCATCATGATGTGTAGTTCCATAGCTAATTTGTTTTCTGGGTTTTTGAACTACTCATAGCCCAAAGTAAATATTCACTGAAGACCTAATAGTTGCAAAATTGGGTATTCTGGAGAAAGAACACAGTGCCTACCATCAAAGAATCTTTGATCTAATCGGAGAGAGAAGACAAAGAAGCAAGAAAGGTTAAATAATAAAGCAAGCACCGAATAATACTATGAAACCAGGAAACAATAAATCAAGGCATTGACACTAAAAAGGAAGCAATTTCTGTGATCTTTCTCATCTATAAAATAAGTTAAATACTATTATTAGTTTAGGAGTTATAAAACTTTCAAATTAAAATTGCATTTCTTAGCCCTTTTTTAGTGTATATGTGTGCGTTTGTGTGTGTGTGCATTTATATATATGATGTGAAATGAATACTTAATAAATAACTTGGATGTCAAAAGCAACTTCAAAGTGGATAGTGGATCAAATTCAAAATACTCAGTCTCTTTATGATTTTTCTTTAGGGTGGGGTAGGGCCTCCTGGAATTTTGAAGGGAGCTAACCCTATTGCCCTCTTCAACTGTTTCTGTCCCATGGGGACCATGTTTTCTAAACCAAATCTCGTAACTCATGGTATGATAAATTTGTGTTAGCCACAAGACAGAACATTTGCCATCAGATCTGTCCTAGAAACATGACATCTGCTAAAGAGGGGACTTTCCATAATCTGTAGGGTCAAGTAGCAATGCACTCTAATTCCTATCCTGTGAATGCTGAGATGAAGGAAGATTGGAGATGAGAAAACACTGAAAAATTAAAACCCATCACTAATCAACAAATCATTGAAACCTGCTGTATATCTACTATATACTCTTTGAGTAGCTGTGCAGAATTTTAAGTATAGAAAGACAAGGAATTATTATTTCTTAAATAATGGTATTATTATCCATACCCTGTGAACCTCATACAAGGGAATTCTTCCCTTAGGAGTGAGTTTATGATTGAATGAATGATGAAAACTTGAGGCCAGGGGAATTTTTTTTTTTATTATTTAAGATTTTTTTTTTATTTGACAGAGAAAGAGATCACAAGTAGGCAGAGAGGCAGGCAGGGTGGCGGGTGGGGTCGGGGGGAAGCAGGCTCCCTGCTGAGCAGAGAGCCTAATGCGGGGATCGATCCCAGGACCCTGAGATCATGACCTGAGCGAAGGCAGACGCTTTAACCCACTGAGCCACCCAGGTACCCCGAGGGTGGGAGTGTTTATGAGATGCACTCCGATTCTTCTTCACGAGCTCTTTAGTCCTAAACTCTTAGTCTAGGCCTGGGACAAATAAACATGTTTATTGGGTGCTCTATTCAGTATAGTTTCCCAAATAAAAGTCACAGGCATGCATATTCTTTCAGTTTAGACGGCATATCCTCAGGGAAACCCTCCCTGACTTGTAGCCTGGGTTAGATCTAAGCTGTATGTTTTGTGTTCATAGCCAGGATCCCAAGGTAATACTTTTTCCAGCTTATTGTTGTTTCTTGTCTCAAATTGTCCGTCTTCCCTGCTCTACAATCAGCTCTTGGAGGCTGGGACTTTTTTTTTCTCCTCATTCTTGTCATTGTATTCTCAGGCTGTAATATAATGTCTGATCTAGAATGGGTCTTCAGTAAGTATTTGTTGAATAAATTAGTATATCTATATAAAGATTGTAATTTCTTCTAAACTAAACCCACCTGAAAAATTCCTGACTATTTGGCACTACGTCATACATATCAATTTCTGCTGCCACCCATTGTAGTTCTGCAACTGTTGCATTTCTACGTACTTATACTAATCAGATCTCTTAAAAATATACTCAGAGTTTTGAGCCAGAAGGAAAACTTGAAAATCACCAGAAGGAATTCACAAGTGCTTGTGTGATTTGCCCAGAGTCTCCAGTGCGTGGCAGAGCTAGGGCTACAGTGTGGGTGTCTATCGTGTATGTCATTACCATAAGGAAAATTCAGTGCCAATATATTCTAAGCGGTGGCTCAACATTATTTGAACAGAATTTATTAAAATGAAGAGCCATGGCCTGCCCAGTTATGGGAAAGAAATAAATATTTAAATATCTTACTCTTCTGAAATGAATATGAGAATATGCCTCTGGATATTCAAAAGAGCTTCCACCAACCACTGGCTTAGCAGTGGGTACTTAAAAGGCTTCACAAGATGCATGGTACTCATGTAATAGAACAATTTGCAAATAAGAGTGGACCTTGCCTTTAAAAAGTAAACCAAGCCACAAAGGGTGCAATGTTATTTGCGGCAAAATGTCATGAATGGATCACTCATTTAGCTGAATTACCTTTTCCAGTGTTGGGAAGAAAACATCATAGGAGACCCAGTTAAGCAAGTGTTTGAAACACTGCCATTCTGCAAGTAACCATTGATTCCTCCGAAGTTCTAAGATGTAGTACCTACTCTGAGGTAGAATTACTTTAGGCAGATAAGAAACCATTTTACCCATAGTAGGGAAAATTAACCTTGATAGTTGTTGAAGCTCAGTATGAAAATGGAACTTTTTATTATATTCTCTTTTAATGGCTAAGAAGGTGTCCATAGCGTTCCTGGGAAGCTCACAGAGTCTGAGAGCACTCTGGCAGACTGAAATGCAGAGTTAAACCATTTTTTTAATAAGAAAGCATATTCCGGAGATTAATTGCACATATGGGGCCTCTCCACTGACTGAACTGCATTATTGCGTTTCTAATTTACAGATCTGCTCGTGTTCCTTGCACGCCTCCAATGGCTTCCCATTGCCTCAAGGATCAAGTTCAGGCTCCATAGGCAGGCTCACACGGCCCGATAGGATCTGCCTGGCCTAGTTCTCCAACTTCACTTCCCTTCTGCCCAAGCTCCACACACCCAGGGAATACATCTTGCTGTCTCATGCTTCCCTGCTTTTCCTCCATCATGGAATGCCCTTTCTCCTTTTATCTGCCAGGTAGAGAACTAATCATTAAGATCCAACTCAAGCATCTCCTTTCCGGAGTCTTCCCACACATAACCTCTATGAAGAGTAGATTCCCACATTCTCCTGTGCCACATTCTCCTATGCCTATTGCATTGGTCAGTCAATCCCATATTCACTGAGTATCTATGATGTGTTGTACACAGGGAAGGAAATGAGAGGAAGGACCTAGTCCTGACCACAGAAAAGTCATAGTGGAGAAAATACTATCATTGCTATATGTTGGTAAGTGGTAAAATAGTCTCTGTATCTTGTATATGCTTCTTATCACACAATATTGTGGTTTTTTGTCCACATGCTCATCTCCCTGACTAGACTGTACTTTTTGAAGCCAAAGAACATAACTGAATCTGTCATGGTATCCCCAGAACCTAAAACTGTATCTCATATATGTCAGAACTCAATAAATTTTTGTTGAATGTCAGATGAGAAGTGTCCTGTTGTAACTGTATGTAATAGGAAGAGATTTGAACAGGTGTGGCTAATAGACTTACTAATTGTAGGAATGGACAGAAGTGATAAGTAGAGGCAGAAGGACTTCACATATGTGACACATGTATCTTTAATTTTTGGTTCCCCTTTAAATACAGATGGCATCTGCTGACCCTTCCAGAGTGGTAGACCAGGTGTTGAGATGTATACATGTAGGATGTAGGATGTATACATGTAGGATGCCCACATCTGAGGACAGTATGGTATCACGGGAGGCAGGGGGACATATCCAAGCTTTCTACTTGTTGTGAGCTCTTTGACTGGTCACATAATGTCCAGGCCTGAGCTAGTCTTTGGAAGAGAAAGAGTTAAATTCATTAATTACTTTATCAAGTGATATTGTGTACCTACCATATACTTGACATTGTGTTCAAGACCCAGGAGGCAACACTGAAAAGGTGTGATCCTTGACTCCACGAAACTCATGTCTATTGAGAGGCAGATAAACAGACATGAAATTGCAGTGCAGATTTGGGTATCAATATTTACATGCTATGAAGGTTAGATTTTATCCTAAAAATTCGGAGGAAGTCTTTAAGGGGTAAAATGTAGGAGTGACTCCAATCAGTTATATCTTCCAATGGACGAACATGGCTTCAGTGTGGCACAGGTCAGAGCAGTTCTGGGTGAGGGGATGAGGGCCAGTTAGCAGAGTGTTGCTGTGATCTGACTGAATGATGCTGGTGGCCAGAGGAGGAAAAGACCCTAATTTCTGCCCACCTTATGTTTGTGTGGTTGCCCACCCCACCACATCAGTGTAGACTGTCTGGATGCAGCTCTCAAACAGCAGCTTGGTGGTTCAAGATTGCCTCTCTCAGGAGTTAGCAAAGAGAGTTGGAGGGTGATCCCAGATGGCACTCCAACGTTGTCTAATTTTGAACCTCACTGTGTATCTTAATACCACACAGTGACTTGAGTAAAACGATGGTGTTAATGGTTAAGACCAAAGCAAGCCATTTCTGGAGACTCCATAATGCACACTGGCCTCACCAGGAATTAAAGTTCCATCTGCAGCACAGCCAGTGGGGTGTGGAATAAATGTGCTGCCAGAGACTCTTATGTAACAGTTCTACTTGGGAGAGACTTGTTTCTAGAATAACCTTGTCAAGATGTTGCATGATAAATCTTACAAGGTATAGATCTGTTGGAAGTATGGGGTAGAGAGTGATTTCCTCCTTCCTTTCCCACAGACTTACAGAGAGAACAATTGTCTTTCTTCTAAATCACTACTTCATTAACAACTTCTAGGAAAAGGGAAGTTTCTATTTCTCTTGCATCAGAAGGAAATCGGCCATAAATTAGTGGGAAATTTGTCAAGAGGGAGCCTGATTCCTAATTCATTAAAAATTTGACTGGGAGCAAAAAAAAACCCAAAAGTATATATTTGAATGAACTCTGTATTTATGGAACCCATACGTGGGGTGACTTGGCCATGTTTCACCTGCCAGGCTGCTGTCCAGGATTTCCAGTTGTCTCTGATTACCCATAACCCATAGTGTTTCCACTCTGTACTGCAAATTATAAAGCTGGTTCATTTCCTTTTCACTTCACTTGTTTCAAGTTGTGAACAAAGTGCAGGAAGTGATGACATTCAGCCAGAACATGGAAAAGGGAAAAGGTGTTGTAGGAATTTGTATGTATTCACTACCAATGCCCCAGTCAGACTGAACAAAGCTTTGCTCTGAGGCTCAAGCCATCATGTATCTCTTGGAGAAATATGCCCATTATTTTTATTAACAACTCTGTGTGGTTTGGGCTCAGTTCGAAATGTGATGAATCTTTAACTCTAAAGTTCAGAATTTTCGGGACACCTGGGTGGCTCAGTTGGTTAAGTGGCTGCCTGTGGCTCAGGTCATGATCTAGTCCCACATTGGTCTTCTTGCTCTGCAAGGAGGCTACTTCTCCTTCTGTCTGCGTCTCCCCCTGCTTGTGCCCTCTCTCTGTCTCTCTCTGACAAATAAATAAAAATATATAAAAAAAAAAACCAAGTTCAGAAATCTAAAGTTTAGAGAGAGCTGTCCTAGAAAACATAGTATCCTGACTGAATGGGCTGCGGTAGTGAAGTATAAAGATAAAATAACAGGACTCGGGACCAAGGATAAGGACCAGAGTGAGAAATAACACCAGTTGTTTCTCCACTGTTGGCAGAGGGCCCTCTTTCTGGCCATACAGTCACGAAATGCTGCCTGGGTTCTAGTAAGGGTGGCTCGTCATGGGCTCTGTAGCATCTACAATGAGATCACAGTTACTTGACATGATTACATTTGAATGTTATTTGATGTACTGTTTGATAACAGAATAGAACTTTAGAGGGCAAAGAGATCACTTTGTCAAAAATGAGTTCCTGTAACCAGGATGAACAAGAGTCGGGGAGATTAACAACCAGGATTTTTTCTGAAATGAGCACCATAGGATCCCTTTAAGATGAGTAAGCCCTCAAGGGAGTTGTGAAGTCTGCCAAGTGAAGGGCTCTTCTTACTGGACCCACAGAGCATCCTGATGGTGTCTCAATCACTCGAAGATGTGAAAGATGGAAAGGGACCAGATCTTAATTTATGTATCTTTCAGGGTATTCTACCAACCTGTGAACACCAAAACTCAGTAGCATTTCATGCATATTGTGCCCATGGACCATATTTGACAACACAGAAAGCCTTTGATCTGGGAAAACCCTCCTCGGCATCATCCCCACTGTGTATGTTGAAAAAGAAATAAGGAAGAGAGCCAGAGTGCTACTTCTAAAAAGCAAACTTAACCCCCCGCTTGGTTGTAAATGCATCTATAGCCATTGTTTTCTCAAAATGGCAAAAAGCAAAAAGGAAATACCAATTATTTATAAACCTACCACCAAGACATAACTCTTGTTAGTAATTTCTTGTATTTCCTTATAGATTTTTATCATACACATCAGATGTGTGTAGATGTGACGTTTTAATGTAATTCCTTCCCACTTTTTTATTCCTTTATGTTGGATATGTGGGGTCTATGTGTGTACTGTTTTATCAATATGATGTCATCAGTGGGATAAAGGAGGGCATGAACTATCTGTTAGATCCTTACCTTGTTTGATAGCTTAAAACCAAAGTGTGTTCTAATTAGAATTGGAATAGTCAGGAAATATGTCTTGATAATTGTGCTGAATTCTACACGTATTAATCTTGAAGGTGTATACATCCCTCTACTGGCTTAACATCCCCGTTCTTTCCTTGTTGTTTACAATGCTAAAGCGCTTTTAAATTGTGGCGATGCCTCCTTCCCTACATTTGATCTCCCGCCTGTTTGCTCAGCTACGAATGTGTTCTAGAATTTTTAAGTTTTATGAATCATTCTCAGGAGCCCCTTAATCCTTCTGGTCACTTTTCTCTAAGTTCCTTCCAACCTCAATAGCTATTTCGGGGACGTAGCCTGTGGTGAACTCCTTTAGGCCTCCAGGACAGGGTTAGAGATGATGTCTTCATGGTCAGTGGGTGGTTCCTGTCTGGATACGTATCTAAAGTTTGCCTTTATTTTCTGGGCCTCACTCTATGGTTTGGTTCTCTGTTCATGTCTAGAAATCTCTGTCCAAATCTAATTCTTTGTCCATATACAGTACAAGTTTAGTTGAACATAACTCTCTCCCCTTAAAAGAATTTTTATAACACAAGTAATTGTAATTACCACCTTCTTAATTAGCAGGTTTTTCTGTATTTTCCTTCTTCTAATTTTATTAAACATCTTAATTCCCTTACCTTATTTTAACCAACTTACTGAATTCTATGCCTGTTTTTCTTGACTTTTTTTTTTTTTTGTACTCAAAGATGTCTCTGAGCTACTCTTTATTTCTTACATTTTTCAAATGTGTGCTAGCTGTTATTTCTTCATTTTGGCATAATCTCAGCTCTCCTGTTACTCTTCCAGTCCACAGGTAGAATAATTCTGTCATTAGAGACATCAGGACCTGCCTCTACTCTGACGGCCAACTGGCAGGAGATAAATTTTATGTATCTTGGTTGGTGGCTTCTCAAGTCTGAGAACATGAGATCTTTGCCAACAAGCTCTTTATCAAACCAGTGCTTGGTTTTTTGCCCAAGTTGTCTCTCTTATCCTCTGGATTGAGGCATGACTGAATCCTTCCCCTCCATTTTTTAGAACAATTTTTTTTGTGGTGACATATATATAACATAAAATTTGACATTTTAACCATTTATAAGTGTATGATTCAGTGACATTAACTACATTCATGGTGTAGCCAGCCAACAACACTACCTATTTCCAAAATTTTTCCTCACCCCAAACAGATTCAGTAACTATTAAGCAATAACTCTTCATTTTCCCTCCCTGCAGTCCCTGGTAATATCTATTCTCTTTTCTGTCTTTAAGAACTTAGGCAAATTCTACATATTTCATGGAAGTGGAATAATTCAATATTTGTCATTTTATGTCTGACTTATTTCATTTAGAATAATGTTTCAAAGTTCACCCAAATCATTGAACACATCAGAACTTTGTTCCTTTTAATACAAATCAAAACCACAATAAAATACCACCTCACACCTGTCAGAATAGCTAAAATTAACTACGTAGGAAACAACAGATGTTGGTGAGGATACAGAGAAAGGGAAACCCTCTTACACTGTTGGTGGGCATGCAAACTGGGGCAGCAGTATGGCGGTTCCTCAAAAAGTTAAAAATGGAACTAGCTAACAACCCAGCAATTGCATTAGTAGATATTTACCCAAAGGATACAAAAATACTGATTTAAAGGGGCACATACATGTCGATATTTATAGCAACATTATTAGCAATAGCCAAATTATAGGAATGTCTGTTTCATTTAGTCAGTAGCGCATTTAACACTTGATCTTGGGATTGTAAATTTGAGCCCCACATTGGCTGTAGAGATTACTTAAAGATAAAAAAATATTTTTAAAAAATAGCCAAATTATGGAAAGAATCCAAATGTCCATAAACTGATGAATGGATAAAGAAAATGTGGTACACACACACACACACACACACACACACACATGCACACTAGAATATTACTCAGCCATAAAAAAGAATGGAATTTTGCCATTTGCAATGGTGTGGGTGGAGCTAGAGTATGTTATACTAAGTGAAACAAGTCAGAGAAAGACAAATACCATGTGATTTTACTCATATGTAGAATTTAAGAAACAAAACATATGGATATAGGGGAAGGAAGAAAAAAAAAAAAACAGAGAGGGAGGGACACCTGGATGGCTCAGTCAGTTAAGCATCTGCCTTTGGCTCAGGTCACGATCCTGAGGTCCTGGGATCGAGTTCCACACCAGGCTCCCTGCTCACCAAGGAGCCTCCTTCTCCCTCTGCTGTGTTGTCTCTCTCTCTCTTTTACTCTCTCAGATAAATAAATAAACCTTAAAAAAAAAAGAGAGAGAGAGAGCGAGAGAGAGAAGGAGGCAAACCATAACAGACTATAGAGAACAAACAGGGTTGCTGGAGGGGAGGGGCATGAGGGAATGGGTTAAATATGTGATGGGTATTAAGGAGGGCACTTGTGATGAGCACTGGGTGTTATATGTAAGTGATGAATCACTAAATGCTTCTCTTGAAACCAGTATTACACTATATGTTAACTCACTAGAACTTAAATAAAAATTTAAAACAAAAACAACAAAAGAACTTTGTTCCTCTTTATGGTTGAATAATATTCTGTTGTATGGCTATACCGCAATATGTTTATCCATTTATCTTTTGATGGACACTTGGATTATTTTCACCTATTGGCCATTGGGAATAATGCTGCAATGAACATTGGCATTCTCATTCATTTTCTGAAGTATTTCCCTCTTTTTTCTCTCTTTTTACATCCCTGTGGAAATACCTGAGTATCGAGTTCCCATCACTGCCTGCTTCTGCAGACCACTTTACTTCTAGCTGTTTCCACCTCTATATAAATAAATAAACAAGCAAACAGTCAAATATAATAGAGGAAAATACATTAATTCATTGCATTGATTATATTTCTTTATGTAAAAGTGTAAACATTTTGAAAAATAGAAGGAAAGGGGAAATGTTTCCATCTTCCTAACACTTTGGTGTAAATAATGATATAATTTTGGTTTACTTCTGCCAGTTTTTTGCATTGCATGCTCTGGTTTTTTTGAAAACTAAATGTGAACCTGCTATGTGGTTTTTTAAAAAGTGCATGTGATTTTTTTTGTCTGTTTTGTTTCCATTTGCTGATATTAAATAACAATTACAATTTCTTTTAGTAAGCATTTGCCTTTTATATCTTTACCCATCCTAAAATTTTCAATCTCTTTGTATACTTACATTTTATGTATATTCAGACCTGTACACAATATTTTCAGAGCCTGAGGCGAGAGTATAAATGGAGGCCCACAGACATCATAATTGCTTTAATCAGTAATTATGTCTTCATTTAGGAAAGATTTTCAAGTTTAAAGGTTAATTTGACCTATTGCAGTTATGGGTTTGATCAGAATCATTCTCTTGGTCATGTTATTGTTTGATCAAAATGAAATCTTCATTAGATAAAATGTGTGTAATATCATGCTTGAGAATTTTATGTGGGTAATGTTCAGTAGAATTCTCACTCAGATTATCTCCAATTTTTAAAAATGTAAGCAGACTATCTCCTTGAATATTTTCTATTTATTTTTCAGTTTCTCCCCTCCCCATGAAGTTTATGTTCATATGTTCTATTTTATCAGAGGTGGAAACAGCTATATAAATACTCTCCTTCCCCCATATACAAACTGAAGCAGTGACAAGTACCATCTTAGCAGCAGTACAACCCATAAATGGCATTTGATAATAGTGGCCTTTTGTTTCAAAGGCAGGGTAAGAAATGTGGAGAAGCACTTTTTCTGGGGCCTGAATGGTGTTAGGTACAAACTAGATAGATGTTTATGATTATGGAGAATGGTATGACAGAATGAAAGAGGTGCACAAATGGGCTTTAATATAATTTGTGTATTGTTTGTGATATGCCGTGTCCATTAAGCAGTGCATCTCAAACATTAATGTGCATAGGAATTGGCTGATGGTCTTATTAAAATCAATATTCTGGGGGTACCTGGGTGGCTCGGTGGGTTAAAGCCTCTGCCTTTGGCTCAGGTCATGATCTCAGGGTCCTGGGTCAAGCGCCGCATTGGGCTCTGCTCAGTGGGGAGCCTGCTTCCCTCTCTCTTTCTGTCTGCTTTTCTGCCTACTTATGATCTCTGTCTGTAAATAAAAAAAAAAAATCAAGATTCTGAATCTTTAGGTCTGACTTGAGAATTGAGAATCTGCATTTCTAACAGGCACCCTGTGATGCTGCTACTATTGTTCCAGGAACCACATTTTGAGTTGCAAAACTCTAAAGCACAAGGCCTAGATCAGGGGCCCCATTCATCTGATATTGAGAATAATACTATATATGTCCTATATGAATAGCATATAACTGGAATTTGTTTTTTAACCTAAACTTATAATCACTGTCTTTTAAGAGTTAAGTTTAGTTCATTTACATTTACTGTGATTTTTGCTATATATTATTGATATATATATATATATTTTAATCTCAAACATTGGCTTTGTATTTGTCTCTTTTTCTATGCTTTTTTTCCTCTCTTTTTTCCCCCCTTCCTCTGGATTGGTGGAGTTGGGGAGTAAAGGGGAGGGTTGTCCCTGTCCCCACCTTATCACCTGATTCCATTTTTTAACCTGTACTGACTTGGAAATTATATTCTTGATATTTATTTTCTTAATGTAATTCTTGAAATTTTAACATGCATACTTACCAAAGTTTTAATTAATATCTTTATCCTCTTCCCAGATAATTCAAAGACTTTAGAATGTTTGAGCCTTGGGTAACGGGAACACTAATCTTACATACATTTTATTGAAGTAGTTTAATTCTCTTTTTAAAGTCTAACAAATTGGATTTTAACATTATTACTGTTTTTCAAGATTGACTCATTTATTTGAGAGAGAGAGCACAAGCAAGAGGGGAAGGAGAGGGAGAGAGTCAAAGCAGAGTCTTCACTGAGCACAGAACCCAACCCAGGGCTTGATCTCATGACCCTGAGATCCAAACTGAGCCTAAACCAAGAGTCAGATGCTCAACTGACTGAGCAACCCAGGCACCCCAGCATTATAATTGTTTTTGTTTTAGTCAATGTTTATATAGATTTCCCTGCATATTACAGATATCTTTGCATCATTTCTTCTTGTAACTTAGATTTCCATTATCGTTTTTGCAATATATTTTTTTAGAAGTTTGACTGATGAAGATCTGTTGGCAGTAAATACAGTTCTAGTTAATCTAAAAGTATCTTTATTTTATTCACATTCTTGAAAGAGAATATAATTCCAGATCATCAATTATTTTTGCTTGCAATCTTTTGAAGACCTAATTCCTGTGGTTTCTTTTCCTCTCAGAATTGATATTGAACTCTTTGTCATCAGGCTAATTGTCATTACATCTTAGATAATCTAAACCATTATTTCTTTAAATACGTTGTCTCTTTATTCTGTCTCTTCATTATATGTTATGTACTTGTCTCGCTGTGGTGCATTCTGGATAATTTCTTCTGCTTTTTCAGTTTGTTGTTTTTCTGTATTCTTCTGTGTAATCTGTGACTTAATGCATCCAGCAAAGATTTTTTTCCAAGTCATTTCTGTGTTTATTTCCCCCAAATCATCCTGGTCTTTTTTCATAGTGTATTCTTTTTTACATTCATTTTCTGTCTCTGATAATTCCAATATCTTAAATCATTAGGGGTGTAAGCAATTTTTGTTCTAATTTTATTCAAAGGAATTTATTTACTTATCTATTTTGTTAGTTTGTGTTTGTGTGGGTATATATGTTTATCATGACTCCTTGTTCATTTGGACTGTGTCTGCGGAAGTCCTTAGTGACTTATGTTGAAAATGTGTTCCAAAGAAAGCTTGCCTAAAGTGTGCTTCCACCAAACTCCTAGGGGCTCTACCAACTAAGAACTACCACCAACCTTCTGCATACATGCCAACAGAGTGAATATAAATTACAAATACATATGATTTTTATGAATAGTTGAGGGAGATTGTTTTACCACCTTCACCCAGGGCCAAGGGTAGAATAAACAGGTACTTTCCCTATGCTACAAGATTTTCCTTTTCAAGTTCACTCTTTTCTTGAGCTATATTGGCCTTCCAGGATCTCCCTTCCTTGTTCAGGCTCAGGGCTGTGCCTTCTGTTCCTCTGTAGGGCTGTTGAAATGCTGGGCTCTAGGTGAAAGAATCAGCAGTTATCCTTGGAACAGCAGCTGTCTTCAGTGCCCACTCAACATGCTAGATTTGTACTCTGGCTTCATTTTCAATCTCTGTGTATTTCCCTTACTTTATTGTTACTTCAATACATGAAAAAAATTTTAAAACGTTTTATTCAACTTTTCAAAGAATTTCATCTGAGTGTTTGTATCAGTAGGTTTAAAAATATTGTTCTTTTGGGCACCTGGGTGGCTCAATGTGTTAAAGCCTCAGTGGGTTAAAGCCATGATCTCAGGGTCCTGGAATCCAGCCCTGCATCGGGCTCTCTGCTCAGCAGGAGCCTGCTTCTCCCTCTCTCTCTGCCTGCTTCTCTGCCTACTTGTGATCCCTCTCTCTCTGTAAAATAAAGAAATAAAATCTTTAAAAAATATATTTTTCTTTAATTGATATAAGATTACTATGGTTAATTTAGAAATATAGAGAATCAGAAGAATAAAATTAAAATTTCCAGAAATTTTGTAAATTAGAGATGACATTACCATTGTAAAAATTTTGATATTCTTGGGTTGCCTGGGTGGCTCCGTCAGTTAAGCATCTGTCTTTGGTTCAGGTCATGATCCCAGGGTCCTGGGATAGAACCCTCTCATCAGGCTCCCTGCTCGGCACTCTCCCTGCTTCTCCTTCTGCCTGCTGCTACCCCTGCTTGTGCGTTATCTCTCTCTCAAATAAATAAATAAAATAATAAATCAATAAATAAATACATACATATAAGAAAACATTCAGATTCTTTTTCTTGCCAGGGTCTTGCAAATTTGTTATAACTGCTCATCTGCTGTAACTGCATCACAGATTTTCAGATAAAATTCCCTGCACAGCCGGGAATCTCTTCCTCTTTCTCTTACTCTCTCTCTCAAATAAATAAATAAATAAATAAATAAATAAATAAATAAATAAAATATTAAAAAAAGAAGTTTCTCATTTCCTTGTTCTCAAATAGTTTGTCTCTTATCTTTAAAAAAAATTTTATATTCTTTCTTATAGTCTATTTTCTTTGTACATTATTTTTACATAGATGAAATTATACTATGTATCAGTTTAAGCATGATTAAAAGATATTAGCAGATGGAAACTGGAAGATAATATAAAAAGGTTGGCAGCAAATAATATCAAGTCTTTCCAAATCAAAATCTCAATTCTCATGCCATCTAAGTTTTAAAAATATAATATTTCATCATACATATTTTAAAAAATAAAACTCTCCATTATGTGGACTTCTATTTGTGGAAGGCAAAAATATTTTGTTCAGTAATTCTTTTAGCACCATGTCCCAGCCAAAAATTTAAGATTTTATTTGAAAGAAAGAGAGGGTGCAAGCAGTGGGGGTGAGGGGGTGGGGCGGGGCAAGGCAGAGGGAGAAGCAGACTCCCCGCAGAGCAGGGAGCCTGATGCAGGCTGGATCCCAGGACCCTGAGATCATGACCTGAGCCATAGGCAGATTTTAAATGACTGAGCTACGTAGGCACCTCCAAAACCTTATTTTTTTTATTTTTATTTTTTAAAGATTTATTTATGTATCTGACAGAGAGATACAGAGAGAACAGAAGTAGACAAAGCAGAAGCAGAGGGAGAGGGAGAAGCAGGCTCTCCGCTGAGCTGGGAACCTGATGTGGGGCTGAATCCCAGGACCCTGGGATCATGACCTGACCGAAGACAGCCGCTTAATGACTGAACCACCCAGGCGCCCCACCAAACCTTATTTTTTTCAAATAGCCATTTTTAGCAAGTGTTGGAACAGAACAATATTAGTAATTGATTTAAATGATCATCAAACATAGCAAGAGATTTCATCTAAAGCATAGAGTTTAAAGAAAAAACAGCATCTAGTTCTGTGAGTGGAGTGAAAATCTTAATGGAACAGTGAAAGAACTTTAAGGCCAACCTTATCCCCAAACCAAAACACCCAGAAGAAAATATAATCCATTATAGGATTTCTAACTCTGGATTTAAATCAAATAAGAAAGACCCTCCTGTCATTTTTGCCCCAAACAAATCATTGTGTTAATTTTTCTTTATCTCATTTGGGTAGAAAATACATTTAAATCATTTTTTCAGAAGGAGTAGATTGGTAGATGAAATTTCTGGTTTCTTGCTTAGCTGACATTCTTAAATACTTTCAGTTTGGCTGTCAAAATATTCTTACGTGATGGCGCGCCTGAGTGACCTAGTGGGTTAAGCCTCTGCCTTTGGCTCAGGTCATGTTCTTGTGGTCCTAGAATTGAGCCCCACATCTGCTCAGTGGGGAGCCTACTTCTTCCCCACTCTCTCTGCCTGCCTCTCTGCCTATTTGTGATCTCTCTTTCTCTCTCTCTCTCTCTCTGTCAAATCAATCAATCAATCAATCCTGTGTGCCACAATTTTTATTTCTGGACTCTCAGCTAGGCACATTGGAGGATGCATTAGAACTCTAACTTGTAGCTCCTGATATATTTTTTAAAAGCAGACACTTAAGCAAATGCTCAATAGATACTTTTTGATCTGATTAGATTTTTAGTAACAGTTTTATTCATATATAATTCACCCTTTTAAAGTACATAATTCAGTGGTCGTTAGCATATTGGGACTTGTGCAGTCTTTAATGTAATCTAATTTTAGAATATTTCATCACTCCTAAAAGAAATTCCATGCTCATTAGCAGTCACTCCTCATACTCTGCCCCTAGTCCCAAATCAACTACTAATGTACAATCTATCTCTATGGATTACCTATTCTGGACATTTCATATAAATTAAATCATTCAATATTTGGCCATTTGTGACTGGCTTCTTTCACTTAACACAGTTGTTAAAGCTTCATTCATGTATTAGAACTTCTTCCTTTTTTATTGTTGAATAATATTCCCTTATGGGGGCATACCACATTTTATTTATCCATTCATAAGTTTGACATTGGGTTTTTCTACTTTTTGGCTATTAAAAATAACTAGTAATGAATATTCAAGTACAGATTTTTGTGTGAACACATGCTTGCATTTATTCCTGTGAATATACCCAAGGAGGAGAATTGCTGGATCATAGGATAATCCAGGGTTTACCTTTTGAGGAACTGCCAAACAGTTTCCCAAAGAGGCTGCACTGTTTTACAATCTCACCAGCAACATATGAGGGTTCAAACGTGTCTGCATCCTTGCCAGTGCTTGTCATCCTCTTTTTTCATTCTATGCTAGTGGGTGGGAAATAGTATCTTCTTGTCTCATTGTGGTTTTTGTTTACATTAAACTAAAGAGACATAGTTTTTAATTTTGATGACACTAACTTATCTATTGTTTTCTCTGACCATGTGTGTTTTTGGTGCCATGTTTAAGGAACCATAACCTAATCCAAGATCTTAAAGATTTGCTCCTCCGTTTTCTTCTAAGAGCTTTATAGTGTTAGCTCTTACATTTATGTTCATGATTCAGTTTGAATTAGTTGTGTATGTGACATGACATAGGGGTCCGACTGTATCTCTTACATGTTTTCCAGTTATCTCAGCATCATTTTGAAAAGATTGTTCTTTCTCCCATCCAATTGCCTTTGCACCTTTGTCAAACAAAATTTGACCACAAATTTAAGGGTTTATTTGTGGACTCTCAACTCTACTGCATCAATAATTGTAGGTATATAGGCACTAGCTCTTACATGCTTAACACTGACATGGACAGTGATTACCAATCGTCATAGAAAAGAATCATGGTCTATTATTCCCGAAGGTCCTGTCAAAATGCTTGTGCAACTGAGAGTCCATTTGGTTTATATGGACCAAGAATAGGTCTGCTTTGTACACTATGGAGTAAGTAGTTAAAAGGTTGTAAATTTCTCAGGTCTCTCAAAGCTCACACTTGTAGAAAGCTTGATTTCACAACTTGTACATGACATTCTCAAATGAAAGTACTCCCATGAGAGTGTTACTATGGACTAAGGACGGAGAAAAAGACTGTGTCTGATTTACTGCTACTATTGTTATTTAGGGCTTTTTTTGTTGTTACTGTTGTTTCAAAAGATTGCATTTTGCATTAAGCAGCGAAACCGTAAGGTAGATCTTAAATAGAGAGAGTCATATTTAGGACTTTGGTTTTCTTGATTCACAGCGATTTTCTATTTATCCTGGAAGGCAGTCACTTTTAAACAGTGAAGACAAATGTGGTTTCTGATACAAATCTTTATGAATAGAGCCAAAGTAGTATGTCAAAATTTCCCTTCAATTCTAGAAGCATCTGAATGTATATTAAATATTCCATCCAAATTAATCTCATTCTTTAATAAAACAATAAATGTCTGGTCTGAGGTGGGAGGACAGAAGACCCGAAAGCAACATCACACAATTGCATATTTTTTAAAGTCGAATGGTTACTTGTAGCTGATACAGAGGAAATTTATGAAAAAAGGACCTGGAGTCCTTAAAGCAGCAAACAAATGGATCAACATGGGAGTGTACATGATAACCCAACACACATAATTAAACTTCTCATTTTAAGTTTTTGCACCTTTCATTTTAAGTTGTGCAGAGAGGGAGGAGGATTAAATATTCAGTGGAGTAAATGAGTGTCTCGAGTTGCTAAGTAGACTTTCCTGAAAATGAATCAACACATGTCTGTCATCCACCATAACTTTTTTTACTCTCAGCAGCAATTATCATTTGCTAGTACGTCCAGATTCATTGTTGTAGTCCCAAGTACACGAGGTTACTAGAGAGCGGGATTTGTTCCAAATATCATTCATATATTCCCTACTTAATTTATATCTGTAGTCATGGCAAGTAGAAGGAGTAGCACAACGCAAAAAATGTAGGTCCTTCCCTTAAGAATGGTCTGAGCTTTGAAGACCTAGCTCTCAGAAAATAGCTTAGCATAGAGTATTTAGTAGAAGTTGGTTGATGAAGAAGGAAAGAAAAAGGAAAAGAGGAAGGGATGGACAGATAGACAGGTGGTTGGACAAACTTGGGTTCCATCCCTCATACCAGAGAAAGATGGAATCACATGATGACACACTGAGGCAATGTGGTAAAAGGAGAGAAGAGGTGAGTTAAGGAAGGCAGAAAAGGAAAATTATAGCGTAATGCTTAAGGGTACCATCTTTGGAGACAGAAACCAGATTTCAATCCTAGATCTGCCGTTCATTGGTTGTGATTTGGGGCAATCACTTAATTATTTTTGAGCCTCAACTTCCTCCAGAATATGTAAGGAGTAACAGTATCTACTTCATGGGTTATTGGAAGGATTTAATAAGATAATAAATGTTAATCCTTTAATACAAAGTCTAGAACATAAGAAGCGCCCAGGAAATGTTAGCCACTAACATGGAAGATGCTAGTTATATTCAAATTTTCTTTAACCCTGAAATGTGGCCATGGCACACAAATGTAAACATTTTCAAATCAGTTATGGGTGGAAGGCTTTTAAATTTTTCTCTGCCTTTGAAATAGGTTCAAGACAGTGTTATCATGGAAAGCATCTGTACCCGAAACCATAATTTTCTTGTACCTCTTGGCTTTCTAAAATCCATAAAATCCCCAAAGTTTCCTGTGTGACCTTCCTGGAAGCTGAAACAAACGGAATCATGACAAAACTTTTTGAAGTTTGCTTTGACTCTACTTTGGAGCTACCTGGATGAGGTCTCTTGGTAACTGACCTTCTGTCAAACTGAACAGCCCATTCCAGGGCACAGAGAATACCCCCTGCCTGGCCAGTGCCCCTGTGGCAGCAGTGTTTGGGATGCTGAGGAGTTTTATGTGCAGAGTTATGACAAAAATTAACCAAGTGTAGTTAATGATATCATGTGACATAGAAGTTTGGAGCCCACGAGAGGCAAGGGAGAAATTTAAGCAGGGAAAGTTTGTCTCCAGCTGTGCCCAATGGCCTTCCCTGTGGACTTTATAGGCACCCCATTGTCACTTGTCACTTGGTGATTGAGGCCACACTTAAAATGAAAAAAACTCTTACCTTCCACGGTGTTGTCTCTCAGTATTGCCACTTCATGAGTGAAGGTGGTGATGTCTCCACAGTTAATTCAAACTCTTTAAAATGTTAGAACTTATTAATAAATTAAGTAAAGTTGCATGATATAAAATCAGCACACAGAAATCAGTTGTGTTTCTACACACTAACAACAAAACATCTGAAAAAGAAACAAAACAATCCCATTCACAACAGTAGCAATAGTAAAAGAGGCAGTAATAAATTTGAGGATGCAAAACTCTGTCATCTATGCATACTTTCTGCTCTTTCCCCACAAAACACATAATGCAGACAGAAACCGTGAAGCTTTAACTGACAAGAAGCTGAGTTAAGAAAGCAGAATGAGGGATGCCTGGGTGGCTCAGTCAGCTGAGCATCTGTCTTTGGCTTGGGTCACAGAATAGCAAGCCCAGAAACACCCCCACACACATACACAGTCAGCTAATATTTGACAAGGGTGACCAGAATATCCAATGGGGAAAGGAGAGTACCTTCGATACATGGTGTTGGGAAAACTGCATAACCACATGCGGAAAAATGAAATTGGACCTCTATTTTACACTACTCAGAAAGAAATAACTCAAAATGGATTAAAGACTTAACACCACAAATCTCAGAAGAAAACATACACGAAAAGCTCCTTGACATTCATCTTAGCAGCAAGTTCTTAAAGCACACACAACAAAAGCAAAAATCAACAAGTGGGACTATATCACACTAAAAGCTTCTGCGCAGCAAGAAAAAATCAACAAAATGTAAAGGCAACCTGTGGAATGGGAGAAAATATTTTCAAACCACGTATCTGATAGGGGATTATTATCCAAAATATATATACGACTCAGTAACAAAACCAGCAATCTAATTAAAAAATGGGCAGAGAAACTGCATAGACATTTTTCCAAAGAAGACATCCAAATGGTCAATAGGTACATGAGAAGATGCTCAACATCACTAATCATCTGGGGAATTCTTATCAAAACCACAGAGAGATATCACCTGACATCTGTTATAATGGCTCTTATCAAAAAGACAAGAAATAACAAGTGTTGGTGAGGATGTGGAGAAAAGGAAACACTTGAGCACTGATCTAAAATATTAAAAATAGAGGCACCTGGATGGTTCAGTCAGTTAAGCATCTGCCTTTGGCTCAGGTCATGATCCCGGGGTCCTGGGACCGAGCCCTGCAGTGGGCTCCTTGCTCAGTGGGGAGCTTGCTTCTCCCTCTACCTACTGCTCTGCCTGCTTGTGCTCTCTCTCTCTCTGTCAAATAAATAAATAAAAGCTTAAAAAATAGAATTACCATATGATCCAGCAATCCTATATATATATATAATCCTATATTGAAATTTGTTTGACCTGTGAATTTGCATGATTATTGTTTAGTGTTTCCCTCACAATAAGTAACACCCGACATCTTATATTCCTAACTTCAATTATTAAATGTTGTATAGATTATAATATAGTAGGAATATTCCATACTCAAAGAAATGTTTCATGTTAGCCCAGAATAAAAGCATACTTTTGCAAAAGAAAATGTTTATCAAATCCGCTATAAGGTGGAATCAAATATTTGTAGTTTTTTTCTAGGATTTTAATAAATTCCCTTGATCCCTGGTCAAAGCAGTTGAACATGCTATCAAAATGAAAGGAAGAAAATGGTCAGCTTAGTTTCCAAATTGAACAAACTGATAAAAATAATCATTTCAAATATTTCATTTTTATGCCTTACAAGTAGGAATAATTTTTTCTTAAATGTTTCTTATTTCCTCAGTGATTTAAAAAATCACATTTAGATACATCAGTTGTTAATGTCTTCTATAGCTTAGTAATACTGGCTTGTTGAGAATTATCGGAATATATAATTAATTCAGATAATGAATTGTGAACAGATTTATGGATTAATATTTGTCCAGAACATCAGTGTTTTAGGGAAGAACATGATGATGTTTACAGTCAGCGCATTATTAGCTAATTAGATGTCAATGTGATTTTCAAATATTTTCTAAAATTCTTCAGCAGTCTTGAGTGAGAAAATGTTTTGCTTTAGAACATAGAGGTTGAAGAAATGGAAGAGTTGCAACGAGGGCTTGTGGTTCATTAATTCCAACGTTTTCTTCTGATGAAAATAAATGATTGGCATTTTTATATATAGCTATCAAAAGCAGAGCTACACAATATTTCAAGGACATAAAAAATTGTATTCATTTGCTATGTGGTACTTCCTTAGTCCTTAATGTCCTTTTGGTAGACTAAAAGGTCATACTGGCCATCCTTTCGGAACCTTGCACTTAGGGTTGAAAGGAGCCTGGTTATTCGGGCAGCTAAGGCATACCCATGTCCTTCCTCAGCACCTGCTGAGCCAGCAGCGCTGAGATGGCCTCAGCCCGGGGTTAGGTTTACCTCTCTTTACAGTCGGGCAGTGTTCTCCACTGTGAGTATGGTTAAAACCTAGCTTCTTATGTGGAGGAACTCTGACCAGCCTGTGGTGATATATATTCTCCCAGTCTACTGTAGTCTCATTTTAGTGCTTTTATTACAAGTCATCAAACACTGTATCTGGGAAACATGAGGATAAATTATGGTACATCCAGAAACTGCTGAGAAAAAACAAGTAACAAGAGAACAGGGTACTTTGGGAATATAAGACCTACTGAATGAGAAATGTTTTGTTCTGGCTATGGATTTGCTACTTGCAGAGAAACTACATTGCATTGGTTTTCTGCACTGGATAACATTTTCCTGACTTTTTGCCTGGTACAACAAATAAAATCTTATTTTTTTCTCTTTTTTCCACAGAGTCTTCACTAATTTGAATTTTGCTTTCTTATTAGGTGGCCATCTAAAATAGAATACCCTATTTCTAATTGCAAGATGTTACACTTGATTTTTCCCCCAGCCCTATTTTACAGTAAATTGAGAAAACAGCATAATACATCACTTCTCCTTTTAATTCCTTTACAGAGTTTCATCTCCAAAAAATTGTTAGAAAATGATACACTGAAATTAACTGGTTCCCACTTTATTGTGATTGTGATTTCTTGTGATTTCTTTTTTTCTTTTTTTAAAGACTCATGATCTCTAATGTAAAGAAAATCCTAAGGAATACACTAAAAACTGTTAGCACTAATAAATGAGTTCAGCAAGGTTGTAAGATACAAGATCAATATACAAAATCAATTCTGTTTTGCAGTGAACAACACAAAAATGAAATGAAGGAAGCAATTCCATTATAATAGCATAAAAAATACTTAGGAATGGGTGAGGCCGAGCAGTTCCATGTGTTGGGCGTCTGATTCTTGACATCGGCTCACATCATGATCTCAGGGTGGTGAGATTGAACCCTGTATCCCACTCTGAACTCATCAAGGAGTCTGCTTGATATTCTTTCTCCTCCTCTCCCCCTACCCCACTCTAGCTCACACTCTTTCTCTAAATGAGTAATAAATATAATCCTTAGAAAAATATTTAGGAATAAGCTTAACAAAAATGCAAAACTTATATTCTGAGAATGATAAAACATTGTTGCAAGAAGTTAAAGAAGACCTAAATAAGTGGAAAAATATCTTATGTTTATGGAGCAAAACACTTTATATTGTTAAGATGACAATACTCTCCAAATTAATCTTCTAATTCAACTCAGTACCTATTGGAATCCCAGCTGGTGTCTCCATACAAATTGAAACAATGATTCTAAAATTCATGTAATTGCAAGGGACCCAGAAAGCCAAAACAATTTTGAAAAAGAAGAAAAAGTTAGAGATTTTCAAATTCTAAAATTTCTCTATTTCAAAACTTACCATAAAGTAAGAATAATCAAGACAGTGAGTTACTGGCATATGGATAGACCTATATATTAGTGAAATAGAATTGAGAGTACAAAATTAAACCCATATGTCAATGGCCAACTGGTTTTAACAAGGATGTTAACACCATTCAATGGAAAGAGAATAGTCTTTTCGACAAAAAAAATGCTGGAATGACTGGATGGACATTTACATGTTAAAAGAATGAAATTGGACCCTTACCTCACACCACATAAGAAAATTAACTCAAAATGGATCAAAGACCTAAATGTGAAATACCTGTAAATATAAGTCTATAAAACTCTTAGAAGAAAATGGTAATCTGCATGACCTTGGATTTGACAATGAATTTTTAGGCATGACACCAAAAGTACAAGCAACAAGGGGTGCTTGGGTAGCTCGGTTGGACGGCTGCCTTGGGATCAGTTCATGATCCTGGAGTCCTGGGATGGAGTTCCGCATCAGGTCCCTGCTCGGCGGGGAGCCTGCTTCTCCCTCTGACTTTTCCCCTCTCATGTGCGTGTGTGCGTGTGTGCATGCTCTCTCTTTCTCTCAAATAAATAAAAATTGAAAAAAAAAAAAAAGCACAAACAACAAAAGAAAAAATAAGTTGTTCTTCATTCAAATTAAAATTTTGTATGCTTCTGAGAACACTATCAAGAAAGTGAAATAACATCCCATGAAATAGAAGATATTTACAACTCATATTTTTGATAAGAGACTTCTATCCAAAACACATAAAGAACACTTACATCTCAATGAAAAGGAAAAAATATTCCAATTAAAAATAAGGAAATGATACACATCTCCAAAGAAGATATACAAATGGACAACAAACACATGAAAAGGTTCCCAACCTCATTAGTCATCAGCAAAATGTAAGTCAAAGCCACAATGAGATAGCATTTCATACCCACTTGGATGCCTATATTCAAAAAGACAGATAATAAGTGTTGGCAAGAATATAAAGAAATTAGAACCCTCACACACTGCTGGTAGGAATGTAAAAGAGTGCTACCATTTTGAAAAATTGGTAGTTCCTGAAATCATTACTCACAGAGTTGCCATATGTCCCCACAGTTGCACTCTTACATATTTACCAATATAAATGATAATGTCTTGCTACCAAAACACTTGTGCACAAATGTTTATGGCAGTATTATTTGTAACAGATAAAAGTTGGAAACAATCTAAATGTCAATCAACTGATGAAAGGATAAATGACATGGGGCATAGTCATACAAGTGAGTATTATTCACCCATAAAAAGAATGAAGAAACTGATTCCTGCCTCAATATGGCTGAACCATGAGACCATGAAACCATTATGCTAAGTTAAAGAAGCCAGTCACGAGGGACCACATATTCTAGAATTCCACTTCTATGAGATGTCCAGAATAGGAAAATCCGTAGAAACTAAGTAGATTTGTAAGGGGGAGTATTTGGTAGATAGGAGAGTGCCAGCTAAAGGGCATGGGGTTTCTTTTTGAGGTGATAAATATGTTTTAAAATTGACTGTGGTGATGGTTTTGCATGTCTCTGAAAAGTGCACTGAATGTGCACTTTAGATCAGTGAATTGTACAGTGTACGAATAATATATATGAATGTTATCTCCAAAAAGGTGTTATAAACATAAAACAAAACAGGAATGTGACACTCTATTGGCTTAGACCCAGGCCACATGCTATTTGCCTGTTTTGGGGGGAAGTTCCACCTGAATACATGAGTGGTAATTTTCCTGGAAGAAGTAAAAAATGCCAGATGGTAAAAAGAGTAAAAGTCTACCATACGTGTCTTTGAGGTCCTAAAGAGGTCTGGTTTTTTCAGGAGTGGCGAAGAAAGAGCAAAGGGAAGGGATTTAAATTTACAGTTATTGAGTCATGTGAAAGGCATCAATACATTCATTAAAACACATGTACAAGAATATTTGTAGCAAACCTAGTTATAATAGCCCCAAATATCCATTTTTATCTGAACAGATAAATTGTGGTATATTCAAGCTGGAGTACCATAGGGCGGCAAGAATGAACCAACTACAACAGCACAAAATGTTGATGAATCTCACAAAGGTACACACTATATGATCCCTTTAAATAAAGTTTGGAAATAGACTAGATGGATCTATGTTGTGAGAAGACAGATTAGTGTTTGTCTTGGTGGGGAGCTGTGAATGAAAGCAGAGGAAGGGCTGTCGGGGTGTTGACAGTGTTCTATTTCTTGATCTGGGTCCACATGGGTGTGTTTACTTTGTGAAAATTCATTGAGCTATAACATCTTTCCTTACACATCTTTATGCAAGTTATACTTTGCTAAAAGTGAAAAAAAATCAAGAGCTTTGTTTATGTTCTGTAGAGTTAGGCAATAAATCATGTTTCTCTCTAGTGCAGAGATAGAAAATTGGCCTAAGGATGTAGTGGAGGGACATCACTTACAGGGATCATTGTTACAGGGCATTTCCTGAGCATGCCAAAAAAACCAGACCCTTTCCATCTTCGCCATTTCATTTTTATTATCTAGGAACCAAACTGTCCAGCCGTTCTTCTAAATGTCAGGTTAACGGTGGTGGTGGCCATCCTCTGCCACATTGGGAAGGCTACTCCGACATCCTCCCAACTAGATTTATATGGAGATTGGAGATGTAGTTGGGAGCGCACATGGGGTAGAGGACAGTATATTTCACCACAGTATAATCATGTCCAAATCAAGAACCATGCTCAATCTTTCAATAGGAAATGTAATTAGTAACTGTCAGGGGACAGTTCTTCAAACTGTGACTTGGGGAGGGGATCTCCCTTTGAGTTCAGTGAAAAACTAAAAGTTCTGTGCTCTGATAATGAACAAAAATAATTTTTCCAGTTATAAAGACAAAACTACTATTCTGCATTGAAACGTTATTTTCATAGAACAGAACTTAACTTTCTTAAATCAGTCTTTTGCAGACTGAAGGTCGTGTATGGATTATCAAGAAAATCTTCCCAATAAATGTGCTAGGGCGTGTTTCAGTTAGCATGACATATCGGGGAGCTTTGGTGGAAGTGAGTGATACATTCATCTCTTTCATTTGCTGCAATCCTTCCTTAGAGCCCAGTGATTTTTAGCTGGTCTTAAGATTGAGAAAGGTACCTTCTCTAGTGTGGCAGAACTACCATTTTCATAAGCATACAGAAAATCAGCATGACTTAACGGCTTGAAAGAAACAGAATGCTCCGGTCTTAAATGTATTCATCATTTTGTGGGAGGAAAAGCCACTATGAGTCCTTTCTTTCTCTTTTTCTTAACTGAAGAGCAGCAAATGATATTTAAACTATTATCTAGCAACAAAAAAATTCTAAACCAATGTGAAAAAAAAAATTGCCTGCCAAAATTCCTTTCTATGGCATGGTGATATAGCTGAGTTAAAAGCCCTTTTGAGATGGAGAATATGACAAGAAAAGTGACACACTCAGACCCCACCAATGTGGGCTTTCCAAGAGCTTCTAGAATAAAGCCACTCTCATTAAGGTTTCTCACACTGGTTTTTGTTGGCAGCACTTCTCAGGAGTCATTTCCTCCATGAAGGAAATAAAGTACAGTGTCGTTCATGACAGTTGCAAAAGGTGAAGTAAGAATTTAAATGGAGAAAAGCAGTTAAAATGATATCTGAACTTTTGAACTTCCTCATCAGATAATTCTTCTTGAAAGTCTTTACAAGATGGGAAAAGGGAATTAATGCCATTTAAAGTGTTGAATTTTGGAGGAATACTATCATTAAATATAGTATTTCTCCCATAATTTTTCGATTGTTGAGTACAGGCATGACAAGAATTTTATGAAGACAGTTCTGATTGATAAGATGGAGTATAAACAGAAAGTGCTCTTAAGTAGTAAGGTGTGTCTGTTTGGAACTTGAACTTGTCTCTTTTTGCTTAGAAATGTGCATAATTAATGTAAAACATCTGTGTCTTCACCCCAGGTCTCTCTCCTAAGTGGCAGGTCTGCATATCCAACTACTTTACTAGACACATCCCCTCGAATGTGCCCTAATTCAACATGTTCAAAATAAAACTCATCATCTCAGTTTTCTCTTGCCCCCCAAAATTGGGCCTTTACTATTTCTACTTCTTATTAATCCTTGTTAAACCAGTTTCCAAAATTCTGTGTCCAAAATTGCATTCTGCCATCTCCCATGCTAGTGGGACCTCCCAGCCAGTCCCCTCCCATATACCTCCTGATGCCATACACTTCCTGCATCGCCAGCTCTTGCCTCTTTAGAGGAGACCACCATCATTCTTCCATTGACTCCTTCAACATTTTCCTAACTAGCCTTCTTATAGCCATCCATTCTTTTGCCCTCTTCAATCCATTACCACCAGAAACATCTTTCTAAAACTCAACTCTCGTGTCATTTGTCTACCTATTTGTTGGGTTTCTGTTTTCTTAAGATAAAATCCTTACTATGACTTGGATTCGATTATTATCTACTTACTTATGATCTTACTACTCTAGTCTCTGTGATGCCCCTGGTCCGATTGCCTCTGAAGATGCCCAGCTATCTTTGGTGGCAGCCAAAGACAGAACAATTGAGGCAACCATCTATCAGATTTGCTAAGGCCCAGACCAACCCACAAAAGCTGCCAAGTTTAAGACAAGGGTCCTTTCCATGGGATGATGGTAACAAAACATTTAGTTGGTTTTCACTAGCTGCTACTACACTGGTGAGAGAAAGTCCATCTACACAATTTCTTACATCACCAGGCTCTGGGCGGCCCCTTATACGTACCACCTAAGTGCTTCCTAACATGATCTCTCTCTTTATGTTGAACTCAGAGTCTTCCAACTCACCCCTGGGGGTTTATCCCACGTTACCCTATTCGTGGTTACTGTGTGTTTCATTTACATGACGTTTTGCTCCTTATTCAGCATGGGAAGAGAGATCTCATAATTGGGATAATCAGAGCAGATGTTTGAACTTAGCCTTTGACTCTCCTTCACTCAGTGGATTCCAGCTAAGTGGATATTCTTAGCTCCCCTTAGTTTTAATCCTAAAATGGTCCTGATCTCCCTCTTTTCCATTTTATTATTATTTTCACTTATCTCGTTAACACTAAAAACATTAATTTAGTGCATCATGTTCTTATGAGGGTAACACGAGATATTTCCAGCATGCAAGACCACCTGCAGAGTCTATGAAAGGGTTCATTTCCCATATGCACCATTAACCTAAAATTCTATTTTAATGCAATAGATTTCCTTTCTGATGATACTACCTATTACTTCTCATCATTTTCCCTTCCTACCCATGGCTCCAGGAAGACTAATTTTCTCTCAGATTCCCTCTTTGCCATGCTTTCTTTTCTTCTAACGGCTTTTACACTAGTATACCAGATTGCCTGCAGACCACTGGGATCTTACCCCTGCTTGGGGTAACCTTGGCTACCCTGTATTCTTAGTTTAGACTTCATTTCCTCTGGAACATCTGGGTTAGAGCTTTTCTTGTGTACTTCCACTTCTCCCCTCCCCCCACCCTTCGTTGCTTTGAGTATCTGTACATTCCCCAACGGGTGGATTCTCGTATGGCTCTTCCTTGCATCCTCAAAGCCTATTGCAGTATCTGGCCCAGAGCAAGCCCTTAATGATCATTTTTTTTTTTTTTAATTTTATTTATCTGACAGAGAGAAACACAGCGAGAGAGGGAACACAAGCAGAGGGAATGGTAGCGGGAGAAGCAGGCTTCCTGCCAAGCAGGGAGCCCGATGCGGGGCTCGATCCCAGTACCCTGGGATCATGACCTGAGCTGAAGGCAGACGCTTAACGACTAAGCCACCCAGGCACCCCTTAATGATCATTTCTTAATGACTGAATAAAGAGATCACTCCATTCATCATTTAATCAGGGAATCAATGCATTTACAATTCTTTGCAAGTCTCTGACATTCTCAGAGATTGAAGTTTTATTTTCTGAAATTATATATTTGTCTCATTTCTTAAAGAATCTGTTGTATTCCTACTTTAAATCATACTACTGTGTTTTTTAAAGCCAATGCTGCTATACGGCAAAATACAAGAGGCATCTAATCCTGCCTTAAGAAACCTGTTTTGTAGTAAAAACTCTCCAGGCCTATCTCTCTGCACTTTCCATTGTATATTGAAATTGCTCATGTTTATGTCTGTGTAACCTGCGACAGTAAGTGCCCCAAGAGCAGTGACCATGTCGTATTCATCTTTGTACCCTCACAACCTCATATCTGGTACAATGTCAGCAGTCAGCAAGTGTTTATAAAAATGCTGATGATAAGCCCAGAATTCAAGTCTTGGCTGAACTATTTTCTATCTCTGACACCCATCTTTGTACTTAAGCTCTCAAAGCCTCAGTTTGTTCATCTCTAAATTGAGGATTTGACTTATAGAAAAGATCATCTTGTGGGGTTGTTCAGAAATATTACATAAAATATAGTATGAGTGTGTGGAACATAAGGAAATTGAATAAGCCAGACTGAAGGATAAATCTAAGCTCCTTTGTAGAGAATTCTGTTACATCAGAATAAGGATTTTTCTTTGTCATAGGCTGGCAAGACATGGTCTCAGATCTACTAACATCTTTGCAAGAGAAACAAGAGGCAGACTTCCCAATTTTTATATTAGAGATATTTGTCTGAAGTAGAAAACAAAATGAGATGTTGGGATACAAATAAAATGCACTATAGAACAATTTATAGAGAGCTCAAATGTATCAGCTGCATTATTTGTCTTATGAATATTCTTTTCAAAAAGGAGAATGAAACTGGACAAATAAGGTTCTTAGACCATAAATCCCTTGAAAATGAGTTGCACACTTGGAGATGGTTTATAGAGAAAAGGAAAAGAAAATCATAGCAGGACTTGCTTTTTCCTACCTAAATTCCAGAGTTGTCTATAGTGTGTTTATGTTCTATTGTTTTAGTAATGACTCTTCCTCTTTTCTTTGAAATAACAAGAAATCACTAAGAAGAAAAGGTTCTCTGGTCATAACGTGTTTAGGAAAGTCAAGAGGGCAAACGTTCACATTATAGGACCGGGAAGCAAATTTAAAGGAAAAAGAGCTTGCCTTTTAAACCAAAAGCCTCAAATTTCCCAGCATATCATGTTTCCATTTGCTCAGACTGAGGTAAAGTTTTGCTGGATTGTTTAGCCCTCTATTGTTTGATTCATCTTAAAACTGCTTCTTTCCTTGTATTGGTTTGTTTGATGATTTTCATATCATGTAGTGTTATTTTAGTGGGAATTGGTAATTTTTTTCAATTGTTGCCTATTCCTCTGTAATTATTTTAATTGCATCTTATTATATAATTTGTGTAAATACGTGCAATCATGGAATTAGAACATGTGCGTGGTGATATGCGATGTCACAATTGCAGTGGTTAAAGATGTATAATTTTTTTAATCTTTGGGGGAAAAAATAAGTAAATATAGTGATTTCAGGAGAGAGCATTTTATTTGTCTGAATTGATTGTCCAAAGAAGTTAACCTAACATTTTTATTTAGATGTGGCTCAGAGTTTTGGCTTTTGCCTGTACTGACAACTAAGAGATTTGAACATCTTAGTTTTAAACAACCAGTTTGACCTCTGGTGAAACACTTTATTTTTTATTTTTTTAAAGATTTTATTTATTTATTTATTTGAGAGAGAGACAAATCACAAGTAGGCAGAGAGGCAGGCAGAGAGACAGGGGGAAGCAGGCCCCCCTGCTGAGCAGAGAGCCCGATGTGGGGCTCGATCTCAGGATCCTGAGATCATGACCTGAGCTGAAAGCAGAGGCTTAACCCACTGAGCCACCCAGGTGCCCCTCTGGTGAAACACTTTAAAGAAAGTTTCAGTATTAACTTTCAAACACAGAACACTGGGGCTCCTCCTGGGTGGCTCAGCTGTTCATCGTCTGCCTTCAGCTCAGGTCATGATCCCAGGGTCCTGGGATTGAGCCCCACATCAGGCCCCCTGCCCACGGGAAGTCTGCTTCTCCCTCTCCTACTCATCCTACTTGTGTTCCCTCTCTCACTGTCTCTCTCTCTCTCTCTCTGTCAAATAAATAAATAAAACACCAAACACTGAGGATCATATGCTTCTAAAGACAACTTTTCTATAGATTGTTATCAATGCAAGTTCGAAGACACATTTATTTATTCCTTGAACTAGACATTTATTATCAATATTGATTGACATCTCTATCTATAAAAATAAAAGTGCTTATGTTGACATAAAGATACAGATAGTAGTTTATATGCCTTTCAGAATCCCTATGACCATAAAATTTGTTTTTCTGATTATGCATTAGGTAAATAGCATATATATAAAGTAGTTAAGGCCAAAAAAATAGCATATTTCTAATTCAGCACCCACTGGAACCCCAGATATTTAAAACCAGGCTTTAATAAAGCTAACCCCATTAGCTCGAGGATTCCCTTTGCATCAAGTGAGCATCTACTGAGTTACATTCATCTTTAATTAAAAAACCACACTTGATTTTAGAAGATAAAGTAAACACATAAACTCAGTCAGGGAAGGTTTGCGACTAGTATAGATCTTTGTTAGGATATTAACATGTTTATAAAAATACCTTGGTGGTAATAATAACCATTTTGTGTATTTGAGAATTTGGAAGGTGAAGAGAAAACGTGCTTTCTACTGAAAAACAAGATTGCTCTAGTTATCAGCATTAAAAAAAATTCTCTAAAGCATTCATGTAGAATTTATCTCCTGTGGAATGACTGCATTTATAGTTTTTATAAGGAAAAAAACTTGCCTTTGAACCAAGAAAAGAATCCAAATTCTGGGTTTGAAAACAAAATTTCCTATACCTGTGCTCTGTGGAAGTGTTTCCGAGACAGACATTGCAGGTGGGAGTCTGGGACACGACGATTGCAGGTGGGAGTCTGGGACACGACGTGTCAAGGAGAGAAGTGACTCAGCCACCTCCCACAGTTGCTTTGCACAATCTCTAGCAACCTATCCCTTGTTCAGCATCCTAAGAATAGTGTTGTATTGCCAAAGAGACTCTCAGTCTTCTTGTTTTCACTTTAGTTCTTTTCAAAAGGAAAAAAAACCAAACCCTCTTTATGCCCTATTCAGGTATCAGACATGGGTCTTCGAGTTTGGAACTAGCAGAAACTTCATGATCCAGAAATTTTCTCTTCCCCTTGTGATCTCGGTCTAAGTTTTCTTTTTCAGGTGAAAAGTAGTTTCCTTAAACATCAAGATTGAAGTATGCACTGGAAAGTAAATGAAGTTATTACAGAATGGGATTTTGAAGCAATCTTCAGTGCTCAGTAAGGAGAAACCACAAAGCTTGAATAAACTTTTCCGTATTTCTCTTTTAATGCGCCAGTTAAAATGTAGCTGGTGTGTCATTGGCTTTGTAAAAAATAGGGTTATGTTTGTCATTGCAAAATTTGAGACTTTTTCTTTATTTTTAGGTATTCTTACAATTAGTATGTATCTTAATGTTACTTTGGCTACAGCTTTATGATCCAAACAAGTTTTTCCTTATGTTTCGTTATATGAAAATATTATCATGGTTTCCCTATAAATTAAGCTTTGTTGCATTAGATGCCACTAAAAATTTAGTATAGAAATTCACAAAGTATGTTGGTAAATAATTATAATGAACAAAAAAATTATAATGAAAAAACATACAAATCCTGAGTAGAATCGCAGATATACTTCATCATAATTAATTCCTCCTAGATTAATTGTGGAGTGTCTCCAGGAATCCCTTCAGAGCGAGTGGAAAGTCAGTTGGACAAGGATCTGAGCCCTACCTTATTCAACTGTATAAGTTTTGATTTGGAAAAGGAAATTTTGACTTCATTATTTGACCCTGCCTGGAGCCAAGAACTTATGTGTATGCTTTACTATTTCTCTTTGCATATACAAGAAAGAAAAGAGAGTTTTTTTCCCCCTTCAGTTTATAATGAAAGTACTGGCATAAATAGCCAACACAAAATAAAGCAAAAAGAACTTAAAAAACAGAGTAAAATTTGTGGTGGGCAAAAACTGACTTATTCCTAACATTGAACATTGCTAAAAAGTAACCTAGGGGGGCGCCTGGGTGGCTCAGTGGTTTAAGTCTCTGCCTTCGGCTCAGGTAATGATCTCAGGGTCCTGGGATCGAGCCCCTCATCGGGCTCTCTGCTCAGCAGGGAGCCTGCTTCCCCCTCTCTCTCTGCCTGCCTCTCTGCCTGATTGTGATCTCTCTCCTCACTGTCAAATAAATAAATAAAATCTTTAATAAATAAATAAAAAGCAAGGAAGGAAAAATTAGATTAAATATTGACAGCAGGGTCAAAATGTCCTGTATTTATTCCTGATCTATTATTGAGCTAGGATCACTAACAAATATGTACAATGTGATTAAGTTATTTGGAAAAATTAAACTGTCAACCTACACACACACACACACACACACTCCTGTTGCCTCTACTTAATGCAGTTATAAATAATTTAAACTTTTCCTTTCTTACTTTTAGTAAGTGATTTATTATTTAAGTAATATACTAAAAGTTATTATTTTTAAAGAAATTAGGAACTTGTCTTTTTTCTAAAAGACACCCAAGGGCAAGTTGATCATGTGCTGAAATCTCTTCTCTGGCTTCTAATACAGTTTGAAAATGAGGAAAAGAAAACTCAAGAAAACATTTCTAAATATGGGGGTCATTTTTACCATCACATCAGTACTGGAAAGCCAGAAGAATGAGGTCCCGTGCTGAGCACTGGACACTCCTGTCCTCCTTACTGCTTGAGCCTTTGTGAGATTTTGGTACTTTGGACCCTGATGAACACTCTCGTTAGCTGGACAGCAACACAAATGGCCATTAAGTGGACTGTTATGTATTATGTGTGCACACATACACACAGAGATTTAAAATGAGTTTTACTGATGTAAAGTGGCCTCCCTCTATAACTGAAGAATCATAAGGATTCCATTCTTGTTTTCTTCTCCCTGTCTTTGTATTTATAGGTTAGGTTTACTGGAGTATCACATAAGATCCTGAAAATAAGATTAAAGTGCTTTTAACTTCCTCAGGGAAGCACCTCTCTGCTTCGTTTACTAATGCCTTAGTTCTCAGACCTTCATTATCTTTCTCTTTAATCACAAGTACAGAACTTTCTGAACTGGTTCGCTTGCCTCTCGTTTTACCTCTTTAAATTCATCTTCCATGCAACTGAGTAATCCTTCTAAAGAACAAATGTGACCCCAGCACTCCCAGCTTCAATGGCTTCTGAGCTTCCTCGGCACCCTGAGGTTTGCGTGAAAGCTCCTAGGCACAGCTTGGACAGGCCATCCATCCCATCTGCCCTGCTTGCCTCTTGGTTCCTCTACTCCAGGCAGCCCCATGTCTGGGGCACTAATCAGCTTATAGTTTTTCACATGCACCAATTGTTCATACAATTCCCGCTCCTGGATTGCCTCCACACCTCACAAATCCCTTCCCTTCTTCCCTCAAGGAGTTTCTATTCATTTTGTAAGGCGTGGTTCAGCCATATTCTTGTCTGAAAAGTTTTTTCTAACACCCTTGCTCTCTTTCAAAAAGACAAGGTGACTTTTCCCTGTTATCCGCAGGAAATTTACCAGTGGTTGCACTGGGTGTAAATGAACCCTATATCCAATTGTCTCCTCTGCTAGGCTGTAAGGTCTTTGATTTTAGAACTTGTATTAATTCATTTTAACATCCCCAGTATCTAATACCATAAGTGCTGAGTAAATGTAGGTTGAACCTAAGCTGAATTCCCAGAGATGAAGTCAAGAGTTCTTAGTTTCTTTAAGAAAAAAATAAACTTCTGACCTTTTTTTCATTATAATCTTGGCAAATTCAGAGTACCTTTACCCTAAAATAACTTTGTAATCATGGAGTTGAAGCTCAAGTGAGAATGAGAACTGTAGTATTAAAGAATGAATTTTTTAGCAGTGTGTAAGAAATAATACAAAAGAGCTGTAACCAGTTTCACCGAGGACTGCTAATAAAAATCAGAGAAAACACCATAAATATGGTGTTAAATAAGGTGGAAAGCTGTGCTGAGGCTTGAAGATGGAAATATTTGCGGAAAAATAAGTGGTGAGAAATAACGTCCTGAACCTTGTTTTGACATGCTGTATTCATCTTTCTGGTGATGACTATATTTCACATGTAAATTAAAAAAAAAGGGGAGAAAGGAAAGTATATGCATGTCATGTCCAGGAAAGGAGAGTCAACTATCTTAGAACAGCTTCTCTAGTCAGCTCTCTTTATATTCTGCTCTTTTGAAGTACTGACGCATTTTTAAATCTTACCTTCTACAAAGATATTTAAAAATCTAAGCTATTGTAAATTCAGTGACTTTCCATGAGTTAATCTCATTATTTTTTAACATCTTTTGAACTTAAAAAAAAAAAAACAAAATAAAACAAAAAAAGCCAGCTATTTTACCAAAAAAATGAGTTTATTCAAGAATAGAAAAATACAATTTGGGGCAATGGAACTATGGCAAACCATATGCAAGTCCAGAGAACAGAGGAGAGAGTCTTGCTTTTATGGAGGAAGAAGTTGGGAGGGACTATTTTGAAGAGTTCTGGTTGGTGAGTTTCTCATTGGCTAAGTGTGGCAGTTCTCATGGGCAGAGCTATTGCTGGGCAAGGAGAAATTCTTCCTTCCTCCTGCTGTAGTATGTAAAGTAAGCCTCCTGTTTGAGGTCTCAGCATTGGGGTCTGAGAGCTCTCCCTTCAGGGCTTTCCAACTCCATTTTTAATGAGGCTTCCTTCATTTTTACACATCTGAAAGGAAGAGAGCCATATGACTGATCATTGATGAATTTCAAAATCATGTGCCATAGAAACTATAAAGAAATTTAAACTAAAATACTGATATTTTTAGGTCTATTTTTAAAAACCTACCAGTTTGAGTATAATGTCTGTCATTGAATAGTCTACTGATCTCCTTTACTAAAAATGGCCAAAACCCCAAAAATAACACTAAGTATACATAATCTGGAATTTTAAAAGGTAGTTTACTCTGAGTGCTTCAGAGTCCCTGCCTGCAGCCTCTTCTGGAAAGCGTTTTATGCATAATAACTATGCTTCATACACACTACCCCGCTGTGCTAGCCACAGCTACTTGGATCAGAGAACAGGGGCAGCCCAAAGTCAAACTAGGGTCTGATCTTACAAAATGGAGGTGGCCAATCCAGCAGTTTGTACTAGAGAGTGACTGGTCAACTTTAGTCAGATACTCTCTTGAAGAGTTTGAATGCAGAAACACAAATAATAGATTGACACCAAAACCCCCAGACACATAGGTAACAGACAGGTAGGAGGCAGAGGCCACAAGAAAACAGAAGACATAAAACAGAGAAAAGAATAGAGGGTTAGAATTAGGCAGAGCAGGGAAAACCATCATTTATCGAGGGGTTAGTGTCAGGAAAAGTAGGAGCCAGTAAGCAGAATCAGAAATAAATTGAGACATGATTAGGGTAAAGTCACAGAATAGGGGACAGCCAGAATGAATAGAATATAAAGTGCTAGTGGCAATGAATGTGGCTACTTACTTGAGAAGTTTGATGGTGAAGGGAAGCAATGGTTTAGTGTCAATTATGCCTGAGGGACTTTATTTAGGATGGAATGGAGGTGGGAACAAACTTATGGGCCAAAGAGAAGCTCGACTGTGAAAAAGCAAAGTTACCAAATTTGGCATGACCCCAGAGAAGAAAACTGAAACAAAACTTGAGATAAATGGCTTAGCTTTTGAAAAGAGGAAGAAGGAGCCTTTTTCTAGGACACAAAAAGAATGAAGAAAAGATAGAGGAAGATACCAAGAACTTGAAAGAAAACGTGAGGGAAAAAGAGCTCTTCTTTTCCTGGCTTGTTGATTTTCAGTATGAAAAAGAGGAAGAAATTGAAAACAGAAAATCGGTGAGGCAAAAAGCTGGTTCTTCAGAAAAAACATCAATAAAATTGATAAACCTCTAGCAAGACTGACAGAAGTACAAAGACAGAAGACACAAATCATCAATATTAGGATAAAGGCAGAGATATCACTACAAATTCTGTGTTTGTTAAAATGATCACAGTGGAATACCATGAGCAAATTTACACTTATAAATTTGACAACTTAGAAGAAATATAGCAATCCTTTGAAAACCACAGACTACCAAGCCTCAACCTGAATGGTCCACAACCATTAATGAAATTGAATTTGTCATTTAAAAGTACCAGAAAAGGAAACCAGGATGTGTAAAACTAATTCACCATTTGAAAATCAATCAATGTAGTCTGCCTTATCAGTAGGCTAAAGGAGAAAAACATATATCAATTGACCCAGAAAACCATTTGACAAAACTCTACACCCATTCACAATCAAAACTCTCAGCAAAACTAATAATGCAGAGAAACTTACTCAAGTTGATAAAGAATATCTACAAAAACAAAACAAAATGACAGCTAATATCTTATAAAACAGTGAAAGACTGAATGCTTCACCTCTAAGATGGGGAACAAGAAAAGTATGTTTGTCACCACTCTTCTTAATGATAGTGCTGGAAGTTGCAGCCACTGAAATAAGGAAAGAAAAAAAAATTTTTTAAGCATATGTAAAGGAAAACTATCTCTGTTTGCAAATGACATGATTATCTGCAGAGGAAATTCAAAGAATCCATCAAAAAAAAAAAAAAAGCAGAACCAAGAAGTGATTTTACTATGGTCACAGGATAAAAAGATCTACATGCACAAATCAGTTGCATTTCTGTATATTTACAATGAACATGTGGAAATAAAAATTAAAAACTCAAAGCCATTTACAGTCACTCCAAAATAAATGAAATACTTATTATTGACTTAATAAAAACATGTATGGAATCTGTATACTGAAAACCACAAACTGTTGACAAAATAAATCAAAAAGACCTAAATAAATGGAGAGACATACTGTGTTCATGGATTGGAACACTCAACATAGTAAAGATATCAATTTTCCCCAAACTGATCTGTAGATTTAATGCAATTCCTGTCAAAATTCAAGCAAGGTCTTTGTGTAATCATAGATGAGTTTATTCTATAATTTGTATGGAAAGGCACAGGCCCTAGAATAGCTGAAATAATCTTGAAAAAGAAGACTGAAATGAGAGTTAGCACTCTACCTGATATTGCCACCAACTAGATAGCTATAGTAATCAAGATAGTGTGGTATTGCTAGAGGAAAAGGCACATAGTTCATCGGAATAGAATACAGAGCCCAGAAATAGACCGACACAGATACGCCTGACTGATGTTCTGCAAAGGTGAAAAAGCTATTTAAAAAGGAAGGAAGGATAGCATTTTGAACAAATGGTGTTGGACCAATAGGACATTCATAGGCGAAAGAAGAGAACCTTGACTTAATTTCACACCTTATAAATCAATAACCCAAAATACATTGTGGACTTTAAGGAAAAATATAAAAAGTAAAAAATTCTACAAAAGACATTAGGAGAAAATCTTCAGGATCTGGGACTGGGCAGAGTTATTAGACTTGACAGTGAAAGCACAATCCATAAAAGGAAAAATTGATAAATTGCGTCTCATCAGTTTAAAAGTTTTCCACAGCAAAGACCCCGTTAAGAGAAAGAAAAAAATAAGATATAATTTGGCAGAAAATATTTGCAAACCACATTTCCAACAAAGGATTTTTATCTAGAATATACAAAGAATTCTCAAAACTCAGCACTAAAGAAACAAAAACTATCCACTTAGGAAACGGGCAAAGATACAAACAGACATTTCACTGAAGAAGACATACATATGGCAAATAAGCACATGAAAATATGTTCAACATTATCAGTCATTAAGTAAATGCAAATTAAAACCACAGTGGGGTATCACTGCACACCTATCAGAACGGGTTGATAAAAATTAGTGACAGAACCAAACACTGTCCAGGCTGCAGAGGAGCAATCACTCACACAATGCTGGTGGGAATATAAAATGGTACAGCCTTTTTGCTCGTTTGCCATAGCATTTGCTCATAAAACTGGTGATTCCATTAGTAACACTCTTGGTAGTCTTTCTTCGAGAAATGAAAACTTAGGTTCACACAAAAACCTATACAGAAATGTTCATAGCAGCTTTCTTCATAATAGCCAAGTATTGGAAACAAACCGGGTGTCCTTCAATGAGCAAATTGTTAAACTGCGGTACACCCACGTCATGGAATTATATTCAGCAATAAAGGAAACACATTGTTGATAAAACAACTTGTATGTATCTATAGGGAATTATGCTGAGTGAAAAAAAAAGTCAATTTTCAAAGGTAACTTACTGGTTAGTATCATTTATAGAATACTTTTAAAACTAGCAAGTTAGAGAACAGATTAGTGACTTCCAGGAAGTTGGGGGGGAAGGAAGAGTGGTCAATATGGGTATAAAAGATACTTGTTTCTCGGGGCACCTGGGTGGCTCAGTGGGTTAAAGCCTCTGCCTTCGGCTCAGGTCATGATCTCAGGGTCCTGGGATCGAGCCCCACATCGGGCTCTCTGCTCGTCAGGGAGCCTGCTTCCCCCTCTCTCTCTCTGCCTCCTTGTGATCTCTCTCTCTCTCTCTCTCTCTCTCTCTCTGTGAAATAAATAAAATCTTAAAAAAAAAAAAAAAAGATACTTGTTTGCCAACAAAGGGATTACCCAGTTCCATCATGAGCCCTGCTGAGGTTAGATTTCATAGATTTACTGCAGAACAATTGACATAATGAAGTGTACTTGGAAAAACGTGATCCCGACCTATGACCAGCCCAGATCACAGTTAGTAAACACCATACAGATATTCACAGAAACTCTAATGCATTGGCTCAACACTTCACACATTCACGTTCCGTTCCAACGAAAAGGTACTGCATGCTGTACTCCTGGGCTTTTGAAAATGCACCAAATGACATCCTGGTGAAAACATGGTCAAATAAACACAGCATGATGGTACTAAAATGAGCATTAGAGCCAGGTATGGGAAAAGTCAGCACTTCTGTAATCCCAAAGAGTGGGAAAGACAGATTTCTGCTGGCTTTTTTTTTTTTTTTTTTTTTTTTTAAGATTTTATCTATTTGAGAAAGAGCGAATGAGAGAGAGACAGAACAAGCAGGGCAAGCGGCAGAGGGAGAGGGAGAAGCAGACTCCCCACTGAGCAGGGAGCCAGGTGCCGAACTCAATCCCAGGACCCTGGGATCATGACCTGAGCCAAAGGCAGGCACTTAACCAACTGAGCCACCCAGAGGCCCGTCTGCCAGGTTGTCTTCAACTGTGTACATTTGTGTGTGTGTGCAGATGTGCAGCGTGAGTGAGTTGAATTAAAGGCGCTTTTTTTTTTTCCAGATAAAAGAAATACTATTTATATCTTCAAAGCCCACAAACCAGGGTTCCTTCAGAGGCATTGCTTTTGCATTCCACTAAGCCCTTCCACTCCAATTCCAGCTGTGAGGAATGAAATGCAGACATTGAAGAGGTGCTCCACTACCTCAGTATCTAGAGACAATATTGCTATTTGCGAAGGTTTATTGAAATCACATTTCTTGATGGCAGGTCCATCTCATGCATCTTAATATCCCCAAACAGTTACTTTTATGGAGGGACACAAATATTTGTTGAGCAGTTGGATGAATCCGCACATATAACTGAAATCAAACTTTATTTCTACCAGTTTATTGGACTTTATGCAGGATACCAAAATACTTAATACACTATCCTTTCCCTAAAATGTTTATAACCAGAATTTTAACAAGTCCCCTTTTATCCACAATGTCACCTTTGCTGAAAGACTAGTTTAAACCTGTTTCTTTAGTGAGAAACTCATATGCTCTCACATACATACCAAAGTCCCTCTCCACCCTACCCCTGGACTGGAACACAGCAGTGCGATTAGTTTAAAAATCCAGGGTTTCAGACCAAGGACAAGTTCAACCAATGGAATCAAGAGATTCCAAGAGACCTTGAAGGTTATGAAATATGTAGCCTTTTGGGGCCAAACATTCCTGACCAGTACAGACCCATAAGCAATAATTAGATTTTTTTTCTTTTTTTGAAACTAAAAAGAGTAATTATAGCTGGCCTGGTTTCCCTAAAGATTCTAGCAATCTATTTGAATTTGCCAATTCAAAGCCAAAGACATATTTATCTTGCCATCAGAGTAACTTATACTAGAAGATCATGGGGTGAACAGACCACAGCAGAGTCCATTTTTCTGCCTTCAGTCAATACTGTACTCAAATAATTGAGAATAAGAACAGTCTGTCCTTTGCTTTAAAATTTCAAATGGCAGTCTCTCACAAAAATGCATTCAGGAGCTGTAAGCCCTCATCATTATGGGGCATCCACCCAGGTCCAATATCCGATACCTACAGAAGAAAAGCAGTAACGAGTTCTGTGTGTCCTGCCTGATACATCCCATCATTACTTATGTGTTTGGAAAACAAATCTATAAATAAAAACCTAGGTTCTAATTTTTTTCCAGGAGCTCCATTAATGAATGTAAACATTTATTCCATACGTTAAACCTGGGGAAGATAGAGATTGCCATTTCAACAACTGAGCATGTTTTGATTTTGTCAGCTTGAAAGAGGTAGGATTTTATAAGATAACTCATGGCAGAACTGTCTGGAAGAAATGGTTGGGACCTGGACTGACACATTTTAATCCAGCAACACTAAAACCAGGACTTTGAACTCACGGGCAGCTTTCGTGGCTCCCTGGTTACTAAAAGCTGACGGGTCAAAGGAACAGTTACCTCCACACCTCCCATGCCCCTGCAACATCGGTGGGGAAACTGAGCAAATAGACCTCTCTGGTAGGATCGAGGTAATGTGCACCCGCAATTCCATGCCTTTTCTTTTTTCTTTTCTTCCTGTCTTTATTTTTTCTTGTTACAGGACTAAAGCAAAGTAATAGTAAAAAACAAAATACTGAAAGCTCTAAAAGAGAAACAAATCGCCTAATTTTGCTATTAAGTGATAATCACTGCAAATAAATATTTTTTCTAAAATTAAAGCAGCATGCTGATTTAGAAAATGCAAGCATAGAGAAAACAAATCCAAATCCATTACCCAGTCATCTCTCTATTCACACCTACACACAGTTATCCCTGTAATTTATATAAGGGTCATTCTCTGTATCGTACCCTGCATCTGGATTTTTTTACTCAATTGAACTTTTGGGAGATCTTTCTATATCAGGAAATATTTTAAAAATCATTTTAATGGATGCAGATAATTCGTTTAAATGGATGGATGGATGTTTTAGAAATCGGGCAAACAGTCCCTTATTTATGAGCAGGAAGGTTGCTTCTAGCTGTCTGTTCTCGGAAATAATGCTTCACTGAAGCTCTTTGTACATGTATCCTATACTTAATAGCTCTAGATAAATTTCTAGAAGAGGAATTCCTGGGTGAATTTTTATATCTATTTCAATATTGCTAAAAAAAAAAAATGATTAAGCACTTATGCTTTCACTACTAATGTATATGAAAGTTGGATTCCTCATTACCTTATCAGTATTACTAATATTTTCCCAACTTACTAGGAAAAAATGAACTATTTACCCCATTCATTAGGTAGAAATTATAGATCATTTTTACTAGTAGTTTTTTTTATGAATGCTGCAGTCAAACAGCTTTTCATGTATTTCTTGACCATTTTATTATGTGAACTGCCCATTTCTAAGTTGAGATTTTTGTCCTGTCTAAAATTGCTTTTTAAAGATTTATCTTATCTCGTAAATACATACTTCGTGTCTATAACGTATTGCAAATATTTTCCAAATTCGTCATTTGTCTTTTGTCTTTTGACTTGTTTTGGATGTTTTTAAATTATTATGAATTTTAACACCTTCATATAACACCTAATACATAATTTTATATCTGGCTTTTATCTGTTTAAAATTGTATTGCTTTTACTTCCCCTCATTAAAAATTCAAATAAAATATTTTAATGAGTGTATAAAATATGTTTTAGGAATATACCATTATTTATCTTACTATAATGTAGTTTTCTAGTGAATTTTTTCCCTACTGCTGGTTATATTCATATTGTATGTTTCTTACCATCATAAACAATGCTGGATTAGAGGATAGCAAGGTGATAAGCAGACAGTAGCTGGGCTCTTCAAAATTTCAGTAACTGGAGAGATTGAAAATGATGTGAGAATCTTTTTTTTTTATTAGCCTTGCTAAAGGGACAAAGGCTTAACAAAGGCCCAATTGTAAAATCTTAAAAAAAAAAAAAAGAAGAGATGCAAATTAAGAAAAATAGCCCTGGGGCACCTGGATGGCTCAGTAGGTTAAGTATTTGACTCTTGATTTCAGCCTATGTCATGATCTCATGGGTCCTGAGATTAAGCCCCACATGAGGCTCCATACACAGCCGGAAGTCTGCTTAAAAGTCTGCTTAAAGATACTCTCCCTTTGCCCCTCCACATGTGTGCTTGCGTGTGTGTGTGTGTTCTCTCTCTCTCATAGTCCTCTCTCACTCTTGTTTTTAAATAAATAAATAAATAAATCTTTAAGAAAAAAAGAAAAAATAGCCCTGGGGTGAGATAAATAAACAGGACAATAGCACATTAATTTGTGTGTTTTAGTAATTTATGATTTCAAACGAACCTTTGATATTTTTTTTTCTTTTGCATTTGTCCCCATTTGTTTTAATGGGATGTAAGGTCTTCTATCCCTTAACTGTGGAGTCCCCTCATGATCTCTATCACATTTTGTTACCCCTGGCAACAATCAAATGTATCCATTCTCTTGGTCTAATAAGTGGCATTATTGCATCATTCAAGCGTTTAAATTTGATTGATGAGTTTATCCATAAAGGTTGTTCGCAAATCTGTTAAAGTCATTTATTTCTGATTCTGGTGTAATTGTATACGCCAATATTAATGCTGCTTTCCAGAAGATTAACCATATGTTATAGGGCCTAATTTGGGGTTCAAAGTAGAAAGTGGTGATCTTTTCAACATGTGATTTATTGGAGGAAAACGAATCTTGATGGGGACAATCTGGCAGCAGTTGGGAGGGAGCCCCCACACAGACTTCTAATACTTTGTGGTTATTCAGCAATTTATAATGTGGGACTTCTAGTACCAACCAGAGTGAAATATAACCTCACATTTTACTACCAACTCTGTTGTTTCTCTCTCTCTCTTCTTCACCAAGACCAGAGAATAGAACATAAAGGTCAACAGGTTTATCCTAATCTGAATTGTTTTGAATATTGTACTTGTATTTTCATCCTTCATTGATTTTTAATGCAATGTGATGTATTGTAGCCATATTCATTATTGTGTGTGGCACCAAAATTATGCTTTAGAAGTGTGACTTTTAATAAGTCACGCTTGTGATTATTTGTGCCATTATCAACTGTGTCACATCAAGTCCTTAATATACTGCAATTCCGTAGAGGCGTTTTCCCCAATTTCAGAGCAATAAATGCAGCACATCAGTTCCATCACCTTACCTAGGTTTTAGAGTTGTTTTGAACAGTGGGTTTTGCTTGTAGTTTCCATGACATTCACCTAAATCAGTTGCATGAGTCTACCCCAGCTAGTAAGGGTCAGGTGCATAATTGGATAGATGTAAGTGAAAAGGTGCCTTATTTTGGAAATGTGCAGCTCTACTCTTGGCTAGCCTCAGTATTTGTCATCTTTGTTCTTCGGGGTAGGGCCTCTTGCCATCCCTGCTCCCCGAGCCCCTGTCCAGGGTCAGTAAATCACTCCCAAGCCTTCAGATTCTGTTCTTGTCCATACCCACACTGTATTTTTAAAGTACCTGCCTCCATTGTGCGTGTCTTCAGAGCAGAATTCCGGCCTGTCTTCTGTATATCCTCAGGGCTTGCTGCCTACTGTGTGCTCTCGCACAGGGTGATAATTGGATGAGTGAACCCAGTCTTGCCATCTTAATGTATTGAATGATTAATACATGCAACTGATGATGAAAAACAGAGTCTGGCTTCCTTCAAATCTTCCTTTCTCCCTTTTGAATATTTGCTGAGTGCTTGCTTATATTATGAATGTTGTTCTTGGCTCAGAGACTGTAGTGGTGAAAATGAGAGGAAAAAACCTGCCTTCAGGGAGTTAAAAATCTAATGAAGTAACTCAATCGTCTTCTTTGTCCAGTTCACGTGTTTTTCTTTTTTTTTTTTTATATTAACATACAATGTATTATTTGCCCCAGGGTACATGTCTGTAAATCGTCAGGCTTACACATCAGTTCACGTGTTTTTCAACTTCAGGTTAGATAAATCAAGTATCCCCTCATATTAAAAAAGTAAATTAAAAACTGCATCTGGGGCTTTGCTACTGGTGGCGCAAGATGGCAGAGAAACACAAAGGGCTGTGGAATCCAGTAGAGTGGCTGCTTGCCCCATGTGGCCGTGAACGCCTGTGCTCCTCTGAATTCAAATGCAAGAAAACTATAAAATACACGCCACACTTTGAAGACGAAGTAGGAGTACAGAAAAAGAAATGTAAAATATCTCATTAACTATTTCGTATTGTGATTATTTGTTGAAATACTTTTTTAAATATTTTGGCATAGTAAAATGTTATTAAAATTAATTTCACCTTATTTTAAAAAAAAATGTACGTGACTACTAGGTAATTTAAAATTACTGATGCAGTTTGTATCTCTGACTTGCATTTCATTGCTACTGAATATTTTGAGTAGAGAGTAGTACAGCATTGGCTAGAGAATTGGATCTTGTTCCCCGATTTGGATCATGTTCCCCTACTGGCTTTGTGGCCTTCGGCAACTTACTAAATCTGTCTTGAATTCTTTTGTCTTATCATCTTGTAAAATCAAGATATCAGTAGTACCTAACTCATGCCACTGCTATGAGAACAGAGGCATACAGACAGTATCTGTCATATAGTGTACACTATATTTGTTAAATAAGCAAACAAATCTACTGGTCACTACCACGTCTGCCCCAGTGGGTAGAATTATCAAAGGGGTAACATTTTTAAATAACAGTGTTGTATAAGAAACAAAGTCGAGGCGAGCCTGGTGGTGGGTATTGAGGAGGGCACGTATTGCGTGGAGCACTGGGTGTGGTGCATGAACAATAAATCTTGTAACACTGAAAAAATAAAATAAACATATTTGGGGGGAAAAAAAAAAGAAACAAAGTTGTTGGGGCACCTGGGTGGCTCAGTGGGTGGCACCTCTGCCTTCGCCTCAGGTCATGATCTCAGGGTCCTGGGATCAAGCCCTGCATCGGGCTCTCTGCTCAGTGGGGAGCCTGCTTCCCCCTCCTCTGCCTGCCTCTCTGCCTACTTGTGATCTCTTTCTCTCTGTGTCAAATAAATAAATCTTTAAAAAAAGAAAAAAAAAAAGAAAGAAACAAAGTCGTTGGCGAGGATGCAGAGAAAAGGGAACCCTCTTGCACTGTTGGTGGGAATGCAAGTTGATGTAGCCACTCTGGAGAACAGTATGGAGTTCTGTTAAAAAGTTAAAAATAGAACTACCCTACAATCCAGCAATTGCACTACTGGTATTTACCAAAAGGATACAAAAATACAGGTTCAAAGGGGTACATGTACTCCAATGTTTATAGTAGCATTATTAACAATAGCCAAACTATAGAGAGAACCCCAAATGTCCACTGACTGATGCATGGATAGAGAAGATATGAGATATATATAAACACACACACACACACACACACACACACACAGAGGAATATTACTCAACCATCAAAAAGAATGAATGAACTCTTGCCATTTGCAACAGTGTGGATGGAGCTGGAGTGTTATTATGCTAAATGAAGTAAGTCAGAGAAAGACAAATACCATATGATCTCACTCATATGTGGAATTTAAGACAGAAGACAGATGAACATAAAGCAAGAGGGGAAAGAAAAAAAGGAGTGAGAGAAACAAGCCATAAAAAGACTCTTACAGATGGAGAACAAACCGAGGGGTGCTGAAGGAGAAATGGGTGAGGGATGGGCTAGATGGGTGATGGGTATTAGGACGATACTTGTGATGAGTACAGGGTAGTGTATGCAAGTGATGAATCACTGAATACTCCTGAAGCCAATATTGCCCTGTATGTTAACTAACAAAATTTAAATAAAAGTAAATAAAATAAATAGCAGTGTTGCAAATAACCCATCATTTTCTAAGGCAGGAGCAGTGATTGTAGACTGACATGGGGAACATTTTGATAGTTTATTAGCTCAAGGCCCATCTTCCCACCCTCGTCTTCACCCAGAACAGATGGAGGGAAACGAGTAAAATTCAAAAGGAATTAATTACCTTTCTCTCCAGCAAGCTATTTGGGAAATAGATGCTGAAGCGAATGGCAAATCTACAAGATTTTTCTTTTCACATAATTCCAGGCCCCTTTTATTTTGTGTGGGTTCTTAGAAAGAAGTCTAAAATATGAGAATCCAAGCTTCTAAGTTAGAGAATAGATTCTTTGCAAAACAGACCCACTAAAGAGCGTTGTTGGCAGTCACTCTTTAATCTCTGTGTGTTTGTTAACTAACTGCAGAGGAGACGTTGGGAAGTCAGTCAAAAATCAAGGTATTTATGACACCTGCGTATAAAGGAAAACATATATATGGATTGTGGCAGAGAAGGTCTAGAGTAGTCCCCATGTTTCCTGCCTGTGACTTGTTTCTAAGCAGTGTAACAAGGCAAAAGTGATGGGATGCTTATGACTTTATGTGTGTGATAACATGACATAAGATAGTGTCTCCCGTCTTACTGAAGTTTCTCTTTCCCTTGATGGCTTTGAGGAAGTAAGTGTTCCAGTTGAGGGATTCCACATAGAAAGAAATCACCGAAAGCTTCTAGGATCCGAGAGCAGCCTCTGCTAACAGCCAGCAAGAAACTACAAAGAACTAAATTCTGCCAACAGCCAGATTGAATTTAAAACTGTATCCTCTCCCAGTCGAGCCACGAAAGAAACCTTGACCCGATGAGTTTGGGTCAACACCTTGACTGCAGCCTTGTGACCCTAAGCAGAGGATCCCACAAAGGCGCGTCCAGACCCCTGAACCCTGAAAACTGGGCAAGAAATATGTGTTAATTTAAGCTGCTAATTTGTAGTGGTATTGTTATTCAGCAATAGTTAACTAACACATTGGTACTTTGATTTATCCAAATTGTAACCATTAAGCATATTTTAAGTAAAGTAGGACATGTGTGCTGAAATTACCAGAATTCTTTGTTCCTTTTCTTGGATTCAGTAACCTCTGTCATCTTCTCAAGCCTGGCGAAGGGATTTAGGTGTGTATTTAATAATAAATGAGTTATATTTATAATATTTTATAGCATTCTAAAGTTTACATGTAATACAGACTTTTGGTTGATAAATGATAATTCAGTTTCCCATAGTTTAGTTTGACACAATTCTATAGTTCAGAAAGTATCAGACTCATATATCTAGAACTCAAAGAGAGATATGGACCAGATATGTTTTTGGTTTTGTCTTTAAGATTTTATTTATTTATTTTGAAAGAGAGAAAGAGAGGGAGAAGGCAAGAGCAGGGAGGAAGAGGCAGAGAGAAAGGGAGAAGCAGATACCCTGCTGAGCATGGAGCCCGATGAGGGGCTCAATCCCAGGACCCTGGGATCATGACCTGAACACAAGGCAGGCACTTAACCTACTGAGCAACCCAGGCACCTGTGGACCAGATATTTCGTTCAAATCATTAGCATCTTCCAGATGGTAATAAGTTATTAAAATGGATTAAGTAACTTGATCATCCACAGAAGATAAGACTATGGAGAAGCCTCAGGAAAGAAACAACATTTAAGGGCCAAACAGAAGAATTGGCAAAAGGGAAACCAAGTCAGGAAAGTAATAAGAGATTTAAGAGACAATGATGTCAGGGATGCCAAGAGTTTCAAGAAAAAGAGAGTACAAAAAAAAAAAAAAGAATAGAAAAGAAAAAGGAAACCTGAGTTAATTGGGTTTAGGAATTAGGAAACGATTTGATCTTAGTAAGATGGGACGGAAGTTAGATTTCAATGAGTCACTGAATAGCTTAGGAACGAGAAGTAGAGGTAAATATTTACTTCGGGAATAGCTAAAGGAGAACGTTGAATCAAAGAAAAGGTTTTCTTAAAACGAAGAGATTTTCATGTTTGTTGCCCTGAAGAGTTACTAGAAGAGAGGTTGTCGGCGTGGAAAAAGAAGGGGGTTACTATACAAGTGAGGTCTGGGATTTGGTGAGAGGTAACTGGAGGTGAGGACAGCATGAAGAATCAGGGGCACCTGGGTGGCTCAGTGGGTTAAAGCCTCTGCCTTCGGCTCAGGTCATGATCTCAGGGTCCTGGGATCGAGCCCCACATCGGGCTCTACGCTCAGCAGGGATCCTGCTTCCTCTCTCTCTCTCCCTACTTGTGAACTCTCTCTCTCTGTCAAATAAATAAATAAAATTAAAAAAAAAAAAAGCCAGATGATACATTTAAAAAAAAAAAAGAATCAGCCTCAGATGAGGGAGGAACAGCTTTCTTTCAGACTAGGAGGAGAGAAGTGAGCTGTTACATGTGAAAGTAAATACATTCATCGGTGTGGACATGAGAAGTCAGGGAATTTATATGACTTTCGTTTTCCCACCTGCCTTGAAGAAGTGGGGCAGGGCTGAGTAGGGGCTAAATGGGTACAGCCACTGGATGGGAATTAGAAGGGAGGTTCATTAGGCACAAATGAGAGTCTTGCTGAGTAGAGTGGAGTTTCTAAGAGGCGTTAATACCCTCACCAAAGCCGAAAGCTGTCCCACTATGAAATCTCCCTTGGAGTTGAAGGTGAATGGATTTTGGTTTGTTCATTAATGTGAGAAACCTGAACTTGGGAAATAACTTCTAGCCCAGCTTGCACCTTGTAGCCCGGCTTCCAAGGCTGTTACCAACGCCATCTGTCTTGCACTCATATAAACTATTCTCACATCTCTGGACTGACAAACTAGGCTTCTGTTTTGTTTTTAATTTAGCATAACAAAAGAAAAATGTAGGTCTTCAAGTTGAAAGTGAGGAAATCTATGTGTAGGACATAGTCCTTACAGTGGGGTGACACGCACACCTTCCTCCCTTGAAGGGGTAATACTTTTTTCTTCTTCCCATTGGCACTATTTTCAGTCTCCACCTCTTTCTTCATCCGATTTGAGTGAAACAAGGTCAGAATCATCCTTCATTTTTCTTTCTGGCTGGTTCTTCTGGAAACAGTGCATGCATTCATTACAACTCTTCCGAGGTAACTTGTTTTGTCTTCAGAAGAATCTAAAACCATAAAGCTGGAATTGTTTTCCATTTCATTTCTTAAATGGAATCTTAAATTTTTGCTCCTAGAGAAATGGTCTATTAAGAAAACACCCTCCATAGCTACATCACCTGTGAACAGATGGAGCTCTGGCTGTAGCTACCGCCAGAGTGAACATTCAGAGCATCTGAAATTATCGTAGCAGTTTATCCTTTCACTTAACCTAATGCATACATACTACTCTGTGTCTGGTGCTGTTCTAGGCTCCCTGCTTTCAGGGAGCTAATGTTCTTATGTGCATGTGATGGGGGAGAAGAGGGAGAGTGAAGCTGAAAATAAACAATTGAACAAATATGTTTTAAAAAAATCTAGCAGATAGTGGTAAGTGGTGAGTATGAGCAAAATAACATATATGTTATGTATTATATATATGATAATGACTAGGAAGAGGCTGGCTTTAGACCTCTAGAAGATGCAGAATTTCAAAGATTATCAGATTGCAACCAGACAGCTAAACAGTCTAAGGTTACCTTGGTAAGAATGGAAGTGGCGTAAGACCTGCTGTATATATGTTTTTGGAAAGCTTAATCTAAATCAAGAAAAAGGAACCCAGAGACCCATCTCTGACATCAGCTGTCCATCCTTTCTTCAGCCAAATTAAAAAACAAAAACAAAAAACCCGAAAGCCAGAGAAACCTTACAGATGAGAAAAATTATTTTTTAGCTTTCCAGTCTTTTGTAAATAAATGGTCCTGTTAGTATATTGGTGTTGAGGCTGTCACCTGCCACTACTCCTTTGTCTTACATTTTTAAACAGTTGATTACATAACATTAATGATACACACATAGCCTTCTTCCCTCTCCTTGATCTTCACACGGATGTCCTCAGACCTCCATCTTTCTTTCCTTTTATTTAGGCTTTGGGTTCTGAACCTACTTTAACTACATTCAGACTCTGGAAAATGGAGGTTTCTGAGGTTACGTCTGAAAGATCTTTGACTGACAGGCTCCCTTCGGCCACGCAGAACTGCAAGAGTGGAATAAAAAATGTGGATTTAGCTCAAACTCCGGCAGCTTCTTTTCCACCTGAGAAATGGAATCTGGCTGTGGCTAGCCCCAGGGAATGTAAATAGAAACTTACCTGTAATTAACCCAGGGTTTCTCTTGTTCTCCATGCAAATGGAGTTATAATTGTATTTCCTTTAGCAGAATAGAAAGCCTGTGTCTCCGAGGGGAGCTGGCAGTTGAATAGAGGACAAACTATCTGTCTAACTATGACAGCTCCCTCCTATCTCCTTCTAGAAAACCCGAATGATAATAAAACTGGAGTTGCATTTGATGTAAGACATATGGTAATTACTATAATAATATTATCACCCGGGTTCTGCATTGGTTTTGTCAGTGAGGTGCAATTTCACATATTGTCTGCGATAAAATCCCCGTTTTTGGTTATTGATAGCAATGCCTTTCTAAAATGGTATAGGTATTTTGTGACAGCTGCGAAGTTCCTGCTTCATATCCAGGTAATTGGGTTGAGAATAAGGCCTGCATGCTAAAACCTGAGGATATGAGAAGTGGAGAAAGCCCGGGGAATACTGTGAATATTTTGGTAGTTATTAACAGGCTAAAAGGGAAGCCTTCTCTAGTCATTTCTTCCAAAGCAATGCTGACAGAAAAAAAAGGAAAAGAAGGAAAGCAAGAAAGACAGCCCCCTTTAGAAGCCTCTGTGGAGCCTTCAGTCAAAATTTGGATATTTTGAGCTAATCAATTGTATCATGAATCTGTACTTAATATTTTTAAGGCAGTATACAGTATTCACAAATTAAACTATAATTACTTTCATTTCATGCTGCTACTGATTGTTTCATAAGTCAGATTTTACTTTGCTTAATTGCTGATCTAATAGAAATTACTTTAGATAATAAGTGTGTACATATATAATAAATGTTTTTATTTATTGGTCATAGGAAAAATTGGTTCTATAGGATGTTATCCAGAGCAAGCTGTATATATTCAATTTTATAGTTGTTTCCAGGGAGCCAACTATTGAAGACACTAACAGCATGTTAAAATGGACTACTCTAAATCCTTTTTCGGAAAGACGTTGGAAATAAATAACAAATAACAGTATGTCAAAGTGATTTTATTGTTTAGATTAATAAAAGGAAACTAATACAATGACCGGATGGGGGAAAAATCAGATTATGGGTTTTTCTTTTTTTAATATCCTCTCTTGGGCAGAATTCGTTTTTTAAAAATCCCACCAAAGACCAATAAAACAGTGAGCTCTATTCAGAAGTTATTATTTAGGCATAAATCATCACTAGTGGCAATATATTCAGTGAGTGTGGCATTATATACTTGTGTTGAATAAATATGTGTGTATATAAAGGTGTAGGTTGGTAAGTTAATTATCCTATGAAGTGCTAAATAACTAGAAGTAATGGTAATAACTTGGTAATAAAATTGGTGTCCTCTTAGTTGGTTATTATGATTGAAATTCCTTAATTTATTTATTTATTTGTTTGTTTGTTTATTTATTTATTTATTTTGTAAAGGGGAAATTGTCCAGATGTCAAAAAATGTTTAAAGGCAAATGCTTAAAGGAACTGAGCCACTCAGGCATCTGCTCGAGCTAGTTCTTGATTGGCCGATAGGTAGTCTAGGGTTATTCTGTGGTCTGAGACCATTCAAATGCAGGCGCCTTGCTTGTTCATAAGCTGGAACCGTATCAATTGACCCTGAGTCCAGGCTTCTGCAGACATAGCTAGTGCATTTGTTAGTGGGGTCTGAAAAGAAGCGATAGACAATTAAGGAGAAACAGTTCTCTGAAAAACAAGCTTTAAATTTTTTGCTAGTCTTAACCTCATTAACCCCATGGGGCATGGTTTCCGAAAGAACAAGGAATTGTTTCCTCCTGTCTGACTTTCCAGCCAAGCACACAGAACTTTTCTCTCATGTAATAGAAAGATAATCCTCTGTGGAGAGAAAAAACATTCTTAATTTTTGAAAAAGAAAAATAAGAGGCAACCCACCTCTAGTAGTGTTGAAAAATTTTTACCTATTTGCTCATTGTATTACTTTTTTTTTTAATAAGTTGTTCTTTGACTATTTTCCTGGGGTCTTAGTACTTTTACATTTGAAGCTCATTATATAATTAAGATATTATGTCTTTGTCATATGTACTATAAATAGTGTCCCCATCTATCAGTTTATTTTGTTGGTACACAGCTCTTTAAAGCAAACGTCTGATTTATTGTATTTTATTTGAAGCAACACATTTTTTCTTAAAGAGCCAAACTTGCAGTTTATTTGGGTGTTCATACCTTAAAATACAGTAAGGAAAATATATACAACAAAAATAATGGCATTTTTCATCTGTAAATGAGCCTCTCCCTTTGGAGAAGAGTTCACTGGGAAGTTTCATTTAGACATTTTGTGCAAGTATTATTGGAATTTGAGAGGAAGGAATCTTTTCTATGGACTAGTTCCCTTTATGGGGTTAACCCTTAATTTAGAGACCATTATTATATGGTAATTAAATAGTATTTGTGAGGTTGCCCAATTGGAGTAAAGCTGGGAGATTTATTTTCAGTTTTATAATCACTTAGCTCTTGAAATTGCATTAATTTTTACACTCCTGTTAATGAATTGTAGATACTAAAGTTTTTTCTCAGGCCCATAGCAGAGGTTATTTGGTTATGTAGAGGAAAAAACATTGGATTTTATACGAGAAGATATAGGTTTTCACCTGCAAATGGGGACATGGACTAGATGATTCCAAGGTCCTTTTAGGAATGTGTGATTCTAGGACCACTGGGGAAAAGTCTCCACCCTTTTAATAGAGGTTATTTTCCTCTTTTTTCTTCTCCTCCTTTTTGGGTTTAGAGAAGCTTAAGAATTCAATTGTATATGTTGAGTCTTAGATATTTAGGCTCTTATCTGTATGGATTCAAAATCCAAATGAAAAATTTAAAGTGAAGATGCACATTTGGAAGTTGTTAGCAAGAAAATATTATTTAAAGCCATGGAAATAGGCAACATAAGAAACACATGAACCCAGAAGAATACAGTATGAAACTGGAAAGATCCAATACAATGGTTCTGTAGAAGCCCTTCCCTGGCAGAGGAGACAGGGAATCATGTCCAAGAATTAAAGATGCCATTTGGTGGCCAACAGACACATGAAAAAGTGCTCGACATCACTCAGCATCAGAGAAATACAAATCAAAACCACAGTGAGATACCACCTCACACCAGTCAGAATGGCTAAAATTAGCAAGTCAGGAAATGACAGATGTTGCCAAGGATGCGGAGAAAGGGGAACCCTCCTACACTGTTGGTGGGAATGCAAGCTGGTACAGCCACTCTGGAAAACAGTATGGAGGTTCCTCAAAAAGTTGAAAATAGAGCTACCCTACGACCCAGCAATCGCACTACTGGGTATTTACCCTAAAGATACAAATGTCGAGATACGAAGGGGCACGTGCACCCGAATGTTTATAGCAGCAATGTCCACAATAGCCAAACTATGGAAAGACCC